>LPNX010762647.1:128722-269680 GCA_001517045.1 Pseudotsuga menziesii
ACTTTGCCATCTAACCATTCTGGGGCTTTAGCTTCATTGATCGGTCGACTTCCTTCCTGGAACTGTGAAAATGTAGCAGGAAAGTCGGCGGCAATCATTCGGTCGAGATCAGGTTTTTCGGTAGTCGCGACCCTAAGCACAGAGTGGATCGGTTTTGTTGTTTCAGCATGGTTGGATTTCCATCTGAAGCTTTTACCTTCGGTGTGTTCATTCTCCAATTGTAATCGAGTCGACTCGACTTTTGATCCTATGTGAAGACTATTACAGTGCTTGACCTGTCAAGGGTCTTTGTCAGGGAATGTTTCAGTCGGTTGAATGAACTGTTTAATCTATTGTGCTGGCTTGACTAATTATTGATCTTCAGGGATAAAGTTGAAGGTTTGGATGAAATTTTCTTTGAAGTCATTCCAGAAAAAGGTTTCACCTTTTGCTTCCTCCATTTTATACCATTTGCTGGGTAAGTCGTCTAGGGTTGAGGGAAACAAGTGTGGCCAGGATCTCTCATCCTTATGTCCTAGGCTTCTCCATTCTTTTTCACAAGTTTGGATGTGTTCTTCTGGGTTCTGTCCTTGAGTAAAGATGGGGATCTGTGCTTGTGGGGTGAGCTTCTTGCCACCAAACCTTTCAACAAAATAAGTTGCAGCACTAGTCCAGGTCTGAAGTTTTGTCTGATGGGTATCCCACCATCTAGCTGCTTGACCGGTGAAGGTTTCTACTAAGCTCTGTAGTCGGCCATATTCTCCAAATTTTTTAGACACTTGTTCAACATGCATGACTGGGGATTCCCTCTCCTTATACCTTGTTTGGGTTCTGGTAGTTTCATTGGTCGGTTGTAAGGTAGGGTGTTCTTTTATTTTTCTCTCAAAAATTTTGGGGATAATTGAGACTAGAAAGCACTGTCGGGTGGGTTTTTTCTATACTTTTTGGATAGTCCAGCACCCTCTTGCTTGTGTTTCATAGTTTTCCATTTCCCAGTCATATAGTTCAGCATCTAAATTATAACCAACTGAGTCGGCATTACCTAAGTAAAGCTCCCCTTGGGCGTTTGGTTCTGTGTAGTCAGTATTGTTTTGGATCTGATAAAGTTGTCGGATATCAACTTCCTCTTCAATTGGTTCAACCCAGGGTTGGCCTTGGGAGGGGTTAATAGGTACTATGACCTTGTGACCATTTCCTTTGAGTTTAATATGTTCTTTATCTAGAGAGATAGAGGCTTTCATCTTTCTACCCCAAGGTCGACCTACAAGGGCTGGGAAGGAGCTAGATCCTTCCTTTGGGTCAATAATTTCGAAATCAACCTTAGTCGATATGCCTTTAATGGTTGTGTCTACATTTTTCCAAACCCCAATGGGTTCAATAAGGCCCTAGTCGGCTAGTTTCAGATAAATGCCTGACTCATAGAGTCGAGGTCGTCCCATCCTTTCCCATGTATCTCAGGTCATGATATTTACCTGAGACCCAAAATCAAGCACCACTTGTCGGACATGGAAACCTTCAATTTCCAGGTCGACAAGAGGGTCGAAATCATTTTTGTATTTTTGATTTAGGCTACAGATGTTCTTAGTTTGTTTCTCAGGGTTAGTGCTTTTGAGTTGATGCAACAAATCAATGAACTGATCGACAAATTTATCTGTTTGAATGAGATGGGTTAAATGCTGGGTCGAGTCGTGTCGACTGTGACTAATGTCTTCGTGCTATGCAAGGTTTGTAAATATGTTTGTGGCTTCCTGATATGTGTGGTGTTCCTTGCAAGGGTCAGGGTATGTATTTGTGAGTGTGATCTTACTAATCTGAGGATTATCAGGCCCGGTTTTAGTGCCTTGTCGAGTGACGATGTGCAAATTCTTAGTAGTTATGACATCATTCTTCTAGACACAAGACAAGACATTAACATTATTTTTATTACTAATTTTTTCCAACATTGTAGGGCAATCCTCCAAGGAGTGATCGCCTACACCACAATTTGTACAAAATTTAAGATCAGTCCTCTCCTTGTACGGACAGTCTGCGCATCTGTGCCCTTCTTTGTAACAAATAAAGCATTGAGTAGGTCAACGACTTCGTATTTCTTGATTCCCAACGAATCGACCTGTTCTTCCAAACCCTGGTCGTCGATTGTCATTCCGATGGTCGTAGTGTCGGCCATCATTTCGTTGCCCATTCTGATTATTATTATTGTTCTGCTCTGTGTTCTGTGCTACAGCATTAGTTTGGTAGACGGCCTGGTATTTTTGTCTATTTTTGAGGTTAAGATGGCAGTCGGCCGTGTTGTGATTTGCAGTTTCGCATATAGCACACCAGGAAACTTTGCCATTCTTCATATTGTAAGGACAGTCGGCGGTGGAATGGTCTCCTCGTTCCTGGCAGATGTCGCAAAACGCCTTTGTCTGTACAAAACGGACATCTTGTCGACTGAATTGCTGTCGACAATTATCTTTTGTATGTCCGGCTGTTGAACAGTTAGTACACCAGATGTCCTGGTTCTTAAGTGTGAGCTCTTTCAAGGACTTCTGCATATTTTCCAGCTGTTCTTCCAAGCGGTGGTCAGTCGGGCAGGCAGGTATGTCTTCATCCATCTCGACCTGCAACGCTTTTGTCAACGCATCTTCGTACGACTTGAAGGTCTCCAGACTGATGTGTCGGTGATTTTTCTGTGAAATTCCTGCAAGGAACCATTGAATGAGTAATTGTTCGTCGATGACATAGTCCAACTGACTCAATAGATCCTTCCATCGTTTATCGTAATTGCGGACTGTTTCTCCTAGCTTCTGTTGGGTCGTCTTCAGCTTCTTGGCTACCAGGTGTTTAGCGTCTGGAGTCTTGAAAAATGATAGGAATTGCGCCTTTATCTCTGATTTTTTTGCTCTAGGTTGCCTTTCGGTAAATGTCATATACCATGTGAGAGCTCTTTTCCGAAGTGCTCCTGCGAACTGGGCTATCTGGAGGTCTTCTTCTGTTACTTTGTTAGCCTCCCATATCGACTCACAGACAAACCAGTGTCGTCTGGGGTCTTCGTCACCCTCATAAAGGTGAATCTGAGCAGATCCGTGACCCATGTCGGAGTCACTGTCACTACTCTCTGATGATGTCGGAGGTGGAGGTGGAGGTTTAGAGGTCGGTGAAAGTGGTGGGGTCGATGATATGGTCGAACCTGCGGAGTTTTTGTCGACCGAACTTATGCTGTCGTCTGAGGTTGATCCTTTGTCTCCGAACAGTGGATTGGTGTGTATTTGTAGTGTCGGTGTTCCACTGAAATTTTGTGTGCGCAGGTCCGATTCTTGTATGTCTTCGATAGCTGTATGTGGCAGGGGGGGTGCTCCTTCATGTGTCGGCAGGAGCAAGTGGATACTTCGAAAGGAAGGTTCCGTTTGAAAGGTCACCCAGTTACCTTCGATCGGTCGACGTATGACCAGATGTCGACCCGGGTATGGTTCATCGCCTAGTAGGCTCCAGAGTGTAATGTCGCCAGCTCTTAGTCGAAGGTCATCTTCAATAATAGTTTGTATTCTGGTACGCAGATTTACTG
This sequence comes from Pseudotsuga menziesii, assembly GCA_001517045.1. Lineage (NCBI taxonomy): Eukaryota > Viridiplantae > Streptophyta > Pinopsida > Pinales > Pinaceae > Pseudotsuga > Pseudotsuga menziesii. Next base: position 132,249 of record LPNX010762647.1, read on the forward strand.
GGGAAAGGGTCACTCCTTCGTCGGGAACAATTAGTTGGAGAGCTTCTGGATGCTCTATCCACATTTCATCATCTTCAGGGGATGCCTCTTCTTCTTTTCCTTCTCTGCGCCGGTCATGACCCGACTCTGGCGGTACTTCGTCCTGGTCGGTCTCCCTAGGGTTTTGCTGCAGCTCTGCGGCCCTTTCTCTTCTAGCTTCCCTTTTCTTCTATCTTTCATCCCTTTCGATTCTCTTAATGTCTGACATACTGTAGTACAATACTATGCCTTCAGTTCCTCTTCCGTCGATTATGCATTACTGGTGACTACGACTCTGGTCGACTAGGATCTACTATGCTCGATGTCCGACACACGACCAGCTACCCCCCCATAGCCTACCCGACGCTTTTTAGAAAGCCCAGATAGTTCTTATTTGCTCAGGAAGTACTCCCACTCCCTTTCAGCAATGAATTTTTCCCACTGCTTCTGCTGCTCCGCCCAGTTAGTGTTTGAGGGTGGTTCACGTAATAGAGGTCGAGGTTCAACAATGTGCCCTGCTCCTTTCTCTATTAAAAAATTGAACAGTAAATCCAGTAAGGAACACAAGAATTGATCAGTAAATTCTGTAAAAAATTTCTGTCGGACGGTTTCCACAGAAGTCCTGTCTTCGACTGCTTGTTCCTCACAAAATTCGTCGGCTATCTTTTCAAACCACTCCTTCGTACGGCCTCCTCGGATTAGCTTCTGGAGTAACTGTTCTTCTTTAGTCTTGTCCGGTTTTCTCATCCAAAAGCTGCTTCAGTAGATGTAGCACGGATTCGATAAACTTTTCGTGAGTCTCAGTGAAAAATCTGGCTTTGGCTTCTGCAACTGTCAATCTGTTCCTTCTCGCGTAATTTTGTAGATAGTTAGCAATTTTTCGCTCCCACCGGTCCTTTATCTCCTGCTCTGGTATCATGTGTGAGCATATACTCCAGTTATGTACTACCGGCAACGGAACCAATGTTGTAATCTCACAGATCACATAAGGTTACCAATAATACATACAAAAATATGCAGAATATACACAGATACAAGAGACAAGAACAAATAGGATAAACAGATTATATTATTCTCAATAGATCATACAAAGCCAAGAACTGAACTTAGTTCTTGTGTGGCTCAATAGCCTAATATATACAATTTACAATCAGTTTAAAAGTAACGACCCGTCGGTTCGGTGAACCGACACAACTATTAGTTAACAGACTAACTACTGTGTTTACTCAGCCGACCGACATAGTCGGTCCCTCGACTTAGTCGGTTGATCGACTAAGTCGATCTTCGTTCAAGTCGACTTATGTCGACTTGATCCTTCTACATGTGGCTCAACAACCTAATATATACAATTTACAATCAGTTTAAAAGTAACGACCCGTCGGTTCGGTGAACCGACACAACTATTAGTTAACAGACTAACTACTGTGTTTACTCAGCCGACCGACATAGTCGGTCCCTCGACTTAGTCGGTTGATCGACTAAGTCGATCTTCGTTCAAGTCGACTTATGTCGACTTGATCCTTCTACATGTGGCTCAACAACCTAATATATACAATTTACAATCAGTTTAAAAGTAACGACCCGTCGGTTCGGTGAACCGACACAACTATTAGTTAACAGACTAACTACTGTGTTTACTCAGCCGACCGACATAGTCGGTCCCTCGACTTAGTCGGTTGATCGACTAAGTCGATCTTCGTTCAAGTCGACTTATGTCGACTTGATCCTTCTACATGTGGCTCAACAACCTAATATATACAATTTACAATCAGTTTAAAAGTAACGACCCGTCGGTTCGGTGAACCGACACAACTATTAGTTAACAGACTAACTACTGTGTTTACTCAGCCGACCGACATAGTCAGTCCCTCGACTTAGTCGGCTGATCGACTAAGTCGGTTTTCGTTCAAGTCGACTTATGTCGACTTGCTCCTTCTACAATGATCGAGTGATACTCTTTTATCATAGCATCCTTCCATTCTTTCCATTCTTCTGCTTCTTCATAATTGGAAGGTTCTCTATCAATGAAGTCACATAGTAATGCTACATAACTGGAATAGGACTTGGTCCTCTTTCTTTCTCTGAGATTCTATCCTGGAACCCTATATCTTTATGCACCTTGGATAATCTCTTATACCCAAGTAGGTTTCCTCTTATGAGGATTCTTTTCCTGTGGTGGATCTACAGGTCTTTGTGGTTCTTCGAATTCTCGATCTTCTTCTTGAGTTTCTTCGTTCATGATTGTATCATGAATTATGGGAGCTTCTTCTTCTTCAGGTTCTTCAGCATGTTTCTTTCTGGATTTGATGTAGGATGAATCTTTGTCAAATGTTACATCCATGCTGATGTCAATCTTCTTGAACCCTAGGAAGTATATTCTGTAAGCCTTCGAGCTTTCAGAGTATCCCACAAATATACCCTTCTTTCCTGAAGGATCTAATTTTTTCCTCTTCTCTTTTTGGATGTGTATGTATACTGGACAGCTGAATATTCTGAGATGGCTGACTTCTGGTTTCTTGCCAAAAAATACTTCTTCAGGAGTCTTGTTCTTGATTACTCTGTGTGGAGTACGGTTCTGTACATACACCGATGTTCTGGCTGCTTCTACCCAAAGATGCATAGGAATATCTTGATCATGAAGGAAAGCTCTTGCAACTTCCATGATTGTTCTATTCTTCCTTTCTACAATCCCATTCTTGTTAGAATAATCAACCCATAGTATTTACCCACTTAGACATTATTTCACTTATTTTGTCTTATTTGCCTAGTCCATGAGTCCCACCATGTGCAAGTTGCTAATTGCCTATCCATAGAGGTCAAACTTTCCATATTTGACTCATGTAGCGCCCTTTAGAGCTTTAGGAATCAAATCTGCTTTATTCCTGGCCTCCTAGGTGCCCATCTGCTTTTTCTGCTTTATTCCCTGCTTTTTCAGTGTTTTAAGGCACATAGGAAAGCAAGACTAGGTGAGGTGAATCAGCTTTGTTGCCTCTTCCTCCTCCACTCATTCCTCCATGCTTTTGCATGTATGAGCTGCCATTTGACCACTCTTTAGCTTTCCCATGCGCCCTTGCTAATTCATGGGGTCCTTGATAGATTTGGGATCAGCTTTTTACACCTATGGGGGATTTGCCTATTTTGGGTAAGCCTGCTTTATGCTAGTTTTGGATGCTTCCTCATGCATTCGATTTGCTCATGTATTCTATATATTCAGCAGCCTATGTTATTACAGGGTTGGCTATTGTACACTCAGTTAATATAATTTTGTGTTACAGCTCCATATTCAGTCTCCATTGTTGATAATTTGCATGATCAATTGTAAATTGCTGTGAGTGAAATTAATCTACTGCAGGCATGAATTTCTACAATTCTGTTGTGGATTATAAGGGGTGGACAACTCCCTCTTAATCCCTGAGTCTTTACAAAGTTCTTTGAACTCATTCGAAGTGAATTCTCAGCCATTATCTAATCGAAAAGTCTTGATCTTCTTTTCAGTGTGGTTCTCGATCAAGGCTTTGAATTCCTTAAACTTGCTAAATACTGCATCTTTGTTCTTCATGAAGTAAATCCATGTCTTCCTAGAAAATTCATCAATAAAAGAAACATAGTATGCATACCCGCTTAGAGAACTTGATGACATTGGTTCACATACATCAGAGTGGATGATTTCCAAAATTCCTTTTTCCTTTCTCTCGCTACTTGGAAATGTCTTCTTTGTATTCTTTCCTTTCGCACATCCTTTGCAGACTCCATCATGTTTTGCTTTAATTTCTGGAAAACCTTCAATAGATTTGCTTGCAAGTGGTAGTGCTCTATAATGCACATGTGCAATCCTTCTATGCCAAAGTTCATTTGGTTCTATTGAGTCATGAACCAAACCTTATTTTGGTTGGCCCTTTAGCTTGTATAGACCTCCTGCTTGTTCCCTAATCACTATTGCATTGTTAAAAGTCTTTTCCTTTGGCCACATAAGAAATTGTCCATCTACAAAAGAAACCCTCATTCCTTTTGTATCCAATGCAGATATGGAGATGAGGTTCTTATTTAGTCCTAGAACAAATGATAAATTCTTCATATTCATAGACTTTCTAGAGTCTACTATAGAGGAGGATTCACCAATACCTTTTATTGGATACTGGTAGTCATCCCCAAATTTCACCTTGTGAGGTGACTCATGTTTAGATAGCTTCACAAATTATTCTTTGAATCCCGTCATGTGCTTGTAAGCACCACTATCTATGAGCCAATCATTGCTTCCATGTGAAACAGTTCCCATAAGAGTGGAGATCAACACATTATCTTCATCACTTGAAGAATCAATTTCTTGTCCAGCTCTCTTTGAGGAAGTTTCATCATCCTCTGTAGCATGAGCATGATGTCTTATCTTGTTTTCATTCTTATTCTTTAAGTTCAGTTTATTACGGCAGAGTATGGATATGTGACCTTTCTCATCACATGCGTAACATTGAATGGTAGACAGATATTTTCTAGGGTGTGAGATCTTACCTTTGGAGTGATGATGGTTCCTCCTAGTTTTCTTGGAGTGAACTGTGAGAGCTTGATCTTCACTTCCCATCTTCTCTTCTCGAGCTACTATCCAAGCATGTTCTTGAGAGAATTATACCCATATTCTACTAAACTTGACTCACTTCTTTATAGCACAGATCCCTTGAATGAAAGAGTCCCATGATCTAGGGAGACCATTCAAGGTGGTCATCACAATCTCTGCATTTTCCACTTCTTCATCTACTACTTCCAGCTGTTCCTTGATTTGAGATACCCTTGTAAAGTAAGACTGAATAGTCTCAGCATTCTAGATCTTTACATTCTTCAATTGGTTTCTCAGAGTCATCTTCCTATTTATGTTCTTCCCTTCAAACAATTTGGTTAGGGCATCAAACATAGCTTTAGTTGTCTTGAGAGAGGACACCTGTGGTATGAGTTGATTCTTGATAGAATCAGCAATGATTCTCTTTTCCATAACCAACTTCTTCTTATGTAAGGCCTTAGCCTCATCTCCCTTTGGAACTAGAACCTCCTCATTGATATAGGAGTCCAACTCATTTTCTTCCAAGACCACGGAGATCCTATGCTTCCAGGCTCGAAAGTTATCAGCTCCCTCAAGATTTTCAACAAGCTTTGTATGATGAGACATCTTAACTCAGAACCTCAAATGGAAATACAAAATATTTAGATCTTACCAGGTCAATATGTTGGATCTAGATTTGGAGCTGAAATCCTGTAGTGCTGGTTTGGTAGCAAATTAGGGTTTTGCTTTTCTGGAGTTCTGTCCAACCAAATGCTTTGAATTTGATCCCTAACTTCGATTTTGGGGAGGAGATCAATCCAGGCCTTGGCTCACTAAAAAATTCCTCTTCTGTGAGAAGCCCTAATTTTTGGCAGCAGTGTCGGGTCCAAAACTGAAAAAACTTAGAATTGGATTCTGCTTCAACAGAAATATGTGCCCTAAGGAGGAGAGATAATCCAAACTTCTTTTGCTGAAAATATGTGGAGGAAGATCCACTGAGTAGGAATCCCTAGTTCCCACAGCTGTAGAGTGTCTTCTTCTCAGGATGGCTTTGATACCATGTTATATTTTTATCATTAAGCTAGCAATACATTAGGATATTTAACTAAGAGAATAATAAGCACAACAATCAAACACAAGAGACAATGAACATAGTGTTTATCCTCGAGGAAACCATAAATGGTGAAAACCAAGCATCTTCCTCAGAGATAGAATCGGCACCAAAAGTAGAACCCAAAATAGTAAGTGATCTCCCGACAGTAGTAACCTTCTTTTTATCTAGCTCCAGTGTCTTCTCCTTCCTCAACTATGCACTACACTTGAGTGTGTATGAGATGTGTGCTAAATAGAGAGGCCAGATCTCTATTTATACTAATTCTTGACTTGAATAAACCCTACTAGGGCCAACCTCACTAAGAGAGTCTAATAACCCTAGTGCCCTGGAATTGCGGGGACTTTAACCCTTAACCATTAGGAGGGTTACCCACAATGACTTGACATGACTTGTTTACATTATAGATCTTCCAATAGGAACATCGGGGCATGACATGACTCAAGTACAACTGAGAATAAACATCGGGTTACAATATATAAGAAATACAAGTGAAATACATTTCGAAGTTACATATACATAAACAATACTTAGCTTACAGCTAACGCAATGGAATGATGGTTCTTTTACAGGTTCTAACAAGTAAGAAGTTTGTTCCAGTAAAAATTCTAGATCAAGAATGATACTCCACTAGCATAGGATAACCTGCTACTAAATAAAATGTTTGTTTGCATCTTGACCCTGTAAGACGTAACGTTGATAATGCTAAGTTATCAAACTGCATAAAGATGGTAAAACAAAATTGTGGAAGGATGGGTTATATGCATGTTAAGTTTACCACCAAAATGGATTCCAATTAATTCTTCATGCAGTCTTCAACTATTTGCTTAAATGTTTCAAAATGAAATGTTTAATAACACTTCTACTTCTATTCATAAGAATTTATGATTCAGCATTTTTATAAAAGAAAATATATGTTCCGCATGCACATACCTATAATTACATATCTGTCGTATAGAAATTGAAACATGGTTCAATTCATATCTAAAAGAAATATTTTTGTAAACATTAAAATAATCCATGTTGTTGAACAATTACTTGGTTTTTTCATTTATAAAACTTTGCTTTATATGAGCTCTTCTTTTCAATAATTAATATCATAGTAGGTGTTATATAAAATCTTGTAATTGCGTGTGCTATAGTTATACCCTACATAAAAATAATTGAAAAAGTAAAAGAATTACTTTCTATCTCCAAGTTTTATGTTAAATACTTCAAGGCAGGATTAGATTACCCTTTTCAATGATGTCTTACTATTTTGAGTATAGTCATATATTTATATTCTATAAAAAACATAGTTAGAATATGATTATTCTAACTTGTCTAATAGAAAATATTAAGTCAAAATTATTTTGTTTATCCTATGGTTTTAAAAACTAGGAAATCGAAAAAGCAAGGAAAAACAACATTATTGATAAAATACATACTAAAGATATGGTTTTGACTTTGCCTCACCAATGATTTGTGTAGATTGGAAATCAGTAAAATTGACTATAGATCCAAATACACGATTGTGAAAATAATTTGGGGACACATGGTACGTGATTAAGCAATTAGGGTTGTTGACTTTGTTAATAGTTTTCCAAACCCTAACATCACGTTGTACTGGGTTCTTTTGGTTGAGGAGTGACCGAGCTGGAAGCTCATGGCCGCCATGGTTGCTGCTAAAACCTCCACAGAGATAAGCACACAATCCTTCATACCTCGTGAGGTTTTGTAGAGTTGATAAATTACTGTTGTCCATTTTTATTGTTTACTGTCAAGAGGTAATGAGCATTCGAACTGGTTTCCTCGTCGTCTTGAATGACTATGGGGGTTTGCTTACTGTGCATGTGTGAAAGCATGTATGAAGTGAAGTGTTGAATTTTATTTTACTTGCTTGCTTGCTCCTCATGGTTTTATCCTTACATATTGTGGCTTGGGGTTTTGCTGCATTCTACATAATCTCATTCACAAGGCTTTATCTTCTCCAATGCGCCATCAAGCTAGGCTTGGGTGGCTTCAACGACTTCATTGTTGTGTAGCTTATAAGGTAAAAACGCCTAAATTTCCTTAAGTTTAATAATTGGCAGGGTTTCAATATTATTTTGAAATAAGGTATTAGCAACGCCGCTGTGTTTTGTTTCCAGGTTTCTCCAGTCTTGAACTTGAAGCTTGGAGAAAATATCTACCCTCAGTCTTTCACACAAGCACTTCTCCTGGTAAGCCTCGGTGACATCTGGGGGTTTTTCCTGCACATATGTATGGTGGAAAGAATCAAAACACCGCTGTGGTGATGGTTGATGGCTCGGTCATTGTTATTAGTTACGCTAATTGTTCTTTTATTTCGTAAATTTTTTTAAAGCCCGAGGGGCTGTTGTAACGAAGGTTATGGCTTCTGCAGTTGCGACTTCATGATTTTTTTGAGCCTTCTCAACTTGAATTGATATAGATGGTAATAGTTTTTAATATTTTTTCTTTAAGCTGTGTCTGTACTGTCAATCCCTTGGGTGATTTCTTGAAGATTTAATTTGTTTTTTACAGAGAAATGAATGGCTGTAATTTTAGCATTTTTCGAAACAATTGAAGGGTTTTCACTGTTGTAAATGATAGTTGTTAAATTTTTCTTTTGTGACTTCTGTTTAGACTTGAAGAAGTAATTTTTTGGTCAGGCTTTAAGTCCTATATAGAAAATATTAAAGGCCATAGGCCATACTATAGTTGTTCAGTTTTCGTTTCAGCTTAGACTTGTTTCAGCATTATTTTAATTTGGTTTAAATTTAGGTGTAATTGGACTATGGTAAATATTTGAAATTATTTACTTCTTCGTTGGATAGAGTTATTAGGTCAGTAAGATATTTTGTTCTTATTAAAGGATTATATTTGAATAATATTTAGTTTCGAAATTATTTTACTAGCAGTAAATTTTATTATTACTGTAATAAATTATGGAAAATTTGTGCTAGGTTTTTATATTGTAAGACTTTAAATTTTACCCTAGTGTGATAGTACTAATCTCTTCTAAACCCTAGTTATTTCTAGGGGTTTGCAGCGTTAATACATTTTGTTTATATTAAACCTAGTTTAAATGTATGACTGACAAGGTAATTTAGATAACCTAAATTGATATGTACTAGGTTAAGCCTAATTTAAATATTTTATTGTTCTATACTAATTATTAAGTTTTACTTATGGGATTTATAATATATACTTTACTAGTTTTGAATATGTAAATATTATACATACTAGTACTTATTATTTAATTTTATTCTTTACCTGTAATTAGATATTTTAGATATTTCCAATAGACAGTACAAATACAGCTAAACTTTTCTAATTAGATTACATAAAAACTTGTAGAAGCAATTATTTACATCTGCACTCAAAGTTATTGAAATCCACTTATCTTATTTAAGCATACATGTTGTACTAGAGTACTGCCTTGTAAGAGGCATGGAAAAATACAGTTTGCGTAATTTTCTTAACTGTCAATTAACTTAGCAATATCTCTATTGTTTATCATAATCTATCTAGTTACTAACTTTCACAGTATAAACAAATGTTCTTTCTTTATCCTCAACAACGATAAAATAACAATATACTAATCATGAGAAACTCTTAAACTTTTTTGAAACAGTAAATAAAATAATAACTGAACTTAAACAAGTAGAACCTGTCAAATAGATGAGGTGACAACAACTTAAGGAGGTTGTTCCTCCCAACCAACTCCTGAATAAAAGTTGAACAATATTTTTCAAGGCCCCCGATCTTGTCTCATGATCCTCCTGGTAGAGCACTAGGTAAGAGATGAAATCTTGAGATCCTCTGCAAATCTACTGAGTATTCAGCAGTAATTTAGTCCTGCTTACAATAGTAGTAACTTCAGCTTAGAATATCTCCACAAGTTCAATCTTCAGCACTTATCCCCTCAAACTTACTTCAGCTAGTCCCCTCCATCGAATTCACATGGGCACTTCATTCACTCAGAATAATCACAAATCTAGAATGAGCAGCCTCAACTATCTTCAATGGGAAGTTTTATATGAAATGCCTAGGTATTCTGGGTCAATTTTTACTTAATGATCCACCTACTCCTCTTCCACTTTCTTTGGGAATCATGACCACAAATATAGGGAAGTTGCCACCTGCAATAGCTAGAAGTAGTTTGATGATGCTGCGAATTGTCAATATACTCTCAACCTAGTCTCCTCCACCAAGTGACCAGTAAACACTCATTTAATGACTTCCCTAAGCTATTGTCTCATCTTTTATTTATTTATTAATAAAATATTCTGCAATACATTAAATTATCCTTGACCCCACTTGGTCATTAATTACAAACTTTAACATAAAATATAACATAATGTTCCTTAATAACATAAAATTGTTTTGCAAATTGGGGCATGTGACATACACACCCCCTTAATTTATAACATCATCCTCGATGTTATTTATTCCTCATCCTCAGAATTTCCATGGAATAGAGTTGGATATGCATCCTACATATGACTTTCCAAATCCCAGGTGGCTTCTTCTGGACTAAGATTCTTCCATTGCACCTTCACCTGACTAATGGTGTGATCCCGAAGCGAGATTTCCCTCCTTTCGAGGATACAATCTGTTTCCACCAAAAAATCTCCTTCGGGTTCCACCAGCACATCATTCCAGTTAGTAACATGAGTAGCATCATGTGCATATTTTTTTAATACAGAAATATGAAAAAAATTGTGAACTCTTAAGTTTGGCGGTAAATCTAATTGATATGCTACCTATCCTATCCTAGATAGTATTTCAAAAGGTCCGCAATATTGGGGTGCTAACTTAGGACAACCACCTAACATCAAAGAACTATTTTTGGTCTCACCTTAATAAAGACATGTTCACCTACTTGGAACTCTTTTGGAGTTCGTTTAATATCTGCTTGACTTTTCTGTCGATATTGTGCAACTTTCAAATTACCTTGTACCTGTTTTACAATTAACTCCATCTCTTTTAATAATTCATCCCCTAATACTAGCCTGTCAACTGGATTACTCCAAGAGATGGGGGTATTGCATTTCCTTCCATACACAATTTCAAAAGGACTATATCTAACTGAGGCTTGATAATGATTACTGTAAGCAAATTCTACTATTTGTAAGTAATCTTCCCATTTACGTGGCTGTTCTTTTACATACATTCTGAGTAGATCCTCTAATACCTGACTTTCTCTTTCAATTTGTCCATTTGTTTGAGGATGAAAAGAGGTGCTGAAGTTTAATGTAGTATTTATTCCTTTAAACAAAGACTTCCAAAAGTTTCCTATAAACTTAGGGTCTCCGTCTCAAACTATTAGCTTCGGTATTCCATGTAACCAAAAAATTTGTTTTAAGAAAATATCAGCAATATTTGTAGCTTTATATGTAGTTTTTAGAGGTAGAAAATGAGTTTCTTTGCTCAATGTATCAACAACTACCATTATTGAGTCATTTAAGTTTTGATTTCTAGAGAGTCCTGTAGTAAAATCAAGGCTAATTATCCCACACTTTTAGCTAGAAATAGGTAATGGCTGAAGTATCACAGCTGGATGTTGATGTTCAAGCTTTACTTGCTGACATTCGAAGCACTTAGCAATGTATTTAGCTAATTCATTTTTCATGTTTGGCCAGAAATAATCCTTTCTTAGCATGGTTATAGTTTTCTGATAACCAGGATTCCCTGAATAAAGAGTTTTATGAATTTTGTTTAAAATCAACAACTTAATCATAGGTACATTAGGTACGTATAATCTATCTTTATATAATAATAATCCTTTTTTGTTCAAGCTATACCCTGTACTTGGACTTTCTATCAAAATTTCTCTTACCTTTTCTTTTAATTTCCAATAGTTTTCATCTTGTCCTATTCCATCTTCTAGTTGTTATTCTAAAACTATTTTATACGTGTTGATTGCTGCTGTAAAATTCAGTTTTCTATTTCTGCTTAATGCATCAGCAACCTTATTTTCTTTTCCTTTAATATGTTGGATTTCAAAATCATATTCGCTAAGGAAGGCTAACCATCTAGCTTGCCTTGCATTTAAATTAGGTTGATCCAATAGATATTTTAACCCTTTATTATCTGTCATTAATATAAACTTCCTTTCGATTAAATGATGATGCCACATTTTTAAGGCATGTATGAGAGCAGCTAACTCTCATTCATAGGTCGCATAATTTTTCTTATGAATCTTCAACTTCCTAGACTCATAAGAAATAACGTGTCCTTCCTGAGTTAAAACTCCACCTAAACCATCATTGCATGCGCCATTACATACTATAAAATCTTTATTAGGGTCAACAATTCCGAAGATTGGTGTGGTAGTTAATAATTTTTTTAACTTTTTAAAACTGTCTTCACACTTTTGACTCCACTCAAATATCTTCCCTTTCTTCGGTAAATAAGTTATGGGATTTGGAATTCTTGAAAACCCTTCGATAAATCTTCGGTAATAGCCAGTAATCCCCATGATTGATCGGACATCAGTTACGTCTTTTGGGATTGGACATTCATCCATTTCCTTTATCTTTTCGGGGTCAACATAATTTCCTTCTTTAGTCACCACATGACCCAGATACTGAATTTTATCGTTAAATAAATCACATTTACTAAATTTTGCATAGAGTTGATGTTCTCGTAACTCTTGTAAGACAATTTTTAATTGTTCTTTATGTTCTTCTTCATACTTTGAGTAAATTAAGATGTCGTCAATGAATACGGCCATAATCTTATAAATATATTTATGCATTACATTATTCATCAGACACATAAAAACAGCTGGGGCATTAGTAAGCCCAACTGGCATAACGACAAAATCGTAATGACCATACTGAGTCCTAAAAGTTGTTTCAAAGATATCTTCATCTTTGATTTGAACCTCGTGGTAATCAAATCGTAAATTAATCTTCGAGAATGCAGTTTCTCCATGTAGTTGATCAAACAGATCATCTATGTGGGGTAATGGATATCTATTTTTGATAGTCATTTTATTTAGTTAATGGTAATCTATACATAGTTCTAGAGTTCCATCCTTCTTCTTAACAAAAATAACAGGTTCCCCCCAAGGAGACACACTGGGTCTAATATAATTCTTATTGATGACTTCTTTCAATTGATACTTTAGTTCATTTAATTCCAGTATATTCATCCGGTAAGGGGATTTTGAGCTGGGCACTCCACCAAGTACTAGTTCAATATTAAAGTCTAACTCATGTTTCAAAGGCAGTCTCGAAATTTCTTCCAGAAATACATCTGAATATTCCCTTAGGATCGGAATGTATTATAGTTTTAATTTATCTTTGTTATTAGTATTTTATTTATTAATTACTATTAAAGCAAAGGATTTACAACCCTTTCAATCAGCTATCTTAAGCTGCAAAGTAGAAATATGTCTTATGGCTATTTTCCTAGGGAGTCCTTTTACATTTACTGTTTATCCATCGTTATTTATGCACATAAAGGTTTTATCGAAATAGTTCAGGACTACCCTATGCTATTCTGTTAATTACTACCCTATGTTAATTACTTTTGTTAATTATTAACAGATTCTTTATGTCTTTGACCATTGGGATTGGTTTGTGAATTACTTTTGTTCCCTTGGAAATTTTTACTGGGAAATATTCATGTGTTATTATTCTTAAAATTTCCGTTAGGTAGAAAACCTTTCTTCTTCTGTTCAATATTATTATTTCTTTTGGCCTTCCAGTTGGTCATACTTTCCTTTTTGCAATTCTATTCATAACAGAAATTCACCTTTCTCATTGCTTATTCTAAAGTTTTTGGATTGTCATACTCAATTCTGTCTTTTATATGATAGGGTAAACAAATAAGAAACCATTGTACCTTAGGCTTCTCGTCCACAATATATGGCACATACCTGAGCAGACTTAGAAATTTACTATTTAATTCTTTCATATTCATTGTTCCCAATTTTAGTTTGTAAAATTTTTTATCCCTCTTCTCATAGTACTGTTCAGACAAAAATTTATTCTTGAAATATTTCTTAAATGTACTCCAATTAATGTTTTTCTCCCTAATTCCTTTTACTCTTTTTAGGTATTGCCACCAAATATATGCTTTCCCACTGAGATTATAAATATCCATCCTAGCTTTAAGTTGATTAGAGTAGTTGTAAATTTGAAAATATTTCTTCATCCCAGATAACCAGGATTCTACCTCTTCTCCCTTCTCAGTTTCACCATTTAAGGTTGGTGGCTTGATTTTCTTGAATTCTCCAGAGATTTCTTCGTAAGGTTTAAACTTTCTCTTTCTTGTATGATGATTATCTTCGCTACTATCACTAGTATATTGATAATTATTTTTATGTGAATCACCATAAGCCTCAGAAGATGAGCTACTTTTGACTTTAAACACTTTAGTCTTTTTATCTTTATGTTGGTAAGGCATATCCTCACACTCTGTTCCTTTATCGTTTTCCTCATTGTGAAATATTTCCATCAAAATTTGATTTAGCTCCTCCTCAGCTCTCCGAATTCTCTCATTTTCTTTTTTGACCTTTTCCATCTCTATTCTTAGTTCCTTAACTGTTTGTATTAGTTCAGAAGAATTATTAGTTAATTCTTCTTATATGGGTTATTTTCGAATTACTTCGTTCAATAAATGGGGATTCCTCATCCGCATATTCTTCCAAGCTTTCCATACCTGCAGTTAACTTAGAAATTTTTTATGGAAGTATAATTCAAAAGAAACATAATCAGTATACCTGTTTTAGATGTATTGTTCTATTTATGCATATTGAGCCATGTTCAGGGCTAGTGTCTGAACCTTGTGCTCTGATACCACATGTAATAACCCAAAAATTTGTAAAAATTTAAAAATTTTCATGTAACATAAAATGTCAAGGTTGTCAATGCCAATGAACCATTAACTGTTAGTGGATACTCAATAGTTAAAAATAACAAAGAGTAATTCTTTTCTTTGATTCTGTAGAAATTATTAGATTATCTTAAAGTACTATGCTAGAAATATTAAACATAGAAGTTTATGTTTTTCAGAAGGTGGGAAAAGAATACTACATCTTAATCCGATGCTAAGTGTGTTATTGTCTTCTTTTGTCAAGTAGGTAAAATATTAGATGAGATCAAGGATTACTTAGCTTACAAGTAACGCAATGGAATGATGGTTCTTTTACAGGTTCTAATAGGTAAGAAGTTTGTTCCAGTAAAAATTCAAGATCAAGAATGATACTCTAGTAACATAGGATAACCTACTAGTAAATAAAATGTTTGTTTGCAGCTTGACCCTGTAAGAGGTAACAATGATAATGCTAAGTTATCAAACTGCATAAAGATGGTAAAACAAAACTGTGGAAGGATGGGTTATATGCATGTTTAGTTTACCACCAAAATGGAGTCCAATTAATTCTTCATGTAGTCTTCAACTATTTGCTTAAATGTATCAAAATGAAATGTTTAAGAACACTTCTACTTATGTTCATAACAATTTATGATTCAACATTTTTATAAAAGAAAATATATATTTTGCATGCACATACCTATAATTACATATCTGTTGTATAGCAATTGAAACATGGTTCTGTTCGTATCTAAAAGAATTCTTTTTGTAAAAATTAAAATACTCCATGTTGTTGAACTTAGTACTTGTCTTTCTCATGTATAAAACTTTTATTTCTATGAGCTCTTCTTTTCAATAATTAAGATCATAGTAGCTGTTAAAGAAAATCTTGTACTTGCTTGTGTTATAGTTATACCATACATAAAAATAATTGCAAAAGTAAAAGAATTACTTTCTATCTCCAAGTTTTATGTTAAATACTTCAAGGCAGGATTAGATTACTCCTTTCAATGATGTCTTACTATTTTAAGTATAGTCATATATTTATATGCTATAAAAAACATAGTTAGAATATGATTATTCTAACTTGTCTAATAGAAAATATTAATTCAAAACTATTTTGTTTATCCTATGGTTTTAAAAACTAGGAAATCGGAAAAAACAAGGAAAAACAACATTATTGATAAAATGCATACTAATGATATGGTTTTGAATTTGCCTCACCAATGATTTGTGTAGATTGTAAATCAGTAAAATCGATTATAGTTCCAAACCCACGATTGTGAAAATAATTTGGGGACACGTGGTACATGATCAAGCAGTTAGCTTTGTTGACTTTGTTAATAGCTATCCAAACCCTAACATCACATTGTATTGGGTTCTTTTCTTTGAGGAGTGGACGAGCTGGGAGCTCGTGGCCACAATGGTTGTTGTTAAAACCTCCACAAAAATATGCACACAGTCCTTCATACCCCGTGAGCTTGTGTAGAGTTGATAAATTATTGTTTTCCATTTGTATTGTTGACTCTCAAGAGGTAATGAACATTGGAACGGGTTTCACATCCATCTTGAATGACTGTGGGGATTGGCTTACTGTGCAACTAGGAAAGCATGTCTGAAGTGAAGAGTTGCATTTGATTTTACTTGCTTTCTTCCTCCTCTTGGTTTTATCCTTAGATATTGTGGCTTAGGGTTTTGCTGCATTCCGCACAATCTCATTTATAGGGCTTTATCTTCTCCAATGCGCCATCAAGCTAGGCTTGGGTTGCTTCAACGAATTCATTGCTACGTAGCTTATAAGGTAAAAAGGACTAAATTTTCTTCAGTTTAACAATTAGAAGGGTTTCAATATTATTTTGGAAATAAGGTATTAACAGTGCCACTGTGTTTTTTGTGCAGGTTTCTCCAGTCTTGAACTTGAAGCTTGGAGAAAATATCTATCCTCAGTCTTCAGCACAAGCACTTCTCCTGGTAAGTCTCGGTGACATCTGGGGGTTTCTCCTACACATATGTATGGTGGAAAGAATTGAAGCACCACCGTGTGTGATGGTTGATGGCTTGGCTATGGTTATTAGTTATGCTAATTGTTCTTTTATTTCGTAACAGTTTTTAACTCCCTAGGGGCTGTTGTAAAGAAGGTTATGGCTTATGCAGCCGCGACTTCATGATTTTGTTGAGCCTTCTCAGCTTGAATTGATATAGATGGTAATAGTTTCTAATATTTTGGCTTTAAGCCATGTCTGTACTGTCAAGCCACTAGGTGGTTTGGTGAAGATTTAATTTGGTTTTTACAAAGAAATGAATGGCCTTAATTTTAGCATTTTTCGAAACAGTTGAAGGGTTTTCATTGTTGTAAATGATAGTTGTTAAATTTTGGTTTTTTGACTTCTGTTTAGACTTGAAGAAGTCATTTTTGGTCAGGATTTAAAGCCTAGACAGAAAATATAAAAGGCCACAAGCCATACTATACTTGTTCATTTTTCATTTTATCTTAGTGTTGTTTCAGCATTATTTTAATTTGGTTTAAATTTAGGTGTAATTGGATTATGGTAAATATTTGAAGTTATTTAATTCTTCGATGGACAGAGTTATTATATTAGTAAAATATTGTGTTCTTATTAAAGGATTATATTTGAATAATCTTTAGTTTCGAAATTATTTTACTCACAGTAAATTTTATTATTACTGTAACAAATTCTGGAAAAGTTATGCTAGGTTTTTATATTGTAAAACTGTAAATTTTACCCTAATGTGATAGTACTGATCTCTTGTAAACCGTAGTTATTTCTATAGGTTTGCATCATTAATACCTTTTTTTACAGTAAACCTAGTTTAAATGTATGACTTACTAGATAATTTAGATAACCTAAATTATTATGTGCTAGGTTAAACCTAATTTAAATATTTTATGGTTCTATACTAATTATTAAGTTTTACTTATTGAATTTATAATATATACTTTACTAGTTTTGAATATGTAAATACTATGCATACTAGTACTTATTATTTAATTTTATTCTTTACATGTAATTAGATATTTTAGATATTTCCAATAGACAGTACAAATATGGCTAAACTTCTCTAATTAGATTAGATAAAAACCTGTAGAAGTAATTATTTACATCTGCACTCAGAGTTATTGAAATATACTTTTCTTGATTAAGCATAGCTACTATACTAGAGTACTGCCTTATAAGAGGTGTGGAAAAATACAATTTGAAAATTTTCCTATCTATCAATTAACTTAGCAATATATCTACTGTTTATCATAATATAACTAGTTACTAACTTTCACACTATAAACAAGTTTTCTTTCCTTATCCTTAACAATGATAAAATAACAATATACTAATCATGAGAAAAATCTTAAAATTTTCTGAAATAGTAGATAAAATAATAACTGAAATTAAACAAGTAGAACCTGTCAAATAGATGAGGTGAAAACATCTTAAGGAGGATTTTCCTCCCAACCAACTCTTGAAGAAAAGTTGAACAACAGTTCTTAGGACCCCCAAGCATGTCTCCTGATCCTCCCGGTAGAGCATTGGGTGAGATATGAAATCTTGAGATCCTCTGCAACTCTACTGAGTATTCAGCAATAATTGAGTCCTCCTTAAAGTAGTAAGAACTTTAGCTTAGAATAGCCGCACAAGTTCAGTATTCAACACTTATTTCCTCAAACTTACTTCAGCTAGTCCCCTCCATCAAATTCACATGTGCACTTCATTCACTCAGAATGATCAGAAATCTAGAATGAGCATCCTCAGTTGTCTTCAATGGGAAGTTTTAGATGAAATGCCTAGGTCTTCTGGGTCAGTTTTTACTTAATGAGCCACCTGCTCCTGTTCTACTTTCTTGGGGAATCATGAACACAAATATAGGGAAGTTGCCACCTGCAACAACTAGAAGTAGTTTGAGGATGTTGCCACTTGTCAATATACTCTCAACCCATTATCCTCCACCAAGTGACCAGTAAACACTCATTTAACAGCTTCCCTAAGTTGTTGTCTCATTGTTTATTTATTTATTAATAAAATATTCTACAATACATTAAATTATCCTTGACCCCACTTGGTCATTAATTACAAACTTTAACATCAAATATAACATAATGTTCCTCAATAAAATAAAAATTGTTTTGCAAATTGGGGCATGTGACAAGAGATGACACTTTACCAGAAATTGTCCTATGAAAAAGAAGAAGAACTACAAAAGAATACATCATGCTCACACTGCAGAAGATGATGATCCTCCCAGGAACAAAGTTAAACAAGAAAGTGAAGACTCTTCAAGTGATGAAGAATATGTTCTAATCTCTGCACTCACTGGAACTGTCACACATGGAAGCAAATATTGGCTTATTGACAATCGAGATTCCAAACACATGACAGGATTCAAGAAAACTTTTGTGAAACTATCTGAACATGAATCACCCCACAAGGTAAAACTTGGGGATGACTACCAATATCCCATAAAAGGTAGTGGTGAATCCTCATACACGCTAGACTCTGGAAAGTCTAGCTTACCCTTTTCAATGATGTTATACTATTTTAAGTATAGTCATATATTTATATTCTATAAAAAACATAGCTAGAATATGATTATTCTAACTTGTCTAATAGAAAATATTAAGTCAAAATTATTTTGTTTATCCTATGGTTTTAAAAACAAGGAAAAAAAATTATTGATAAAATGCATACTAAAGATATGGTTTTGACTTTGCCTCACCAATGATTTGTGCAAATTGGAAATCAGTAAAATTGACTATAGCTCCAAATACATGCTTGTGAAAATAATTTGGGGACACGTGGTAGGTGATTAAGCAGTTAGGTTTGTTGACTTTGTTAATAGTTTTCCAAACCCTAACATCGTGTTGTATTGGGTTCTTTTGGTTGAGGAGTGACTGAGCTGGAAGCTCATGCCCGCCATGGTTGTTGTTAAAACCTCCACAGAGATAAGCACATAGTCCTTCATACCTCATGAGATTTTGTAGAGTTGATAAATTACTGTTGTCCATTTTTATTGTTTACTGTCAAGAGGTAATAAGCATTGGAACTGGTTTTGTCGTCGTCTTGAATGGCTATGAGGGTTTGCTTACTGTGCATGTGGGAAAGCATGTCTGAACTGAAGAGTTGAATTTTCTTTTACTTGCTTGCTTGCTCCTCATGGTTTTATCCTTACATATTGTGGCTTGGGGTTTTGATGCATTCTACACAATCTCATTCACGGGGATTTATCTTCTCCGATGCACCATCAAGCTAGGCTTGGGTGGCTTCAATGACTTCATTGTTGTGCAGCTTATAAGGTAAAAACGCATAAATTTACTTTAGTTTAATAACTAGCAGGGTTTCAATATTATTTTGAAAATGAGTTATTAACAGCGCTACTGTGTTCTGTTTGTAGGTTTCTCCAGTCTTGAACTTGAATCTTGGAGAAAATATCTACCCTCAGTCTTTCCCACAAGCACTTCTCCTGGTAAGCCTCGGTGACATTTGGGGGTTTTTCCTACACATATGTATGGTGGAAAGAATCAAAGCACCGCTATGTGTGATGGTTGATGGCTCAGTTGTGGTTATTAGTTATGCTAATTGTTCTTTTATTTAGTAAAATTTTTTAAAGCCCTAGGGGTCAAACAAAAATTTCTTCTTGAAATATTTCTTAAATGTACTCCAACTAATGTTTTTCTCCCTAATGACTTTTACTCTTTTTAGGTCCTGCCACCAAATATCTACTTTCCCACTGAGATTATAAATAGACATCCTGGCTTTAAGTTGATTAGAGTAGTTATAAATTTGAAAATATTTCTTCATCCCGGAGAGCCAGGATTCTGCCTCTTCTCCCTTCTTAGTTTCACCATTAAAGGTTGGTGGCTTTATTTTCTTGAATTCTCTAGAGATTCCTTCGTAACCTTTAAACTTTCTCTTTCTTGTATGATTATTATCTTCGCTACTATCACTAGTATATTGATAATTATTTTTATGTGAATCGCCATAAACCTCAGAAGATGAGCTACTTTCGATTTTAAACTGTTTAGTATTTTTATATTTATGTTGGTAAGTCATATCTTCACACTCTGTTCGTTTATCTTTTCCTCATTGTGAAATATTTCCATCAAAATTCGATTTAGCTCCTCCTAAGCTCTCAGAATTCTCTCATTTTCTTTTTTGACCTTTTCCATCTCTGTTCTTAGTTCCTTAACTGTTTGTAGCAGTTCAGAAGAATTATTAGTTATTTCTTCTTATATGGGTTCTCTTTTCGAATTAATTCATTCAGTAAATGGGGATTCCTCATCAGCATATTCTTCCAAGATTTCCATACCTGCAGTTAACTCAGAAAACTTTTCTGGAAGTATAATTCAAAAGAAACATAAAAAAATATCAGTATACCTATTTTAGATGTATTGTTCTATTTATGCATGTTGAGCCACGTTCAGGGCTATTGTTTGAACCTTGTGCTATGATACCACATGTAATAACCCAAAAAATTGTAAAAATTTAAAATTTTTCATGTAACATAAAATGTCAAGGTTGTCAATGCCAATGAACCATTAACTATTAGTGGATACTCAAATAGTTAAAAATAACAAAGAGTAATTCTTTTCTTTGATTATGTAGAAATTATTATATTATCTTAAAGTACTATGTTAGAAATGTTAAACATAGAAGTTTATGTTTTTCAGAAGGTGAGAAAAGAATACTACATCTTAATCCAATGCTAAGTGTGTTATTGTCTTCTTTTGTCGAGTAGGTAAAATATTAGATGAGATCGGGGATTACTTAGCTTACAAGTAATGCAATGGAATGATGGTTCTTTTACAGGTTCTAATAGGTAAGAAGTTTGTTCCATCAAAAATTCGAGATCAAGAATGATACTCCAGTAACATAGGATAACCTGCTAGTAAATAAAATGTTTGTTTGCATCTTGACCCTGTAAGAGGTAACATTTATAATGCTAAGTTATCAAACTGCATAAATATGGTAAAACAAAACTATGGAAGGATGGGTTATATGCATGTTCAGTTTACCACCAAAATGGAGTCCAATTAATTCTTCATGCAGTCTTCAACTATTTGCTTAAATGTTTCAAAATGAAATGTTTAAGAACACTTCTACTTCTGTTCATAATAATTTATGATTCAACATTTTTATAAAATAAAAGATATATTTTGCATGCACATAACTATAATTACATATCTGTCGTATAGCAATTGAAACATGGTTATGTTCGTATCTAAAAGAATTCTTTTTGTAAAATTTAAAATACTCCATGTTGTTGAACTTAGTACTTGGTTTTCTCGTTTATAAAAAGTTTCTTTCTATGAGATCTTCTTTTCAATAATTTAGATCATAGTAGGTGTTAAAGAAAAACTTGTAATTGCTTGTGCTATAGTTATACCATACATAAAAATAATTGCAAAAGTAAAAGAATTACTTTCTATCTCCAAGTTTTATGTTAAATACTTCAAGGCGTGATTAGATTACCCCTTTCAATGATGTCTTACTATTTAAGTATAGTCACATATTTATATTATATTAAAAACATAGTTAGAATATGATTATTCTAACTTGTGTAATAGAAAATATTAAGTCAAAACTATTTTGTTTATCCTATGGTTTTAAAAACTAGGAAATCGGAAAAAACAAGGAAAAACAACATTATTGATAAAATGCATACTAATGATATGGTTTTGAATTTGCCTCACCAATGATTTGTGTAGATTGGAAATCAGTAAAATCGATTATAGTTCCAAACCCACGATTGTGAAAATAATTTGGGGACACGTGGTAGGTGATCAAGCAGTTAGGTTTGTTGACTTTGTTAATAGTTGTCCAAACCCTAACATCGCATTGTATTGGGTTCTTTTCTTTCAGGAGTGGATGAGCTGGGAGCTCGTGGCCACCATGGTTGTTGTTAAAACCTCCACAGAAATACGCACACAGTCCTTCATACCCCGTGAGCTTGTGTAGAGTTGATAAATTACTATTTTCCATTTGTATTGTTGACTCTCAAGAGGTAATGAGCGTTGGAACTGGTTTAAGATCCGTCTTGAATGACTGTGGGTGTTTGCTTATTGTGTAACTGGGAAAGCATGTCTGAAGTGAAGAGTTGCATTTTATTTTACTTGCTTGCTTCCTCCTCGTGGTTTTATCCTTACATATTTTGTCTTAGGGTTTTGCTGCATTTTGCACAATCTCATTTGCAGGGCTTTATATTCTCCAATGTGCAATCAAGCTAGGCTTGGGTTGCTTCAATGAATTCATTGCTGCGGACCTTATAAGGTAAAAACACCTAAATTTCCTTCAGTTTAATAATTAGCAGGGTTTCAATATTATTTTTAAAATAAGGTATTAATAGTGCCACTATGTTCTCTGTGTAGGTTTCTCTAGTCTTGAACTTGAAGCTTGGAGAAAATATCTATCCTCAGTCTTCAGCACAAGCACTTCTCCTGGTAAGCCTCGGTGACGTGGGGGTTTCTCCTACACATATGTATGGTGGAAATAATTGAAGCACCTCCATATGTGATGGTTGATGGCTTGGATATGGTTATTAGCTATGCTAATTGTTCTTTTATTTCGTAACAGTTTTTAAATCGCTGGGGGCTGTTGTAAAGAAGGTAATCGCTTCTGCAGCTGCAACTTCATGATTTTGTTGAGCCTTCTCAGCCTGAATTGATATAGATGGTAATAGTTTCTAATATTTTGTCTTTAAGTCGTGTCTGTACCTGTTAAGCCACTAGGTGGTTTCTTGAAGATTTAATTTGGTTTTTATAGAGAAATGAATGGCCTTAATTTGAGCATTTTACGAAACAGTTGAAGGGTTTTCACTGTTGTAAATGATAGTTGTTAAATTTTGGTTTTGTGACTTCTGTTTAGACTTGAAGAAGTCATTTTTGGTTAGGATTTAAAGCCTAGATAGAAAATATAAAAGGCCACAAGCCATACTATACTTGTTCAGTTTTCATTTCAGCTTAGTGTTGTTTCAGCATTATTTTAATTTGGTTTAAATTTAGGTGTAATTGGATTATGGTAAATATTTGAAGTTATTTACTTCTTTGATGGACAGAGTTATTAGATCAGTAAGATATTGTGTTCTTATTAAAGGATTATATTTGAATAATCTTTAGTTTCGAAATTATTTTACTGCCATTAAATTTTATTATTATTGTAATAAATTCTGGAAAAGTTGTGCTAGGTTTTTATATTGTAAAACTGTAAATTTTACCCTAGTGTGATAGTACTCATCTCTTGTAAACCTTAGTTATTTCTATAGGTTTGCAGCGTTAATACCTTTTTTTACAGTAAACCTAGTTTAAATGTATGACTTACTAGATAATTTAGATAACCTAAATTATTATGTGCTAGGTTAAACCTAATTTAAATATTTTATTGTTCTATACTAATTATTAAGTTTTACTTATTGAATTTATAATATATACTTTACCATTTTTTAATATGTAAATACTATACATACTAGTACTTATTATTTAATTTTATTATTTACATGTAATAGATATTTTAGATATTTCCAATAGACAGTACAAATATGGCTAAACTTCTCTAATTAGATTACATAAAACCCTGTAAAAGTCATTATTTACATCTGCACTCAAAGTTATTGAAATCTGCTTTTCTTAATTAAGCATACCTGCTGTACTAGAGTACTGCCTTATAAGAGGCGTGGAAAAATACAATTTGGGAAATTTTCCTATCTATCAATTAACTTAGCAATATATCTACTGTTTATCATAATATAACTAGTTACTAACTTTCACAGTATAAACAAATGTTCTTTCCTTATCCTTAACAACGATAAAATAACAATATACTAATCATGAGAAAACTCTTAAACTTTTCTGAAATTGTAAATAAAATAATAACTGAAATTAAACAAGTAGAACCTGTCAAATAGATGAGGTGACGACATCTTAAGGAGGATTTTCCTCCCAACCAAATCCTGCAAAAAAAATGAACAACAGTTCTTAGGACCCCCAAGCGTGTCTCTTGATCCCTCCCGGTAGAGCACTGGGTGAGAGATGAAATATTGAGATCCTCTGCAACTCTACTGAGTATTCAGCAATAATTGAGCCATGCTTACAGTAGTAAGAACTTTAACTTAGAATAGTTGCACAAGTTCAATATTTAGCACTTATTTACTCAAACTTACTTCAGCTAGTCCCCTCCATCGAATTCACATGTGCACTTCATTCACTCAGAATGATCAGAAATCTAGAATGAGCATCCTCAGTTGTCTTCAATGAGAAGTTTTAGATGAAATGCCTAGGTCTTCTGGGTCAGTTTTTACTTAATGAGCCACCTGCTCCTATTCTACTTTCTTGGGGAATCATGAACACAAATACAGGGAAGTTTCCACCTGCAACAGCTAGAAGTAGTTTGAGGATGTTGTCACTTGTCAATATACTCTCAACCCATTATCCTCCACCATGTGACCAGTAAACACTCATTTAACAGCTTCCCTAAGCTGTTGTCTGATATTTTATTTATATATTAATAAAATATTCTACAATACATTAAATTATCATTGACCCCACTTGGTCATTAGTTACAAACTTTAACATAAAATATAACATAATGTTCCTCAATAACATAAAATTGTTTTGCAAATTGGGGCATGTGACAAGAGAGGACACTTTGCTAGAAATTGTCCTATGAAAAAAAAGAAGAACTACAAAAGAATATGTCATGCTCACACTACAGAAGATGATGATCCTCCCAGGAAAAGAGTTAAACAAGAAAGTGAAGACTCTTCAAGTGATGAATAATATGTTCTAATCTCTGTACTCACGGGAACTGTCACACATGGAAGCAAATATTGGTTGATTGACAATGGGGATTCCAAACACATGACAGGATTCAAGCAATCTTTTGTGAAACTATCTGAACATGAATCACCCCACAAGGTAAAACTTGGGGATGACTACCAATATCCCATAAAAGGTAGTGGTGAATCCTCATACAAGCTAGACTCTGGAAATTCTATGAAGATGAAGGATGTCTTGTTTGTACCAAGACTAACGAATAATTTCCTCTCCATATAAGCATTGGATGCAAGAGGAAAGAGGGTTGCATTTATAGATGGACAAGTTCTCATGTGGCCAAAAGTAAACACTATAGATGATGTAGTTGTAATCGAAGAACAAGAAGGAGGACTATACAAATTGAAGGGCCAACCAGAACAATATTTGGTCCATGACTCAGTATAGCCACATGAAATTTGGCATAGAAGGCTTGCACGTGTGCACTATAGGGCACTACCTCTCGCAAGCAAATTTGTTGAAGGACTTCCAAAAATTCAAGAAAAACATCAAGGCGCTTGCAAAAGATGTGCAAAAGCAAAGAATGCAAAGAAGACATTTCCAAGTAGTGAAAGCAAGGAAAAAGGAATCTTGGAAATAATTCACTCTGATGTATGCGGTCCGATGTCATCCAACTCATTAAGCGGGTATGTATACTATGTTTCTTTCATTGATTATTTTTCTAGGGAGACATGGATATACTTCATGAAAAACAAGGATGAAGTATTCAACAAGTTCAAGGAGTTCAAAGCCTTGATCGAGAATCATATAGAAAATAAAATCAAGACCTTTTCGATCAGAAAATGGCAGAGAATTCACGAAAAATGAATTCAAAGAATTGTGCAGAGATTCAAGGATCAAGAGGGAGTTAACCACTCCATATAATGCACAATAGAATGGGGTCACAGAAAGGAAGAAAAAAATGATTATGGAAGGTGCAAGGGAAATGATTCATGATCAAGATATTCATATGCATCAATGGGCAAAAGATGCTAGAACAATTGTTTATGTACAAAACTGTACTCCACATGGAGTACTTGAGAACAAGACACCTAAAGAAGTCTTTTCCAGCAACAAACCAGAAGTCAGCCATCTCAGAATATTTAGTTGTCCAGTATACATACACATTCTGAAAGAAAAGAGGACAAAGTTAGATCCTTCAGGGAAAAAGGGTATATTTGTGGGATATAGTGAAAGCTCGAAGGCCTACAGAATATACCTCCTAGGATTCAAGAATATTGACATCAGCAGGAACGTAACTTTTGATGAAGACTCATCTTACAACGAATCTAGAAAAAGACCTGTTGAAGACCCTAAAGAAACATAAATACCCAAAACTCAAAATATAACTATGAACGATGCAACTCAAGAAGAAGATCAAGAAATGGAAGAACCCCAGGAACCTGTACATCCACCCCAAGAGAAGAACCCTCACAAGAGGAAACCTTCATGGGTACGAGAGGCTATCCAAGGTGCAGAAAGATATGGGGCTCCAGAAGAAATACATAGATAAAGGAAAAGAACCAGGTCTTTCTCCGACTATGTATCCCTATTATGTGACTTCATTGATAAAGAACCTTCCAACTATGAAGAACAAGAAGAGAAGAACGAATGGAAGGATGCTATGATCGAGGAGTACCGGTTGATCATGAAGAATGATGTATGGGATGTTGTCCTAAGACCATAGGGGAAGTCTGTCATGACTTCCAAGTGGATATACAAGATCAAGCATGATGTATATGGTATCATAGAGAAATATAAAGCAATATTTGTATCTCGTGGCTTCTCCAAGAAAGAAGGGATAGATTATAAAGATTCTTTTGCACCTGTGGCTAGATACATTTCCATCAGATCGATACTTGCTCTCGCTACAATAATGAAATGGAAGATACACCAGATGGATGTTAAGACTACTTTCTTGAATGGTGTAGTGGAAGACGAAGTGTATGTGGAGCAGCCACTCGGTTTTGAGACACATGACAGGGAGACTCATGTGTGTAAATTAAAGAAATCCCTATATGATTTGAAACAAACGCCCAGGACATGGTATGACATAATTGATGGTTTCCTATCCAGTTTGGGATTTACCAAGAGTAAAGTAGATTCCAACCTTTAATACAAGGTTGATGAAGGGAACCTAGTGATACTCCTACTGTATGTAGATGACCTGTTTGTAACAGGTGTAGATGGGTTGATTGTTGATCCAAAGAGGTCGAAGCTTGCTGCCTAGTTTGGGATGAAGGACTTGGGTATGATGCACTACATTCTAGGCATGGAGGTGTGGCAGAATGCGGATGGAATCTCCCTGGGACAAGGGAAGTATGCGATAGAGATCCTAAAGAGGTTCGAGATGATGGATTGCAAGGCCATGACCACACCTATGGCATCGAAACTGAAGCTATTGAGTGATGCTTCATCAGAGTCAGTTGATTCTATGATGTATCATCAGATGATTGGGTCCTTGATGTACCTGATGAATACAAGACACGATATTTGCTTTGTTGTAAACACATTGATCCAGTTCCTAACAGATCCTAAACATGTTCACTTGATTGCTACAAAGCATATTCTAAGGTACTGAAAGGGTACAATTGATTATGGGCTCAAGTATGAGGTGAATCAAAAGATTAACTTGGAGGGTTATGTTTATTTAGATTGGACTTGGTGCCATTGATAGGAAGAGCACTTCAGGCTGCTGCTTCAGTATGGGATTAGGTGTGAGGCAGAGTATGTCGCAGCTTGTTCAGCTATTTGTGAGGCAGTGTGGTTATGAAAGATAGTATACGATTTGTTTGATCTCCAATTGCAAGATACTTGTATATATTGCGACAACAATAGTTTTATGAAGCTGTCATAGAACCTGATGTTCCATGACAAGTCAAATCATATCGAGATCAAATATCACTATATCAGGGATATGGTGCAAAGAGGAGTAGTAAAGCTCCAGTATGTTGCGACAGATGAACATATAGCTGATGTGTTGACCAAGCCATTAGCCAAAGTGAAGTCTGAGTACTTAAGGGAGATGCTTGGTGTTCTCCAGATTGAGGATCCCTCCAAAGGGAAGTAATGAGTCCAAGATCCTTTTTGACATGTGTTACAGCTGATTTTACCACACATGGTGGATCACACCTTTATGGCCTTCCCTATCCCTCTGCAGACTCTTTAGACCCCATGGACCATTTTTGTACCTTTGATGTTTCCAAGATCATCCCTAAAAACACCTATTATTTTCTATACATGACTTTTAATCCCTTTCTCACGTATATACGCAGATATGACCCTCAAACCCATGTACATCGAGATGTGTGCAAAAGGACAAATAGTTTTGGAGTTTTCCTTGATGTGGATCCAAGTCACTTATCTCTTGGCCTTCCATATGCCTTGAGATTGCTCAGAGTTGGCCTTCCATTACCCCATTGAAGCACTATATAAGGAACCCTTTGGATACATTGAAGGAGGAGGAATTGAGGAGCAAGAAAAATATAGTCCATTGTTGTTGGAGCTTATACTTGAGTCTACATCCCTTTGTCCCTTGTAGCACTTTGTGTTCTTCCCAAGATTGCGTTTTCTTATGAGCTTGTTATCGAGAGATGGAGGATTGAAGTGGTGGAGGCTCAGGTGGAGGACTTAGTTTCTCCAATTCGTAGACATGCCAACAGAGGTTGTCACTATTGTAATATTTGTTTTATATTAATAGAAATATCTTTTCCTGTCCAATAATGTGTATTTAAATGAGGATTGAATCCATGGATTCTTTTAAATGCTTATATGTTATTGATTATATATGCTAGAGTAGGTCTAACATGATTATATATAGTATGCTTGTCTTGTTTGTTGGATGTCGAGGGAGAAAATTACTTATACAAGCGAGAGTGGAAAAGCTTAATGGGGATCTACATCAACCATTTGGAATAAGGTATGTATCAAGATCCTTTAGTGTTAGATGTTTGGTTTCTCTTTCATATTGTAAAGGATTGATTTCTGCGGTTACTCTGTTTATTTTGGTACCCCAAGCCATAGGAATTTTTCTCTGTAACAGAGTTGGCGACCATACTGGGGATGTTCCTTGTTTTTCTTTTGGGTTTGGGGGCACAATGTGTTTGATATTCTTGACTTGCTCTTTGTTTCTCCTTGTTTCTGTGTTGCATTTTATAGTATGTTCATCCATTGACACTCCCCTTTATTGGTTTGACCCTTGGCCTACTTTTTACCACTGTCTTTTCTGTATACGTAGGTTTTTGGCCAAAAGTCACATATACATGTAGGTTTTTGGCCAAAATCCATGTATGCATGCGGCTTTTTGGCCAAAAGTTGCGTATATACGCAACTGTTCTTTAAACAGTTGTGTACATCCTCCCTTTTGGTGAGTTTGATGTTGTGGGAAGTTGTTCGGTGGGTGGTGAGTGTGGTTGGGTCTTCCTTGGGTCTGATGTTGTCTGTTGGATGCTTCTTTTGTGACTAGAGACCTCTTTTTCATTGATTTTTCTTTGAAAGTAATTTTATTCATTTATCCTTTTTGTTTTACCATTAGTGCATTACTGTTTTTTGTCTTGGTGTCTTCTTGGGCTTGTGTTTTATACTTGCTTCAGAGACTGAGAGTTTTAGATGACTTTTATTGCATTTTTCATTCTTTTATATTGAAAAATACAAGGTAGTTGCATTTTTTGCATATGGATTTGAGGAGGTACTTGCATTGGATTGCTTGGATGAGAGTTTTATTTAGGATTTCATATAGGAAGGATTGCATTGGCATTCAGAAAGGAATATATACTTATGCATCTCATGTAGTGGCATACCCTGTTTTTCATTTGACACAGTGCATTTGCATTGATTGTTAGGTGTGCATTTCACTTCTTATTGCATCATAACACCATTAGTTGCATGATCATTTACACTTTTGAGTAATAAGCCAATTAAAATCAATGCATAATAAAATGAATTACACTCTTTTCTTTTATAGGGTGCACCAACAAGATTAGGTTTTAGGGTCTTGGAATAGTTCATTGTGAGTAAATTCTTCAAGACCACTAAACAACAACATGTATGTGTCTGTCTAGGTGAGAGTGTGAAATTCCTTGGTATAATTAGTGTTTCTCAAGATCCTCCTCTTACAAGGGAGTTAATCATGAGGCAGTGTGAGCGGTTATTGATTGGGATGACTCCTAGTCATAACTGAGTAGCGCCGAAGATATTTTCAGGATTGTATTCATATATGGGGGCTCTTTTGAGAGTTTTGAGCTTTGCTACCCTGCCCATACAGTCAATCCTACTTGCAGCTGTCCTCCTGAGCATTGATTATATTGAGGCGACCTTAGTTTCCTTACCTAGGTTATCGAGGGGGTACTTCACAGAGGTTATTCTATAGGTGTCCCAGCCAGGTTGGGGTCAGACATCATAGTCGCTATATGCATTGAAGCTGAGGTCCACTATAATTGGTTACGTACCTCCACTTGTATTCTATGGAATTTTTGAGCCTCTCCTAGGCGAGACATACCTGATGCATTCAGGAGCTCACATATCCTCCCCTTGGTTTACTTGTATTTTGGTTGTAGATTTTCTTAGGAGTGTGCTCTTTGTGCACTATTTGGCCTTTGGGATCGCAGTTACTTGAGTATATTTATGTTCTCTTGAGTTCGGGTCCTTTTATTTTTGGCTTGTCTGGTATCCTATGACCCATCCTTGGTCCTACTGTAGAACCTTGTGTCAGACTTGGGGGCATCACAATCCCTTACCCTGCTTATAGATTTGGGAGTGGTTACATTCCGCCCTCGACTCCATTTGTGGAGGCTATTGACTCCCTTCTCTCGGTCTTTACACTGGTGGTCACCCTCAGGGGGGTGTTAGTGGATGCATGAACATTGGGTCTACACCTTATTTTCCTTTTTATGTCCCATCGTTCATTGCATTGTTTCCTTTGGGAGCAGTTGTCATGATCATTCCTCCCTATATCCTATAGTGTGGATTCTTTATTGACTAGTTTGGGTTGTTTTGGACTAATATGTTTGTCATGTAGGGTCCATTTTTTGTACACTCTGTATGAGGTTTTGACTCGTTTGTTCCTATCATGGGTATCATGTCTAAACTGGCATATAGGCTAGGATTTCACATCCGCTTGCATTTTGCATGACCTTATGACTATTTCATTTTAATCTTAGGTATGAACCCATTCCATGGTATCACAAAACCTTCATGATATTGTTAGAAGTGGTACTATGTGAATGGTAGAGCTTTCCTATACATGGGTGTCCTAGTTAGCTCGCTTTTTCATTTGGTACCCATGCTGTGAGTTCTCTCTTAGGTCCGGGAGTCCTTTTTAGTTTCACCATGTCCTTGAACAAGAGCTTCATACTCCTCTTGAACTTTATGCTAGGAATTTCCCCGAGACTCCCTTATATATGTCAAGTTGTAATTGCATTATCATGAGTTTTGCTTGCCTTATTGAGCCTTATGCCGACTTCCCTAACTTTTATTATCATCCATATAGCCCGATCTTGTCTCATGTCTAGCCACGTAGAGCCATTTTATATATCCTTTGCAGCTTGATTCCCTATTTTTACTGGGAGGGGACTTTCCCCCGAGTGTCGTTATCCTACACATGTGTCCTTGCATTGAGCACAGGTATGTTTGTTGCTTGGAAATAGTTTTTTTTCCCATTGACACTCGTCTCCTCCTAGTATGTAACTATAAAGCACTTTTATTCTTATTCAAGCTTTTCAAAATATTTGAAAAAGTCTAAAAAAAAAATTCAAAAAACCAGAAAGCTAGACAGGAAAAGATGTTATCTTTGGCAGCATTCGTGTCATGTCGCCTTCAAAACAGGGCACTGTATATCACATCTGTTGGTTGGGTTAATAATTTGACTTTAGGAGCTGTACTCTTTTCTTTGAGTTTATCTCCACCAACTGGTTAAGCTTTCAGTCCCTATGGAGCCTCTGTCGATGCCTCCTATGTTGTAGAGATGTCCCAGTTTTGTATATCAAGTCTATGCTACCCACATTCAGTCACCATTCACCTTTATGCTCTTGTTCGAAGTAATTTGAAACCTGAGTCGGCCATTCCTCAGTTCTCTTGACTTTGCATGTCATCCATTCCCGATACTAACACTGGTTCGTGCAGATTATGATCAAGTCCTTCCACATTATACAGCTTTGTTGATTACCTCGTATTGGATGATGGGGGATGCCTTAATGCCCTCCTTCCAATGAATTCCATCCCATCGATTTTAGATCATTTATTTTGGGATAGGAATCTAGAGTCATTTTTTAGTTCCTTGAGACTTGCAATCATCAGTGGCAAGTTCTCTCACCATCGACAGTTTTTGGGAATACATCAATGTCCCCTGATCAATGGATCCTTTCAAGTGTTCGACCTCAACACATTTATTCACACTTGTTGGTTTGCACTCTAGTACCTTGATTCCCATTTTCATTATCGATGGGTGATCTTGCGTTTGTTAACGGTATACATCAATGACTGGTAATCAGACGATGGAGTACTATGTTTGACCTCGACACCTCTATTTGCATACTAGAACATGTACTCATAGCGGATTGTGTAGAAGACCTTCCATATTTTTGGCATTTCATATATGCTACCTCCTTAATCGTGCCAGTGTTCATTAGATTTCAGCTCTCGTGACTTGATTCTAGTATATGTCAGATGTTTCTAGCCATTATGGAGATCTTGATCCATTATATATCTTCAGCCTTCATGGATATCATGGTCCTTTGTATATCTTCATCATGGAGATTCTGATCTATCTATATTATACTTGGTGATGACCACACATGTCATATTTTGTATCATGCCTATTCATGGCCATTCTCCTCTTATGTATCTGGGACCGCTATATCTACTTGCAGTTATGTGCAGAGTTTGATTATTGTATTGTACTATTGGATGGATTGTTCTTCCAACTGGTTCTTCATCACTCCACTTCTGGGATGGACTTATAATGTATTTCATCCATCATATTACCCCTCTAACCTCACACATTAGGGGGCATCTGTTACAGCTGATTTTACCACACATGGTGGATCACACCTTTATGGCCTTCCCTGTCCCTCTGAAGACTCTTTACACCCCATGGACTATTTTTGTACCTTTGATGTTTCCAAGATCATCCCTAAAAAACACCTATTATTTTCTATACGTGACTTTTAATCCCTTTCTTATGTATATACGCGGATATGACCCTCAAACCCGTGTACATCGAGATGTGTGCAAAAGGCCAAATAGTTTTGGAGTTTTCCTTGATGTGGATCCAATTCACTTGTCTCTTGGCCTTCCATATGCCTTGATATCGCTCGGATTTGACCTTCCATTATCCCATTGAAGCACTATATAAGGATTGAAGGAGGAGGAATTAAGGGGCAAGAAAACTATAGTCCATTGTTGCTGGAGCTTATACTTGAGTCTGCATCCTTTTGTCCCTTAGAGCACTTTGTGTTGTTCCCAAGATTTCCTTTGCTTGTGAGCTTGCTATCAAGAGATGGAGGATTTAAGTGTCGAAGAAGATGAAGACCTACATGGAGGCTAGGCCTACAACTAGTATGAAAAAGGGTTGGCTCAGTAGAACTTCCTATGACGAGTAGGATTGAGAGATAGCACCATTTGATCGAGATAACAGAAGTAGTGATGATGAAGATGATCCAATGATGATCCAATGATGATCTAGCTTTGATGATGATCCAGTGATGATCTAGTTTTGATGACGATCCAGAGAAGAATATTTGTGCTGATTTATTGTGTCGAGATAATACCTTCTTAGTTAAGAGGGAGTGTTGATGTATTTGTAACTTCAGAATATATTCACTTGTATATTTCATATATTGGTTTTGATTAGTCCTCGATGTTTCTATCAGGAGAATCAGTAATGTAAACAAGTCATGTAAAGTCATGGAGGTTAACCCTCCTAGTTGGTCAGGGGTCAAAGAACCCATAGTTTTGGGGCACTAGGGTTATTAGACTCTCCTAGAGAAGTTGGACCTGGCGATTTATTGTCAAGTCGAGAATTAGTATAAGTAGAGAGTGATCCTCTCTATTTATCATAGAGTCACTCACACATAGATGTAGCACATAAGTGAGAGACAAGGAGCTGGGATAAGAGAGAGAACAAATGTTGGAGATCATCTTACTGTCTTTGGGTTTTGCTGCTGCCATTGGTGCTTATTCTATCTCTGAGGAAGTTGTGAGGCTTTCTCTTTTATGGTTTCCCTGAGGAAAATCTGTGTGTCCATTCTCTCTTGTGATTGATTGATGTGATTGTTATTCTCTCAGTTAAGATCCTAAGATAATACTGTCTAAATGATAAAAATATAACAATTAGAAGCCAAAAAAAAACAACTTTTAGTTGGAGTCTACACTTCCACAGTTTCTAGTTCCACCACTTTACATTGCAGGAAGAGAGAGAATGCACAATTGCATAATATTCTTCTTTTGCAGTTACCTTCCCTGTTTCCTTATTCCAAGACCAGGATAATTTATCATGTTCAGAGATAAATATGATACCTGCAACATAGGAATTATGAATATAAACAACCTAAATATTTTCCCCGATACCTTGAAAACCCACATCTTTTTACATAAGCCAATATTCCCCTTTCAAAAATTCCCAAGAATGTATTCTCATTTTGTTAAGGGTAGATAAATATAGCACCTAGAGATGACTAATAATACCCTCAGGTAACTTTTAATTTCCATTGTCTCCCACAAAAGGGTCAATGTCAACTCTCACTTTCTTTCCATTTCCAATCTCTTAAGCCACTGATTTCTTTATCTAACAAAAATTCTTTAGAAGCATGTTCCAAATTACAGAATAACTATTGTTGTCCAAAGTGTCCTACCTGAACTACGAAACCCAATATGAATTATTAAATTATTTAGCTTGACATAGCTTGCTCCAAATACTTGTATTCATGATATTTCTCCATAATATTTTTAGGAAAAGCGCACTATTAAACCAATCCATATTTTTATGTTTCGACCTCCCTTTCCCTTTGGAAGGGTCAAATGCTCCAAAGCCACTAAATGGAAAGAAATTTTGTTTCGAGAATCATTCCAAACAAAATTGAATAATTTAGAGAAAATAGCTCAAATGATTTGGGAACCATAATTAAAGATAACCAAAACAGTGGCACACTATTTAAAAATACCTCCAAGTGACAAAAAATGATACACCCAATTGCTATTATTTTTATCAATTCTTAACTAACAATATCCAGACATTTAGCATGTAGTAGTTCAGTTTTAGGAAAGACTGAAGGTATTTCAAACCATTTTCTTGTAACTCCATTTTGTAACCAAAAAACAAAAATGATTTTTTCCCTATATTCAATAGAGATCCTATTTTGATAAAAAAAAAACTCATTTTCCATGACTTATTTGCATACCAGAAGCCAAACATAAATTTCAAGGATTTATACATATACTTCCATTCTTCCACGTAATTCTCCCCAAAGATACTAGTATCATCAACAAAGAGCAGGAGCAAGATAAAAATGGCAAGAGCTATCTTCATACCTATAAAGAATCCCTTCAACTTTGATTCAGTGATCATTATGCTAAGGCCCTCAATTACCAATAAAAATAACAACAGTGATAAGGGACATCCCTACCGAATCCCACGAGATATTTTGAAAAAGCAAGTTGGAGCTATATTTATCAAAATGGAAAAAATTTCTCAAGAAAAACTGTAAAGGATCCAACTCGTAACATTAACATAAACTCCAATTGGGATCAAAACCAAATGGAAGAATGACCAGTACTTATCATAATCTTTTGCAAGATCCATATTTAGAATCAAATATCTCATTTGATTTGACATGATAGAGTGAAGACACTCCAGAGTGACTCCAATAGCTTGAACAATTTTCCTATTATTTAAGATCCTCGAACGCTCTTTGGAAATCCTTTCCAAAAGTAATGGTTTTAATGTGAAGGAAATAATTTTTGTCACTAATTTGTAGATAAAATTGCACAAGGAAATTGGTTTGAAATCACCAAAATAAAGAGAGTTAAATTCCTTCTTCATAATCAAAGTAAGAACAATAGAATTAAGGGAACCACTCATGAAATTTTCTCTTCTTGATAATTCTTGGGGTGTGGCCTTCACATTGTCCATTGAATGCACCATCCTCGCCTCCACCTTTTCCCAAATCAAAACTCTATTTCCCATAGTTTGGCTCACAATTTGACATCCAAATATCAACCCACACTCTAGAGTTCCGATTGGTAGATAGTTTTAAACCCTCGTCCCAATCAAAGAATAAACCCCCAATACTAAAGTTAAATCATATATCATAGCTTACAGGCATATATTATTACATTTAGTCTTAGAACCCTTTCCTCCTTTAGTTTGAGCAGAGGATTTAGTATTTCATAGACAAAACCTTAAGCGATTAAGTTTAGCTAGCTATAGATGGTAGGATTATTTTCATCATGTTTAGGGGGCCTAGGTTTATAGGCAAAGTTACCTGTAATAAAATAGGTATGTATATGCGTTAGTTCGCAATGAACTAAGTAACCCCAATAGCATAGGAACCTTACTTTCCCAAGTGAGTCAATAAGGAAAAATCCCTCCACGCCACCCCTTGACATACAGAGGTAAATCAACCTCTTTGTTATAAACAAATAATAATTAGATAATATAACATGAAAGAAAAACATGAACAAAATAAAATCAGCAACATCAATGGAGAAGATAAATATGTACATAAACTACAAGCGCATCCAAATATAGAATAGTGGTATGTAAACATCATTATCATACAGAAAACACACAAAAAGGAAAACAACAACAGAACTTATGCTTAGTTCTTCATCCAAGTTTTATTCCGCAGTAAAAAGAAGATGTCTTTAAGATCTTAGCAGTTTTATTAGACTACGAATAAAAAATTTATTTTTAGATTTTAGGGACATTACATCGATAAAAGGGTCTATAATGTTAAACATGTGGACCAATGTATTTGAGGTGTTGTAGCTATGGACACATCATAACTCAAAGGTTTGAATGTTCCTAAATGGGAATGGTGTATTACATTATAATCAAATTTCTATGCTAAGAAGCAAAATCCTCTCAAGCTATAAACAAATGGATGAATATAAGTGGTTTTGAGTCCCATATCAGATATTTTCAAAATAAAACATTAATTCCCACGTCACCATAAAATTACAATTCAAAATTTAAATGCCAAATCATCAAGTGATTATTGTACAAAGAGATTTCGATGTAACATAGAGATTGACATTATTTTATAAAAAATATGAATGTTTTGAGTTCAATTATGAAAGATAGAACCAAAAGTGAAAAGGAAAAAATCACAAACGAAACATTATGAACCACAAACTTAAAATATAAAATGAGCATCTAGGAAAGAGAGGACTTAGTAGGTTCGCAAGAAGATGCTCTTTCTAATGAAGTTTTTTTGAGTTGAATATGTCCACCTCAAGAGATTTTCCTTTCTATAATGTATGCCACGTGATCATTAAGTACCTTATATTCATCTCACATGAAGACACCTTCTCATAACTAAACGAAGTAATCTCAAGAA
Organism: Pseudotsuga menziesii; assembly: GCA_001517045.1. Classification (NCBI taxonomy): domain Eukaryota; kingdom Viridiplantae; phylum Streptophyta; class Pinopsida; order Pinales; family Pinaceae; genus Pseudotsuga; species Pseudotsuga menziesii. The sequence goes on from LPNX010762647.1 coordinate 170,084, forward strand.
GGAAAGTAGTCAAAAGAATGAGCGACATTGCTACTAGTAAAGTTTTATTTTAAGCAACGTATTTCTAGTGTTATTCCAAATTCTTGGATTATTTTCTATGCTTAATGAAGCAATGGATTTACGACGTGTGAATACATAGATGTGATTAATTAATGAACTCTACACTCAATTATCTAAGGATTTCCCCCTTTCACCCACTACAAAGAAATCACAAACTAGTGTAGTTGTAGGGACTTCTTTCATAAATACAATCAAATATTGATGAGAATTTCTTTTAAGGGTAACAAAGTATGACAAATACTTTAGAATAAGGGAATAAACCACCCTTCTTACATGACCACTAGCTTAATGGGTTCGAAATTTGCAAGAATATGCTTTTGGATGACATGCGAGAGCATTGAGATCCTAGTTAATAAATAGGGTAACAACTTGGGGGAACTCACTTCCAAGGTTGTTGTGCTATTGTTTCTCCTTGTTGATTTGGTTTCGAGTGTTTGAACGGGTTTGTTAAATGATAGAGTAGGGTGTTCCTTGTTCTTGTAGAGAATTTCCATTTTTCAACACCATGTATGCATAACTATGACTAAGGTGACCTTCTACAGTAGGTTAATGACCTCTACTTTCAACAGTCTACAATTTCTCTTTTACCCAATATAAAGAAATTAGAAACCATTATAGTTGCAAGGACCTCTTTCATACACCATTGCAGTTAAATTGAGACTAGAAAAAATTGTTTAGGGGTGATAGAGTAGGATAAATAGTTTAGGATAAGGGAGGAAAACATCCTTCTTGCATAACTAATAGCTTGATAGATTAGAGTTGTGTAAGAAAGCGCTCGCACATTACATGCCTTAGCATTGAGATCCTAAGTGAGATAGAGGGGAACAAGTTTGGGGTCAACACTTAGTTCGAAGGTTGTTGCACTAAGATGGTTAAGGATAGGGTTGACACGATTTCTTTCATCCTTGCTATAGGAAACAAAATAATAAGCTCATATGAAAATTTTATTTCTCTCGTTGTATGAAAGATAAGGCCACTCATATGTGAAGAAATCATATGGAGTAATGGATCTTAAGGAGGACTAGGACTAAAAATATTGTCATTTCTTTTGCCCATATATGAAATGATTTCTCTAGTAAAATTTGATTTACATATGCTAATCATTATGGCATGCATATCATATATAAATTTAATGAGATTTCATCACAAATTTGCTGGAGAAATGGAGCGTTTTGGTTTTCTTTTATCCCACGCGGCAGACAAGCACTAATATTTCATATTAGAATTCATTGAGCTGATATTAGTGTAACAAATGTAAAACGTACTGATAAGGCTATCTCATGAATAAACATCCAAGTGGTCGTGGGTTTGAAAGGTGCGACGGTAGGCAATGTTTGACATGATTCAAATTATATTGTGTGTATATATAATTTTACTTGTTATCTTCGTTTCCACATTGTCATTGAGTTTCACAGTGGAATTACTAAAGAAGTTGAACAAGCCAACGGTGCTTTCTTCCTCTCATACATTTCTATTCGCGGGCTCTAAAGTATTACTTTATAGATGGACGCGCGTGATCTTAAGGAGAAAAGGAAATCTGTTTTCTGCGACGCAAGTGAAGAAGAAAATGCATCGCCTCACAAACGGATTAAGTTAGAAGGGGAATACTGTAGTTCCTTAGAAGCATATCAGAACCCAGACTCTGATCAGTCCAACACAGCTACAAAACCTAAATCGAGACTCTTTAGTGAATCTGAAATGCAAAAATTGAGCTCTGATCACTTGAAGACAGCTATTTGTGAATCTGAAATGCAAAAATTGAACTCTGATCAGTCGAGCACAGCTACCAAACCTAAATCCAGATTCTTTTGTGAATCTGAAATGCAAGAAATGAACTCTGATCAGTCGAACACAGCTACTAAACCTAAATCGAGAATCTTTCATGAATCTGAAATACCAAGTAGCGAGCATTACACTTCCTATGACAACAATGTCAATGAGTGTACAGCAGCAGAAGAAGAAAAGAAAAAAGAAACCCAAGCACTTGATGTTTCTGAGCTGAAAGAAACCAGTCTCTCACCAAATGTAGATGAAGACTACAGACAAAAGTTTATCAAAGAAGAAGACGTGGAGTGGTTAAACATTCTAAGAATACTGGAAACACAACTTAATGCTAGGGACATGAACTATCAGCCTATTGTTGCAACAGCAAAAAATCAGTTGAAGCAAAATCAAATTATGTCAATGGTTGAAATGGTTGACGAAAAATGTTGCATGAAACTAGACTTTTTAGACGAGTTCATCGATGAAATAGAGATGTCAAGTGACAAACTTGCTCATCGTATTAGCGAAATAAGAAACAATTCTCAAGAAGATGTGATGTTACATGACTTACTAAAACAGTTTGATGACTGGGATTTTGAGAAAGAAGATCTTCTGGTTGAAAGAAGATTCTTCTTTCAAAAATGGAAAACGATACAACAAATAAAAAATGCTAAAATGTTTGATTCAAAGTTTGTAGCAGGCGAATTAGCTCGACAATATCAGAGGAAACATGGTTATTAGGGATCGTTGCTTTCTAAGGCACTGGACTAAGTCGCCGGCTTCATCTTTATCAAACCGCCGTTTCCTTTTTCTATCAGAAAAGAAAATGCATGATAGTTTTCTCCGCTAGCAGTTTTATTTACTTTCAGTAATTCGTCTTTCGTTACAATATATTCAGATGGATTCGTGTAATCAAGCGCTATAATCTATGTTTGTATAGATTATAACTCATTTCAATTTTATTTCTCTAAAAAAAATTGTGTTTTTTAATATGTTTGTGATGATTTTGGTATGGTGGAATTTTTTTGTCTGTTAAAATATTGTTCTTAATTTACAGGGATAAACTCAAAAGGTTTTGTATTATTTTATTTGATATAAAGAAATTTCAAAATATTATTTAGAGTTTTATTTTATTTGATATAAAAAATTTCAAATTAATATTTTTTATTATGTATTATGTTAATGGACAAGATTGTTTTGTTTTTGTGTTTATCTTAGAGTTTTACAAATATTTTTTATAAAAATAATAAAATATTATTAAAAATAACATATAAGTTCAAATTATATTTAAATGATTTAAGATTATATATAACTAATTTATAACTACATATATAAATTTATATAAATTAGATAAATTAAACCTATAAACAATGCATTACACACTTTATAAACATTTATACTTTAAAAACTAGTTTACAACTTTGATAGATCCCCTTTTAGATGATTTATGTTACCTTGTATATTTAGTTTTTAAATTTTACATGTACTATTTAATAATCTTGTCCACTTTATGGGGGAGATGAATGCTAGCGGACATAAACAAATAAAAAATGAAAAATATAAATTACATATCTACTTAAATTAAAAATATAAATTACATACCAACTTAAATAAATAAAAAATTAAAATATCCATTTTAAACCCTCATCTATAAAGGGATCTAAATGGTAAGAAAATGTACAGCTCAATAAATTGGATCCCTCTTAATGATGCTTGATAGATCTGGTTTTAGATTTCGTTTTAAAATCAATCTATGCTAGTTATATAATAGACATAGATTAAAATACATACAAATTTTATTAAGAAAAAAAAATTAAACATGGTTGAAAGAAAAATTGCCATAAAAAAACGCTTTAAAATTCATAATATAATAATACTAAAACAAAATTAGATACGGTTGTGGTTACAATTTAGTGAGAATAAAATCATCACTTAGTGAAAGATGACCGTAAGAAGATATATAGAGTGATCATTTAAAAAAAAAATTCAGATTATTTTACTTTATTTTATTATATGAGTTTGATATTTTAATTTTTTTTATTAAAAAAATTATTTCATAAAATAATATTATTATGTCTTCCAAGGAAAGGGAAAAACAAAGATGGCATAAAATCTTCATGGCTACACATTTGAAAAACATAGCGAGGGTTTCAACAAGAGTTCGAGGGTGATTCTGTTCTAAGTGCAAACACAAATTTGGGAAATTTCTTCTCACGATGGTGATTATGTTCTTACTCAAGAAGGAATTCAAAAAGACGTTGTTACCTTTTCCTTCAAGGAATTCAAAAAGAGGTTGGAATAACTCATGGGGGCTACACTTATTGACCAATATCCTATCAAGTTAGTTCATATTGTGGGTTTTAAAATTATCAAAAATTGAACCAATATATTGCAGGTATTGGGGGGATGAGGGGTTTAAGGTGNCACGATCGCACGTGCTATGTGAGAGGTTCACTAAGTGAAGTCCCTGTGGAATAACTATTTTTCCTGTCTTGGGAATCCTTCAAATTTTATTGTGCTTGTTTCATTGTTAGTCCTATATCTTTCAATAATTTAGGACCTAACATTAACTTGTCGACGAGACTGCTCCAAGAAATTGGAGTATTACATTTTCGTCTATACATAATTTCAAATGGACTCATTCCAACCGAAACTTGGAAATAATTTTTATATGAAAATTCTAATAAGTGTAAGTAATCTTCCAACTTACCGTGTTTATCCATTACGTACATTCTAAGCAGGTCTTCCAGAATCTGGTTTACTCTTTTAGTTTTTCGATCCATTTGAGGATGACATGTACTACTGAAATTTAATTGCGTGCCTAGTCCTTTGAGCAAGGATTTCCAAAAATACCTTGTAAATTTGACATCTCTATGTGAAATTACTACCTTAGGTATGACATGCAACATGATTTTTTTTCATAAATATATCAGTAATGTTAACAGCCTTATAAGTATATTTTACCGGAATAAAGTGCAATGCTTTACTTAATTTCTCTACCTCGACCATGGTTGAGTCGTGTTGTCTGACATTCGTAGGTAAACATGTTATGAAATCCATGCTGGTAACTTCCCATTTCCATTCCAGAATGGGTAATGACTGCAGTAATCCTGCTGAATGTTGGTTCTTATCCTTTACCTATTGCCATCAATGCAACTTGCTAAATATTCTGCTACTTTTGTTTTCATATTAGGCCAAAAGAAGCCTGTTGTCGTCACTGTGATCATTTTTTGGTATCCACGGTGTCCTGAATATGATCATTTATGCAATTCATCCATAACAAATAATTTAATATTGTTGAATTTGGTATATATAATCTACCTTTATGTAGTAATAAGCCGATTCAATTAATACTAAGATTTGTTTTTATTTGATTTCTTTCATTTTATGCAGTCTTTTCTTTAGGGTTTGATACTCATGAAATTTTTTTGCATTTAATATTTTTTTTTCTAAATGTGACTCATAGTTGCTGATTGCATATAGTAAGTTTGTGTGATGACCTAATGTGTCTAGTGACTCTATTATATATTCCCTTTATATGTTTTATTTTGAAATCATATTCACTTAGAAAGGACAACCACCTCACGTGTCTAGCAGTAAGATTTTTTTTGTTAAACAAGTACTTTATACTGATGTTATTTGAGAGCCGTAAGAATATTCTTCTAATCACGTAGTGTCACCACATTTTTAGCACATGTATGATGGAAGCAAGTTCTGATTCATAAGTAGCACAATTCATCCCATGTCTTTTAACTTCCTAGACTCGTGGGTCATGGCATAGCTATCTTGAATTAGTACCCCGCCTAATTCGTGTTTACATGCATTGGTGCATACAGAAAAATCCTTAAAAGGATCAACAATTTATAATATAGGATCTGTAGTTAACATGTATTTTAGTTTATTAAAACATTTAGTACATTTTTTGCCCCAATTGAATTTATTACCTTGCTGCAGTGAAGTTATGGGGTAACCTATATTAGAAAACCCTTCAATGAATTTTTGGTAGTAGCCTGTAATCCCCATGAACGATATTTTTCCAGTTACATTCTTTGGAACATGCCATTCATTGATAACCTTAATCTTGTCGGGCTTGAATGATATTCCATCTTTAGACATCATGTGTCCTACATACTGGATTTTTCCTTTAAAGAAGTTGCACTTGCTAAACTTAGCAAACAATTGTTGTTCTCTTAACACTTGTAAAATTATTTTTAAATGTTATTTGTTCTCTTGTTTATTCTTAAAGTAGACTGAAATATGTCGTCCATGAAGACGACTACGAATTTATCTAAGTAATTACCCAAAATACTATTCATTAAGCACATAAAAGATGTAGGTGCGTTTGTTAAAACAAATGGCATAAGAATAGACTCACAATGACCGTATCTTGTCCTAAAAGTGGTTTTAAATATATCTTCATCATTGATCCATACCTCATGGTATCCATATCTTAAATCTATTTTGGAGAAGATGGTGTCCCATCAGAATTGTTCAAATAGATTGCTTATCTCGGAAAAATGATATCGATTTTTAATAGTCATTTTGTTTAATTGTCGATAATCTATACATAATATTAAAGTTCGATCTTTTTTCTTTACAAATGAGACCGATGCTACCGAAGTAGAAACACTAGGTCAAATGCACATTTTATCATTTAGTTCCTGCAATTGTGATTTAAGTCGAGTAAGCTCTATTATATTCATCTGATAGGGAGATTTTGATGTGATACCTCTCTCAGTACTATATTGATCATAAAGTCTATGTCCCTCTTTGGTGGTAGTCTTGGAGCTTCTTTTGAAAATATGTATTTAAAATATTTTAAAACTGGTATATCCTCAATTTTAAGTTGATAATATTTATTCTTGTCATCCATTACATAGACTGCAAAAACCTTTCATCCCTTACGTACTTACATTTTCATTTGTAAGGCGGATATTTCTCTAATGGTAACTTTTCTGGGAATTCATTTTACATTAATTGTATTACCATTATCGTCTAAAAATGCTAAAGTTTTATCATAACAATTTAACATAACTCTATGTTTTTATAACTAGTGCATTCCTATCAACAAATCATAAGATCCTAACGGTAAGATTATAAATCAAAATGTGTATTCAACTCATTCAACATAATTTCACAATTTTTCACGTAATGAGTGACTTTTTATTTTGTGCCTATGGTTAGTTGTACCGGCCATGATTTCTCAAACTTATCTTGTTGTAATTTACAGAATTCTACAATCCTAGGTGATACATAACTTAAACTTGCTCATGGATCAATTAGTATAGAAATGGGTCGGTCTTTTATCATACCTTTGATTTCGACCATTGAAGTTTGATGGCCTTCTTATCAATTCTGTAATGCAGCACTTATTTTTGATATCCCCAACTGTAGCAGCTTCTTTGATTGAGTAAACATTATTAATATTTTTCTTTCGTATGAGGAAGTCTTTAAAGTAATGTGGGTCGCCACATTCCCATCATTTTAGCCGTTTCCTTTATGTAGTGTTTTTATTAAAGGTAGTAGTTTTTTTATCTTTCCTTTGCTGCAGGTCTTAATGGTTTAAAGATTTTATAGTTATTCCCTTGATATCCCTCATAGTTATTCTCAGTGTGCTTGTAAAACTTAGTATTTTTCTTTTGCTTATCAAATTTGTCATGTCTTTTAGTTTTCCAATTAAGTATATTTTCCTCTTTATTCTTATTGTGATCATTACAGAATTTTTCCTTTCTCAATGCCTCTTCCAACATTTCCAAATTATCGTACTCAATCCCCATTTTAAACATAAGAAAGAGACAAGTTAGAAATCTCTGTATTTTTTTTTCTTCAATTATATAAGGCACATAACGAAGTAAACTAAAACATTTACTACATATTTATTTCATGGTCATGGCATCTAATCTTAATTCATAGAATTGTTTACGTTTTTCACTGTAGTATTGTTGTGAGAGACACTTTTGTTTAAAATGTTTCTTGAATGTTCTCCATGTTGCATAACGTTCTTTTATACCTTTCACTTTCTTTATTTCTTGCAATCAAATATATGCTTTTCTTTTTAAGTTATAGATGGCCATTTTTTCCTTTAACTCATTGGAATAGTTATAAATATGGAAATATTTCTTCATTCCATATCACGAAGCTTATGCTTTTTCCACTTTGTCAATCTCTTCATTAAACATAGGAGGTTTGATCTTTTTCAATTCACTCAAAATTTCTTCATAAGGTTTATATTTCTTTTTTTGTTGATTAATGTCACTACTTTTGCTAGAATCGTTATGTTTGTTTGTATTTTTCTTGGCTAATTGTTCACTTGGTGATTCAATCTCATGTTTGGAAAATTCTAGATTCCTTCCCTTATGTTTGTAAGGTGAAGCTTTTTCCATGTTAAGTTGAGTTTCTTTATTTTTCTCTTTTTCATTATCATGCAGTTTAGACCACATAGTGTTATTTAACTCTTCATGTGCTTTCATAATATGTTTGTTATATTCTTTAATTTGTTTTAGTTCCTCTCTTAAGTCCTTAATAGTTTGTTGTAATTAATATTTTTTGTCATTTCTAATTTCATTTATATTTACCAATATTTGACCATCCCTTAGGTTACCTTCTTCATTGTTCGTTGGGTTCCTAGGATGGGATTTCTCTTCTGCATACATTCCCACATCTGCCATAATTTCCTACAAAAAACAAGGTTATTCTTTTCTTCATGTTTGTAAGAGAGTCAAACCAAAACAAGATAAATTTAGTTTTATGTTTTGATTAGTTTCAGTGTTGGGATCATTCATGCCAAGTGTTGTAACCATGCCCTGATAACATTTTGTCACAAACCTATAAAATCCAAAATAAAATTTTTAAAAAAATTTGTTTATTCTATTATTCTATTATGCTGTCGTAACATGTACATAATGGTCGCAACATGAAATAGTTTATTGCCATGAGTAAATATGCATGTAAAATAACTTATATCGATTTTTATGTTGGATGGACAGGTTATTCCACATGTGGAGTTTCCATACGGGTGACAATGTCCCTATAGCCACACATTAAGGTGGTGTTTTCACTGCTTCTATGGTTATTTTATAAATTGGTTTTTCTAGGGACTTTAAGCCTAAATTCTATGGCTTAGTCCTAGCAACTATGTCCTAGTTCTAGAAACTATATCCTAGTTCTAACATATCCTCCAATATGAGGTACCAAATGTAACAAAATTTATATTAAAGGGTTGATGTAATAGGGACTTAGCACAAGATTTGGTTAAAGGTTTGTAATGAAGTGTTTTGGTTATAATCAAATGTTTTGGGGACTTCTGTGATAACACCATAGTCGTGATACGAACCATGAACTTAACAAAGAATGCGTTGTTATTATAAAATGGTTTATTCCATAACCTTTGATGGGATTTACAAGGTTTTCCAATGCATATATTTAATTTTTTTGTTGAGGGACAATAACGTTTCCCTGACTGCGAGTTGAAAACACAAAAAAGCATATTGATGGCAAGTTTTAAATGCATACGACAGGGACTAAGAGGGATCTCAGACCTCCATTCCTCACAATCTCCTGTGAGGGTTTTTCCAATAGTTTTAATGCAATGTTTATTCTACCTAAAGGTTTCTCTTTTGCATTTTTTTGGCATGTAACTGCTTGATGAGAGAGAGCTCAACCATTCATGGTTGTGCTATAGAATTTTTCCCAATCCTTTACAAAACCAGTTAATAGTATTTTTCTTCTTATCCCTGAGGTTTATTGGAAGGTTTTTATTAGTGTTATGGTGACCATGATGGAATCATCCTTTCTGGTTCATCATGGTGAGGAAGAAAATAGATCCTTCATTGATCTTACCAAGCCTTTAACGAGGTAACGAATACTTCTTAGTTTTATTTTGCTCAGTTTAATATATTTTTATATTGATAGTGTAGGAAATATCTAATTCGGGGTTTATCCTTCGTTATGCAGGCATAGGATAAATAAGGGCGTCCAGGAGGAGTCGACCCCAGACCCTTTCTGCATTCATTTAAGGTAAAACTCGACTTATGATTTATTTGCATGTTTAAACTTGATTTCATAAAAATAATCTCAATTATTTTCCTTCATTGTGTAGATGTCTAGAGGGTATTAAAAATGAACATAGTCTCAAGCTTCAAGTCGTGCTTTGTTTTCCAAGTAAACTTTTGTTTACCCTAACATGCCTTGCTTAAAAAGTCATTTGCCAAAAGTTACAAACTATATCATTTTATTTGTGTAACATTTGGAATGTAGGTTGTAAGATGGATGGTGAGACTGGCAACAAGGTTACCTCCTCTTGGTCCTATTACTTATTTTCCAAAGGTGAGGAAAAATTACCCCTACTCTATTTAAATTAAAAAAAAACAGTCTTTATTTAGCAAGAATTCTAATAGTTCCTAGTTTGATTGATACGTATGTAATTTCCCAACGTGGTTGTGCTCAGTCTACACAAATGGTTTACTCAGAAGCAAAAATGGTAAGGTTTTTATGCATAAGTTGGTTACGGTGGTTCTTCATTGGGTTCACAAACTGCATAATAATAGAGATTACGCCACTATTGCGAAGATAAGTTGAAACTGTGTTATTAAACCATTATGGGTCTACATTGGCTTGTAGAAATGGCTTCACAACCTCTCTTTTAATTGCATTGTCAGACTATCCACTCAGATGTATATGTCATTGATTTATTGGATGATGAATGGCATTTTAATGGGCGTACAACCACTTAGGGTTTATGTTGATTCATAATCAAGTACTAATATCATTTATGAGATTTGATTGTGTTGAAAGGTTCGTTGGAAATATCCACTTATCACAAGATGTGATACCCATGATTAGGGACTATGTTTTTTTTAAGTTTTTAATGATTAATATTATTTTACTCTATGATTTAATATATATGTTCATTGTTTGACCTATTACTAGGATATGTGGGTCGTAATTATGATATGGATCTGTGAGTTGATACATAATTGATTTATAAATACATCTAAACTTGATTTGCTTTAATAATGGGTATGATTACCCAACCAACATTTAGTCATGTAATTTTTTATCATTGAGTTAACATCTTAACCTAGGGATTCATGAATTAAATCTTATTCGATAGTAATCATTTCGGCTCTAATATGCATACTTAGGATAGTTTATACAATTTAGACATTTTGTTTTGGAAAAAAATCCTTTCATATCTACTCTATATACTCTATATAATTATATGCGACAATCTTCACTCCTTACGTTTACTGTTTATGTACTAGATTTTATTTATTTAATGTCATTGTTAAGATTATATTAAAGGAATCTAGTTGTATCCATAGGAAATCTCGAAGCATGGTTTTTAATTGGGAATAAGTTTTAAGTTAATACAGTTTTAAGACAAAGATGAGCTCTCTAAGAAAAACATCGACTTCTAGGGAAATTATTAGTTAAACAAAATACATTTAAGATACTTTAAGATAACATATGCAAACATAATTTAAGACATTTAACAAGATCTATAATATTTTTGTTCAGATTTCCTAGCTAGGTTAACATTACAACCACGCTAATTTGGAAATCTAATTCAGGTATGGAAGCCGAAATAGAGATTGATTAAAACATCCTCAACTCATAACTCAACAGTTTCTCTACTAATTAACAACAATTTACATTAAAACATAACATGAAATAGGAAAGAAAAATAGGAAGAGATGCATAGTATCATTTACTGTAAAATGTAATTACAATTCATATTTATGCTTAAATTTACTTTAGCAATACTTAAACAGATAATAAATAGAGATATGGAACCCAACACCACTGTCAGGAAAATAAAACTGAAGTTGTCGTTCCTCCCAACAAACTCTAGAGAAACCAAGTCTTACTTGCTCTAGAACCCCCGAGCTTGTTTGCTGAACCACAAGGACAAAATCTGATCAATGTGTCATATCTTGCATTAAAATATCAATTATCCATCCATCGCTAGCCTCTTTCTTGCTTGATAGACATACTATTATATAGTATTTTACCTAGGACTTGGTCATTTATGAGCCTCCTTCTCTTTAGCACTCCACAAGGAGTCTTGACCTGATTTTTGGGAATATTCCTTTTGCATCACTTGAGTTCTCACTCAGTAGCTTTCACCACTTGTATTTTCCCCTTTTGGGTTAGCAAACACTCTTTCAAAAATTAATTCAGTTCTTATTCCTCTAATTATTTTTAATTATTAAATGAAAATAATTCATTACATCTATTTTGACGTTCTAGTCAAAATATTTACAAAAAATAAAAAATTCGAAGAATAAAAATTTACATTTATTTGGTTTGTTACAATGTCTCAACCATGCACAAACTTCTTAGACTAGGAATCGATCGAATCACCATACAAATGTGAAAGAAGTCAATTACACATGTTGCTTATTTGATTACTTTTTGAAGTCAAAATTATGTTGATGATCTAGTTGATAGGTTGAATCATGAAAAAAGGAACTTGAGTTAGCATTTATATATTACATTGTAAAAGGTTCAATAGGTTGAATACTTTAAGTTACAAAGTTTTTGTTTGAAACAAAATATTCCCCGTTAAGTCCATCTAGTCATGAATATTTATAAATCACTCTAATGTATAAAACATGGAAATCTGGTTAAAGAATAGAAGGCATGAACCATGCATGTTTAAGGTGGAATATCCCCTTTTCCATTGTAATTTAAATCAGTCTCTATATGACTCCTAAAATTCAACTCAAGTCATATTTTAAATTTGATTCCAAATCAGTTGATGATGACCAACAACATGAGCATGAACATCAAGCATGCCATTGTGTAAGAATCATAATTAAACTTGCAAGAATTTTTCATTCTCATGACAAAAGAAGAAGAAGATAAAGGCATTAGAGCTACAGGAATTTGACATCACATTAATAAAGAGATTACTTACAAGATGATGGCATAGAACATTTAAACTCATTAAGCTCCTAATGAAAAATTGCATAAAATTCCTTGGGTCGTGACCTTATAAACTATAAGGAAAAATAATGGTAAATAAATTCAAAGATCCAAAAGGCCTACTTTCGAGTCGAGGGAAATTTGATCATATGAGAAAGGATAAGGCTTTAGCAAAAAGGACTAAACATGGGTCTAGGGAATTCCTCCATATGATAAAGGATGAAAAACAGATTAGGGTTGGGGGACATGTTGAGGGATGCACTTATTCCTTCCGAAGTCATCATGTATATAGGATAATATATTAATGTATGCAATGTTTCCTAAATCACAACTAGTTGGATATGGTGTAAAAACTCCAGCATACACACATAATGTATAAAACTACCATCCAATAATTAATAGAATGATTGAACGTTCCATCAAATCTATCCACTTGCTAGTTGTGTGTGCATATTTAATGGTTGTCTCTGATTGAATTCCATGTGATCTTGTAAATATCAACATCGTTATTTGTTTTCTCATATCTCATATTAAAAGGTTCTTAAATGGTGAATAAAAGAGTGACACATCGGTTGTTCCAAAATACGAACAAAGGTTTCTAAATGGTTAATAAAAGAGTGACACATCGGTTGTCCCAAAATACGAACAAGTTGAGTTGTGGGATGAGATAGAAACTTGATAGCACAAACAAAAGAAACGAAGGTCAATGCATTCATAGAAGTAGTCTTTAAAACCTTATTACGTTGGCAAACAACTTTCTTTTTTGAAATTTAAATTTCTAAAGTATGATTTGAATAAATTATATATATTCGTAGTGTATGTATCTTATTATGATAAACTAATGAGGTATTGTATTCAGATGGATCGAAAAACACTAAAGGGAAAGTAACATATTTATATTCTAGAGAGGTCGGTGTTTATGAAATTCATTCTTCTCAATTTTTCCGAGGGATCCATTATTTGATTTAGAACCATAATTTTAAGTAGGTCCTATGCAAAACATAAACTAATAAATGAATTTGTAAGTGCATGAATATAACAAAGTATCCACACATACATAATGCATAAAAAAGAAATATTCACCATAAGTTGTAAATATAATGATTGCAAAAACACAAAAAACATAATGTGTATTTTATAACAATAGAATATCTAAACAAATAGCTTTCTAATAAATATTTTCTTCTCAAAACAGGTATCAACTACATATACTACCCATAAGAAAAGATATGAGTCCATTCTGTTGAAGGAAACAACTACACAATTCTCACACTGAATAGAAAACCCATATGCTTTCGTACTTAGCTAGTCTTCTCACCATAGAGAACTACATGCATCTCACTTTATAGCCATTCCAGCCATGGAACTCTCTTCCCCCTCCCACACAATGCAATTAAGTTCTATACTTTATTTCCTCAACATTCTCTTAGAGTACCCAACCCTAAAAATGCTCTCTATCATGTGCATAAAGAGTCAAACTTATAGTATGATTTTACATAACCTCTAATTGAATTAATTCATGGCTTATAAAGAATCGTGGAATAGAAAATAAATAGTGGGTAATTTTTCTTATCTTTCCTTGACTATATTCTCACTTGCAAGCATCTTCTTCAATCTAATGTCTTCAATTTTGTATTCACCATGCTAATGTCTAGTTAATTTGTTATAGTACACATTGGTTATGGCGAGAAGTCAGCATCAAGGCTACGTAGTCTATGGATTGTACATGGAAAACGAGTGATAAAATCGAATGGGGATGCGTGGATTGGTGAAAGGACAAATTAAATTAATTTTGACATTAGTAGGAAGGCCTTTTATAGATGTTATGAAAGTATACCCATCCCATGCTTCCATAGCTATGTCAGAATAATTCTCCCACAAACCTCACGGATTCATTCAGTGATTGGATTGAATAAGAAAAAAAGAGTTAAATGATTTATTTAAGGAACATGGAAGAAATAGATGAGTTCCAAGGACAACACTTGGAAAAAAAAGAATTTAATACCCAATAGATATCCTTTCCTCTTCCTCTCCAATGGAACCATAGCACCTATAGTTCCCTTTACACTACCATCTTGGCTCATTTTATTAGTTTCCAACTTAAAATTTACATATATTTTGAGTCATCAAAACAAGCAAATCACATGGCCCATATAGATATATTTACATTATACATGCATATCCATTTAGTTGTTGCCCCTTGGCATTGAGATTCACATTAGAAATCTATATTAGTGTATTTACATCATTTTGAATAATCTAATTTAATACATTCCAAGGGTCAAAACTATGGGTATTACAGTTATGCAATCCAACTCTTATATCAACTTGATATGCAAAATTAAATTTCCTCTACTAGCTTCCATATTTATTCTATAGTAAGATATGTCTTTGTATAAATAAATATGAAATGGTCACGATTACATTTAATTATGCCATCCCTTCTATTTAATCTTAAAACCTAAATAATTAGATTTTGTAGTGCTTGGTAATTATAATCTACCACTTTTCAAACATCTCTCTTGATATTTTTAATACTATTACATAGATATAATATAGAGTATATTGTTTGCAGTATATATGAACCACAATAATATGTTTATTAAACTATTGAAAAGTTTCTTGTAAATATACAAATTTGGCATCTTGTTTGTTCTCTTATCTACTTCATTTTAATGAAGACACGCTATCAAGAAGAAATTTTACAAACATTAGAGTTTCTCACCTATTACAAATTTCCTTGCTTGGGTGGATGCTTATAATTTTATCCTATTTTCACTAATTGACAACCCAATTTAACATTATTCATCACTAAATATTCCCTTTTAGTTATTGAATGATTTACATCACATTTTTACAAATTAGTTGAGCATCCATAATGTTATTAATGCATCTCATGAGTCAACACTAGAGACAAATATCCTAATCTATCTACTATATTTTCATTGTATGCTTGTTGTACATGAAAATTTCGGCACAAAGGCTCTCCAAACTACTTGGTGTAGGTTAGTTTCCACATCGGGCTTGTAGCATTTATAAACAATATATACAACAACAATTTACCTCTTTCTTATGACTTGAGGAATATGATTCTATTGTTGGGAGGAATAATATATATTCTAGTTCTTAATTTTATGAATTTGCATTTTTCATATCATATTATTATTGTGTAGGAACGTATTATTGTAGTTTGGGTGTGATGAAAACTTTTTGTTTTGTATTCTTATTAATTATTTGAGATCTTATCTTTAACTATATTAATTATTGTATTTTTGGTTGTCATTTTTGAGGATCTAGTTTCCTAGTTTGTTAAAGTTGTTTCTTGATGTAAAGTTACAAAATCTTATACCTAATTACTGAAAACATTGTTAGAGCTGTGTTTTAACACTTCAGTGTTAGACTCCATTCATGAGTATGTATTTTCCCACATCACATGTTCTATTTATGATATTCACAAAATTTTTCAAGCATGTCATGAATGTCAAACCTTTGATTTTAGAGAAAAAAATATTTATCTTATTCTTGAATCGTATCCCATTATAAGTGATTTTTAAACTATGGGACCTTGATTTCATGAGTGAAATACATCTTCATTTATGTTTCAATCATAAATGTATACTTAATGACATAGATTATTTTAATAAAACGGTAGAAACAATCCCTACTAAATAGGAAATTGGCGAAGGTGTTAATAAATTTTTGGAGGAAAATATCTTAGATCCACTTGGTTTCTCTCAAATACATAGTAGAGAAAGTGTTGAGATAAAAAAATGTTTTGCAATTTGAATGTATAAAATATAGTTTTAATTGAATGAATGATATAATACAATAATGAATTCCTTATCCATGTATATTCTTTATGATTACCTTCACCTAAAATTGGATATTTACATGATGCAACTTTTATTAATAATATATTCTAGATTAATATTAATTACACTTATTTTATGTTCATTATATTTCGCTATCTTAAACAAAACCTTGTTCTCAAAATTATTTGAATTATCTTCCCCTTAGATTCTTACATAAAAATATATGAATAGCAAAATGTCTTTAGATTTTACTTCCTTTTAAAAAGTGTTTATTCATATAAAATACTTTTAAATTTCGGAATTAAAGTAATTATATATTAATTAATTCCCATGAAAACAAAAATTAATAGTTTTACTTCATTGTTATTTTTCTTTTATTCTTTTATTGATTTTTTAATTTTATCATAAACTTGGCGATAAGTTGAAATTAAAAGAATCCCTTTTGTCTCTTTGTTTCGATTCACTTTTGGGGAAGTACATTTATAATTAAGTGAAACTCAGGTTAATATGATTTCTCCCTACTATTAAGTCCCACCATCATGATTTTCCTTGAAGGCAACGTGTTGAAAGGGAGTGACGCAATTAAGGTTATTGGATGAGGTAGATAAACAAATTAAATGCAAGTTTTCACTATGGATATTTGTTGCTTCAAAACTCAGTAATTTATACATGGCAGGGGAAAATAACCCAAGGATCCCATGTATGATGAGCACGAAACCATTTTTCGCTATAAGTTCATATAATTGGCTCCCCGAAAGGTCCAAAATCGAAATCGCCCATTATTGTGTGAAGCATCCATGTTTTGGTTACCCCAAGGAGATTGATGGAGTTGTTGATTTGGAATATGTCCTTACATGCGATTAACACTTCAACAGTGATCATGAGGCATTGTATGGTTAGGAGGATTGCTAACACAAAACATTGTCCTTATAGCTTTTTATTTTTTATATCATAATCTTATTATTATTTTTTCTATTTTGATCTTCACAATTAAATTCCACCTAAATTGGTAAAAAAACTCATTATTCTTTCCCTCATAAATAAAGGGAAGATGGGCATTTATCGTAGCATAACCCCATTTTCTGAAAAAAAGGAACAAAATACCCAAAAATGAAAATGGGTCAAAAACCATTGACCAATAACATACACTAAATAAAATTATGGACCAATACCATGGGAAACATACTCCTATTAATACACTGTGAAGATCTCCCCACAAACACTTCTAGTCACATTTTTTTTCATACCTCTTGACACTCTGAAACCTTTGTTACCCTTCTCACCTTTTAGCCACATATTTTCCACATTACTTTGCATCTTGAGTTTACTCCATGCAAGTCTTGATTCCATTCCCATTGAAAACCCTTGTTGGAGAAGATCAGAGAATCGAATCATGGAAGCCATTGGACCGACTCCTCAAATGGGTGTAGTGGCCCATTTATATAGGTATGAGTACTTGCAATTGTTTTATTAATTAAAACATATAAAATATATAATTTATTTATTGTTTGCTTGTAATTCAAGGTCGAATGTTTTCCCTTGCACCATGAACTCTACCTTTAGATACCTTTGATCTAAGGCAGGTTCTTTTGCACATATCCAGACAGAAATATCCACTATAGTTTTGGAAGCCCCACTCGCTCGATCCTATTGGATCTTTGGTTTTGTAGGTTTATTATTTCTATTTGTTGGTTTGTTTCATTTGGGTACCCTTATCCATCATAGATATGACCTCTGTTTGGCAGATCCGAACCAGTCTGTCTTCATTGCCTTCCCCTTAACCCTAACCAACATTTTTTCCCCCAAAAGAATTCAAGTTTCAGACGATTCGCACCTTTGTTCTTAAAGGTGTGACCCAGGTCGTGCCTTTTTGCTTGATAAGTGCAACCTAGGTTGCACCTTTTTCCAAGTTAAGTGCAACCTAGACCCAGAGTCCTGATCGCTCTTTTTCTGAATTTCATAGAGACCCAAGTCACTTCAGTGACTTTGTTTTTGTTATTTATCGCACAAAAACCACCGTTAAGTGTGACCTATTCTTTTTCGGTTGTTTTCAGTGTTGGCCATGGATATTTATAAATCATGTGCTACCTTGACCACACCTGTTCTATAGACATGTGTGACCTTCCAATTTTCCAACTGTTTAAGGTATTTTAGATCAATTCTAGATCCCTTGTCTATGTTCTTCGCCTTTCTTGACTGTATTTTTCCAGCTATGCATACTGACAACCCATTGGTGTTTTTGCAGTCCCCATTTGTTTGTATTTGAGCCCATCATGGTTGATTTTGGTGTTTGAGACCCCCTTTTTTTTTCCTACACCCTATAGATTTCCTAGTGTTCTTATTTACATGCATAGTTTATTTCATTTGGAAAGAATTAGTTTTAATTTTTAAAAAGCATTTGCTTTTAGTCATGTTATTTACTTTTTAGCATATTAGTCTCTGGAAGAGAGACCTGGGTTTTAGATATCATGCTCCATTTGTGCATAGATCTCACCCCTTAATATGAACATTTGTTCCATGACTTCAAGTAAAGCCTAAAATTAACCTTAAATCAACCAACATTGTAACCTCACTTGAGGACCAAATCAATATTGTAGTTAGGTTAGGACATTGGGGTTGAGGAATCCAAATAACCACCCTTTGTCACTTACATCATAGACATAGTTGTTTTCTTCTATAGAACCAAATTCCTCTACTATTTATTGACATAGTCATAACCAGCTTATATGGGGGCCTCTCGCTCTATGGGGGTAAGCCACAGCGAAGGGATTTTGAAAGTTTAGGTGGAATACCTTACTCCACCATGTAGGATATCTCTTCATAGTCCTCCTAATGCATGATGGAATCCATAATAGGTGTTGAGGACCAAAGGGTTGTAGTGCTAGGAAACTAGTTCGAATGTATCATGAATGAGGTAGCCTAGTTTCTACTCTGTTAGGGCTCTTTTACCCAAGGTCCCTCTCGGTAGTGGGATTCTCTTAGGCTATTGTTCTTCCATTTCGTATAGTTTTACTGTGGATTTCATAACCCAACAGAGGATACTATTTGTGATGGGATTCCATCATGTAGCTAGGATTTTTCTTGCACTTATACCCCATAGGTTAGTACGTCATTTTCTTCATAGGTAGTTCTTCTTTTTGGTTTCTGGCTGTTTTTTTGTGTACTTTCCTGCTGAGACATGCCATTGCCATTCAGTTTTAGAGATTTCTTTTTGGCTTATGTGCCACCATTTATCTGCTCTCCTTCTTCACATTTGGTTGCAATTGTATTTTTGAGCTTGCGTTCTCCACCTTTGATGCTTAAATCATCATATAACACACCATCACATCATAATTTCTCCCCCACGATTCTCCCAAATACTTAATAGGCATACCCATTAGTTCGGTTCCTTGAATCTCCATCGTTGGATCCATATTCGGTGTCATTCACCACCTTTAAATCCATACACATCATCTAAGTCAGATTTAGATTCCTATCAATCCGAACCTACCTTGTTCCTTGCCCTATGTAATCCCATGGTTGGCGCACCCCCAACCCCTTCCAAGAAGGTATTTTTGGGAGTGGACCTATGAACACTCCACTTGTCATACTAGGAATCCCTTCTGTTTGATGTACAATTCTTGGTACTAGTTCCCCCCTTGTAACCACGCACATTGTTTCTAGTTCTCTACCCACTAGTGGTGGCCCCACTCGATCCACCATGGTTCACACCATTCCTACATTCATGCATGGGGGCAATGGCCCTTCTACCACTATTACGACTATTCGCACAATTCCAATGACTACTTCTACTATTTGGAGTTATCCCTACCAACCCCCATTTTCTCGTGGTAACTACATGCCTGCTAGCCCCAACACCATTGTTGTCCCTCCCAGACCTAGTCTAGGTTCAATATTCCATTCATGTCTAGTCTCAGCCTTCCCAATTTGGTCAGGTTAACGAATGACCCCATTCATCGTGACCCATTGTGGCCTCCCATGCCAACCAAACTCCCCTCAGACATATTGAAGTTTGAGGGAAATGTGGAAAAAGACCCTCATAACCATATCATGTCATTCCACTTATGGTGTTCTTTCAACAACATACTGTATGATTCTATACTATTTCATCTATTCTAGTGCACACTCACTGGTTTTGCATCCAAATGGTACATTGAGTTGTCCCATGCCGCTTATCTTGATTTTTCCTCTCTAGCCTCGATGTTCCTCCATTACTTATAACCACCTGTTTGTTATGACGAGGGTGTAGAAATGTTGTTATCCTGTAGAAAGGGCACTGCTACTCACATCACATATCACATCTATGAGTGGCATCATCTTCATAGTTTGTGCAAAATCCATTTAGATGAAATGATCTTCCATGATTGGTTTCTTGAAGCCTTACTCCCCCCTATCGCCAAGGATGCTTCATGCAAGAACACACAAATAAAGAAGAAGTAATACTCAAAGAACAACATTTCAACCTTATCTATGCCCAATTGGGTCACCTTTACACCATCATACCTAATTCTCATCATGGTGACATAAAGCAAGGGAATCCCATGGTGTTGGTGGAGTCGTTGTCTCTCTTACCCAACACCCCCACCTATACATGGCCTCTTGTTTGATGTTTCCTCACTCTGGTAACACCCTCATTGTTTCCAAACTTGGCTACCCACCTAAATTTTCATGCAGAGCAGTTCATTCCAGAGCCACACCTTCATATGTGTCTCCTACACCCATTCCTCATGGTCATGGACCGAATTTCCTAGAACCTTATTGTAATGTCCAAAAGATAGGGTTTTCATCACCTCCTGCTACTCCCACCTACTACCGACCACCTGTGCAACCTACACCTACTCCAACCACGACTCCTTTGTTCCTTAAGGAGAGGTCTACGCTCAGTAGAACCTCCCTAATCAACCCTCTCCCAATAACCAATAAGGGAAGGGAAGAATAAAGAGTGGTAGGAATCGGGGAAACAACCAACCTCAAGGGGGATGTCAACAATCCAACCCTCCTAATAACAACAGAGCTAATTCCCCTAGATAAACACCTAAAATCCACCTAGACCTAGGAAGAATCGTTAGTTGCAGACTAACCATTAGTGTAAAATTTATGACATTTATGGCCATTATACACACTAGTTCCCTCAATTACATCGATTCTTCCACCTATTACATGATGTAAATCAACATGAAACCAATGTTGTCTCTCTGACACAGCCAAACCTAGCCCCATAAGGTCGTTCGTCTATGGTGTTGCAAAACCTGTTACCGAATCAAGGATTGGTTTCAACTGAGCCATTCGTATAACAAAACACATCAACCACTTCTTTGAGTCAACCTATTGATCGTGGTGTCCATCATATTATGATTTTGTCATCTTACATCAACTTACAGACTCAACGCAACCAATATGGATGCACAATGGGAACCATTACTCCCTCACGACATCTACCTCCACTGCTCTCGATACGTCCTTAAATTTTTCGAGGCCCACCACGAATGGGACTTCTAAAGTCCCTAGGTTCCCTTTGTGTCGCATTGTTAATAACTCCAGTACTATAGCTTCTCTCAGTTACAATATTGTCAATGGCTTGGCCGAATCTCCCTTTACCATGTCTTCTCTAGAAGTCCCAAGAACTTGTCCTCCGCAATGAAAACCCTTGTTATATTTTTTAGGTGTAAGCTAGAATCCCCAACCATTCAACACTCAACCAATTCGCTTTGTGCTTATGATGGCCATGCTTCCCAACCACAAGGCATTCTCATGAATGTTCCCATTGAGTTGGTAGGTAAAAATGTGTTGATTTTAATCGAGGTTGTGAATGCCCAGCTATATTTTAACCTTCAAGCTTCGATGTTGATACATGTACATGACGTGAGTTGTTTTCAACCATCTTCATAATTTTGATGTTACCCCACTATGGGAATATTGCAACCATTGGCCACTTGATTTACTATGATCCTAAAGGACCAGCCACTCCGGGGCATGTCCTCCCTACCATTGACACCACCATAAATGATGTATCCTTCCCATCCTTGTCTACCGTTGGTAGAGGCATGTTTAATTTTTTCCCTCTTACTAACACCTTTTTGTCACTACAGCCACCTAGCTCTACAGATGACATATCTTATTTGTGGACCATCACATTTAGTAAACTTTAGAAATCATTGTAGCCTCAGTTGCAGCCCCAACCACAAATCGCACCTACCTCCCATCCTTTCTCCAAGTAATTACCAGGGTTCATTTCCCATACACACCATCCCTTTTCTCTTTCCACCCTCTATAATCATGAGTAAACCAGTCATTGCTAATGTTATCACACAATAATTTTCCTACGGTTGTGGTAGGAGAATCACTGGGGTAACCATTTCAAACCAATCTTTAGAATTTATTCAAGCCGATATAGTCAGAGAGGGCTCTCTCTTTGTCACAAGGTCATTCACATACACATACAACCTTAAACAAGCATTCATAAGGCTAGATTTACAAGGGGAAGGATTTTTTGGATTTTAAAGAGTGTAAGACAGACATGTATTAAATACCATTGGGAAATGGAGTCAAAACCTGAAACTTTCAAGGACTTACAACAAATAATGACTAGCGATAACCTTCGAAGTCTAAGGAAAAATAGGTGTTAGTATTCAACAAAATATATTTGAGAGATGGTAGGGAAAAATGAGAAGAAGCCCAATGAGAAAGGAGGCACCTATCTATGGATGAATCTCCTAAAACACCTTTAGCAAAAGAAATGGTGAAGGCTGATAACTTAAATGGAGCATCTATTAGAGGATGAATTCCAAGACATTTACCATGAGCACATAAAAAACACGTTATCTAATGCAGGGAGTGCTTAACAAAGAACAAATTCCTTGCATACAACTACAAACACATTAGCAAAAACTACACATACATGAAAATGAAGAAAACAAGGGAGAACAGACTGAACAATGAATACTTTGATTAATCTCAGACATTTAGGGAATAATTTGCCTTAATGATCCTAAGAAAAGTTGAAGAGATACAAAACCAAGCATAGAGGCTTCAAAATGAATGTCAAGCCCTTTCTTCATCTCTTGAGGCTATATTTATAGAGTACTAAGGTCCCAAGACCAACCTTGAAACAAAGCAAAAAATGGTTCTAATATGGGAATCAAACCTGCATACACAAAATCCTAACAAATTCCAATCTGGAAGATTCACCATGATCACAAACAAATTAGGAAAGCATGTTGGAATTTGCATGGTGGATCCATTTGGGAAAATTTGACACCTGGGACTAAGGCTTGCTTGATGAAAATGAATGCTCAAAGGATCTTTGAGTGGCCTACAACAGTTTCATTCATTCCCACATATTCAACCACTGAAATTGTTTTTGACCATTGATATTTCCCAGATGAAATATGCACCATCCATTTCCTACACCCTTTAAGTCCATTTCGTCGGTTTTTTTATTCTTATATTTTTTTCACCTTTGCCTTGTGAAATAATTATGGACCGTGGATCTATTTGGGAAACACTCGAATGCACCTACATGTGTACTGACTTGCATAGTCTGTAAAATTCCTCTGAGATCTGGAAAATTAAACCAACAAAAATTTGAACTAGTGGAACTTCTCCCATCCATTGATCAATTTGATCAAACCATGTTGTCTAGACACATGTCTTGGATTTAGCCACAAGCATCTAAATTTCACTGATTTTAAAATTGAATTTCTCCTTGCATGTTTTAGCAGCAGATTTTTTCTCATTTGTGGATCTTGATCGATTGTTGATATGGTTCGTTGAAAGTTGTGGGGTCTACCAAATTTCTCTCATTTCAAAAGTTACTTACTTCGTGCATGTTGCATCAGTAGAATGGATATTGGCCATTGATCTAGATCAAGTCTTGATATGGGCCGTCAAAACCTACACCTCATACCAAATTCTAATAATTTCAAAAGTTACTTTCTGTGTGCATGTTGCATCAGTGGAATGGATATCGGTTGTAGATATTCATCCCGGTTCCCATCGGAAGGTCAATATTTCCCGCACGTTAATCGATTTTCATCAATAATAACATTTCTTCTGACCCTGCATCTTCCATGAGAGAAATGATTTTGGACCATGGATCTAAAATCCACCTCAATATCCACCTTCAAAGTTTGTTGGTTCTACCATATTTCACATATTGGGAAATCTACTTATCCGATGCATATGTTGCCATTTTCTGCATCGTCGATCTTAGACAAAACCTTTCGCAGCCATTGATCTGAGATCAAAGTGGGGACGTGTTACAGGTTGGTGAAACACAAAAAGTGGGATTTCAACTTTTTATGGAAATATTTTCTCCTTTTCCACTTCCTCCTTTTTACTTCCTTCTTTTTACTAGACTGTTGATTTATCCTAGCGCCATATTGGACTATCAGAGCTCAGACTGTTGAAAGTGGAACTTGCATCTACCAAATTTCACAATTCAATATTTTCCTTTTTCGCTTCCACATTTTTGTTGGTCCGTTGATTTATTTTAGACTTCATCCTAACCATTGATCTGGGATCGGATGTGTATCTCCTCTTATATTTGACATTTATTTTGCAGGATTCTTCTAGAGCACCATATCACTTTGCGGCTCGGATCTCCACCGTCCATTCTCTCCAAGACTTATCCATGATTGGATTTTTCATACCAGGCTCATTTCCAAGGTCACGCCTAAGGATTTTTTACTATTTTCTTCACTTTTGACCAAGAACAAATCATTCAGAACATGCATCAACACCCACTCAAGTTATATGACATGGGAAATTTTTGACCTTACCCATCATTTTAACTGGCTTATCCTTTTGCAGAGGAATTAGTGTCGACGCATTTTTAAAAATATTTAAATTTTAGTACAGGTGCTAACAATGGCTCCAACTTGGGGATGCTATCCTCCCCGTGAGGCAGAAAAGAAACCCATAGACCAAGTTCCTGATCCATTGGGATGGTCCCGAGCTTTCCTGAAATCCTCAACATGCTCTGAAAATGGAAATTGAATTGATATTGAAGACAAACAAAAAAAATTATAAAAGAAATTCTTTCCATGTTTAGCTTATTAACACCTAAATACCCTACTTACTGAGCATCAATTCCCAATCAAGTAAATTCTGACTTCCAATGAAGCCAACCGAGAAATTGATCTAATGAGTGAGTTTCTTCATCATGCTTGATCCAAATCAGAAAGGACGAACTTAATGGTAAAAGGTTATGATAGAAGATCTGATCTTTGATACACACCCATAACCCACAAGTCCCACTGCAAAGCTTGTCCACATATTCAGCTACTGGATCATGACAACTTTCAAATTTTTATGCTATTTGGTTTCCATGAAAAGGCTACTCCAACTGTAACTCCTCTAGCACCTTTCCAAACTGCTCTTCAAAGGAATCTTGAAGAATGTGTTCATAACAATTTGCAAGTGATACATCAACTTCTTCATCTAAAATATTAGAATTTAAAACCTGATTTCTTCCAAGTGTTTCAAACGGAATATCATCCCCTCCCTTAAGAAAATCAAATGAAATAAACCATTTTTGACATTATGAATTTGAAGAACATGAAGAGGAATTCCATTTAGGACCCTCATCTTCTTCTTGGTGATCCAATCTTTTATATAAGACTCTTGGTTCTTTAGTTACATTATCCTAGTAGCCATACTCATACTCATCATATATAGGAAATCATAAATTTTCTTTAAAAATATTACTAACAAAATTTTCAACATGTTGATTGCATTCTTCATAAAGCAAATTAGTATGACCCTCTTCCTATACATCACGTTCCTGCTCATCATAAATAGTTGGACTAAAATATTCTTTAAAACCACCATTAACAGGGTTTGTAACAGGTTGATTGCATTCTTCATAAAACATATTATGTCTTTGAAGAAATTGTTGCTGCAAAAAGGTGATTTTTTATTGGACGGGGCAAGCCTCCTCTTGTAACCAAATTTCAGAAGTTGAATGATCTGAGAGACAATATGATTAACATTCCCAATTTACTTCTTGTTCATGCTAATATTGACAAGAATGCTGCAAACTATCATCATTTTTAGAAAAAAGAGATATAGCTAGTCGAATCAGAGTTTTGGCTTATGTCCATTTCAGTCAACGAAAACATTATCAACTCCTAGAAATTTTCTTGAATGCCAAGGAATTTGTTTTGCATTTATTTTTTCTGAAATGATTTTTCATGTAAAATTTCTAAAAGGTATTTATCCATAAACTCATCATCACCATACATGTTTTCCAAATCCTCAATGAAACCTTTAACATGCATGCAACAATCTTGAACTAGCAGCAAGGAAGGGTATTGATATTTAAAATGTTCATGAAATACTAAATGAAATTCTTTAAGGGAATATAAATTTTTTGTTGGTAATCCCTTATGCCATGACCTTGGATCTCCTTCTAAACTAACCATGAACATTTTCATTAAATAATATTCATGCAATTCAACTCCGATCTTACACATATGCTAATGAATCTAACCAAATGAAGGGCAACACCATCACCCTTTTGATCTTTGAATATTGGAAGATATGATTTTCAATCTATATTAGGTATTCGATTTGGAAAACCAAGAACGTGATCATGACTTATAGGAACATAGCTTATGGCTATATAACTCATCTTCATAATGAAGAAACTGAAAAAGCTCCTCAAACTTTGAAACCCATTTGACAATGGAGTTGCCATATAACATTCTAAAGAGTGGATTCTTTGAAGATTGAGTCACTGCATGAAAGAGGCACAACCTTCTTGATGTTTGACGATTATTCACCATCAACAGTCAAATATAAAACTTTGTCATTCATACCCAAGGAAGATTTGAACCCTTCTCCCTGTATTGGTCCTTCTGGACACCAATATTCCCAGTGGAGTCACCTTCCAGAAGCTTTGAGTGGCATCTCCAAAGCATATACAACCAACATGTGTCTAGGACTGACTACTCAACCAAGTCATAGAATTAGGACAATGTCATTTCATAGAGGACATAATAGAAATTAGTCCCCGACAACGATGCAAAGATGTTATCACACAATAATTTCCTATGGTTATGGTAAGAGAATGACTGGGGTAACCATTTCAAACCAATCCTAAGACTGTATTCTAGCCTATACAGTCAGAGAAGGATCTCTCTTTGTCACAGGGTCCTTCACATACACAGATAGATTTAAACAAGCATTCAAAAGGATATATTTCTAAGGGGAAGGGTTGTTTGGATTTGAAAGAGTGTAAGAAAAATAGACATTAAATAAAATTAGGAAATGGAGTCAAAACTTGAAACATTCAAGGACTTACAACAAATAATGACCAGTGATAACCTTCGTGGTCTGAGGAAAAGTAAATGTTACTATTTAGAAAAATATCTTTGAGAGATCGCAGGGGGAAATGAGAAGAATCCCAATGAGACAGGAGGAACCTATATGTGGATGAATATCATGAAACACCTTTAGAAGAAGAAACAATGAATGATGATAACTGAAATGGACCATTTAAGAGAGGATGAATTCCAAGACGTTTACCATGAACACATAACAAACATGTTATCTGATGCAAGGAAGGATTTATAGAGAACAAATTCCTTGCATACAACTAGAAATGCATTAGCAGAAACTACATATACATGGAAATGAAGCAAACAAGGGAAAATAGACTAAACGATGAACGTCATGATGAATCTCAGATATTCATGGCATACTTCACATTAATGCTCCCAAGAAAAGTTGTAGAGCTACAAAATCAAGCGCATAGGCTTCAAAATGAATGTCGAACCCTTTCTTCCTATCTTTAGGCTATATTTATAGAGTACTAAGATCCTGATACCAACCTCAAAACAGAGCAAAAAATTGTTTGTCATACGGGAATCAAACCTGCACACAAAAAATCTTAACAAATTCTGATTTAGCAGATTCACCATGCTCATAAAAGAATCAGGAAAGCACGATGGAATGTGTGTGGTGGATCAATTTGGGAAAATTTGACACCTGGGACTCAACCATGCTTGATGAAAATGATTGTTCAGAGGATCTTTGAGCGTCCTACAATAGTTTCATTCATCCCTTCATCTTCAACAAGTGAAATTGTTTCGGACCGTTGATCTTTCCTAGATGAAATATACACCATCCATTTCCTATACTCTTTAACTCCATTTATCTAGTTTTCTAATTCTTATTTTTTTCACACCTTCACCCGGCGTGAAACCATTATGGACAGTGGCTCTGTTGGGAAAACACTTAGATGCACCTACACATGTATTCAATTATGCACTCTATAAAATTCCACTGATTTCTAGAAAATTAAACCAATAACACTTTGAAGTAGCGGAATTTTTATTATCCGTTGATCAATTTGATCAAACCATGATATGTAGACGCGTGTCTTCAATTTATCCATGAGAATCTAAATTCCCCCGGTTTTAAAATTTAATTTCTCCTCCCATGTTCTAGCAGCATAATGTTTCTCATCTATGGATCTTGATCGGTCACTGATCTAGTCCGTTGAAAGGTGTAGGGTCTACCAAATTCTGTTGATTTCAAAAGTTATTTTCTCTGTGCATGTTGCATCAGTGGAATGGTTATCAACCATGGAACTAGATCAATTCTTGATCTAGGTCATTGAAACCCCCGCGTCGTACCAAATTCGGTTGATTTCAAAGGTCACTTTCTCTGTGCATGTTACATCAATGGAATGGATATCGACCACAAATGTTCATCCTAGTGGCCATTCGACAATCAATTTTTCCTGCACGTTAGCCCCTTTCCATCGATAATAACATTTCTTCTAACCCTGCATCTTCCCCTAATGAAATCATTCTTGTCCATGGATCTAAAATCGACATCGATATCCATCGTCAAATTTTGTTGGGCCTACAAGATTTCGCATATCAGGAAAGCTACCTATCCCATGCACATGTTTCCCTTTTTCTGCATCGTTGATCTTCAACAAAAAATTTCCCAGTTGTTGATCTGAGATCAAAGTGGGTACATGTTACTGGCTAACGAAAAGCGAAAAGAGGGATTTCAATTTTTTAAGGTCAAATTTTCGCCTTTTCCACTTCCGCATTTTTACTTCGCGCTTTTTCCTAGACCATTGATTTATCCTGGCACCATCCTTAACCATTGGATGTTAGACTACGGAAAGAGGAATTCGGGTTTACTAACTTTCACAATCGAATATTTTCCTTTTTCACTTCCACTTTTTGTTGGTCCATTGATTTATTTCAGACTTCGTCCGAGCCGTTGATCTGGGATCACATGTGGATCTCCTCTTGTCATTGGAATTTGTTCTATGGGATTCTTCTAGAGCGTCATATCAACTTATAGCTCTCATATATATCGTCCATTATCGCCAATAATTTTCCTTGATTGGACTTTTTATACCAGGATCATTTCCAAGGTCGTACCTAAGGATTTTTTACTATTTTATTCACTTTCAACCAGGATTGGATCCTTCAGAACCTGCATTAGCACTCACTCGGGTTATATGACATGGGGAAGTTTTAGCCTTTCCCATCATTTTCATTCTCTTATCCTTTTGTAGAGGAATTATTATGGATGCATTTGTAAAAATATTCAAATTTTAGTATAGGTGCTAATAGCTACTATTAACCTTTCAGGATTAATTTTGGGCATTACAATGTGGTACCTTGATCCACCCAACCCCACCCCAACACCACAAATTTTGTTGAAACTAGTCGAACCTATTGAGACAGTGTGACATCCACCTCTTTCTACAGAACTAGCTTCTCCTTCATCCACTATTGCACCACCTCCTCCTACGAAGGTTGGGAGAAAGGACCCAAAATCCCCTACAAATCCATGTGCACCTCTTACTTGTGAATTATATGATGTCCTTGGTCATGGTAATCAAAATTGTCCCCATTTTTTTGTTTCTTTGAAACCATATGAGCACACCTATGGAGGCCGACAACACTATAGTTGTTAATGTTACAAACATCCCTTCGGTAAAGAACAAGCCATTATATATGAACCAATCGTGTGCATTTTGTGGCCTTTATGGTCATTATTCCCATGATTTCCAAAACCTTCCCGAGTACTAGTCCCTCCTTACTAATTTCCACAAGAAATCCCTCGAGTCTGAAATCATCGTCCTCAAATAAATCCACCCTCCAGCTTCTTCCTCGGATACCACCTACACCATCTTGATGATCTGAACTTCCAGCTTCCTCGCCCCTCATCGACTGTGGAAGATCCCTTTGATCTATCCAAGAACCACTTCTGTAAGAATGAAGAGATCATTGAATATCTCACAACTCCTGATTAGCCTTGAGATTACGTCCACCATCGCTCATTTTTCATCCCTCATGAACCTTCCTCTTCGTCAGATCAATTCTTTGTCGAATTAAAATATTTTATTCATGAAAATGTCGATTGGTTCAGAAATCGAATGCCGGCTCTCAAATCCTTTGAGGAAGGTAATATGCCACCAATACATCACCAAGCATCCAACTCGACATCTCAGTGAAACATGGGATAGTTGATATAATCATGATCGGTGATTCATAGGATCTTAAGGAATTCACCTCCTACAAGCCTACTTTTCAAGAGTTTCATGATGTTTTCGCTTGGTCCTACACAAAAATTCCCAAGATTGATCCATCTATCATTGAACATCACATCAAAACATGCTCTGATGTTTTTCTTGTTCATTAGAAGTAGCAACCCATCCACTTGTTAAAGGCCCCTTCCATCAAAGCTGAGATCGAAAAACTACACAAAGAATGATTTATATATTTTATCGCGTATACCACTTTGGTTTCCAATCTTGTACCTATTAATAAAAACAAGGAACGATTTGCATGTGTACTGACTTAAACTGTGATTTGAATTTTCCTTATCCCAAAGACAACTTCCCCACTCCATTTATCAATCACATCATAGATGTATGTTCCAACGATGAAGTATTTTCTTTCATGGATGGTTTTTTGGGTTACAACCAAATCCATATCCGTAAAGAAGATCAATATAAAACCAATGTTACTACCCCCAGAGGAACATTTGTGTATCTTGTCATTCCATTTGGAATTAAAAATGCTGGAGCCACCTTTTAGTGAACCATGACATTTTTTTCCATGACCTCGTTGACATTATCCTTGTTTATTTGGATGACCTCACAGCTCGATCTCAGAAGCATTCCCAACATTTAGATGACTTAGGAAAAGTCTTCCTTTGATTTCACAAATATAATGTCTTCCTGAACCCCCTCAAGTGTGTTTTCGTTGTCCCAACCGATCACTTATTAGGATTCATCGTGTCCCAAAATGGGATTGTTGTGGATCCCTTAAAGGTTCAATCCATCTTGAATCTTCCCCCTCCATGCACTTTGTGCCAATTGCAGATCCTTAAAGGCAAGATGAATTTCCTTCATCGGTTTATTCTGGATTATGCAACGAACGTGTATGGATTCTTATACTTGCTCTGTACCAACATTCCATTTGTGTGGGACAAGAAAGAACAAATGGATTTCGATGCATTTCAACAAGATATGACTTACACTCCCTTGGTGTCTCCTCCCAAGGATTTTATCCTGTACATATCGAAATATGAAAATTCCATCATTGGAGTCCTAGTCCAATAAGACAATTTTCATCAAGAGCATGTGATCTATTATGTGAGTCAAAATATTTATGAACCACCATTACGTTACTCCCACAAAGAGAAAATGGCCCTAGTTGTTTTATTTTCAGTGCATAATCTATGCCATTACATTTTTATGAGTTGAACGAGAGTTGTGGCCAATTTTAATCCCATGCATTATCACTTGATCTGCCAAGTGAATTTTTGTTCTTCAAGAGTATGAATTGCAATTTGTCACACCCAAAAGCACCAAATCTTTAGCATTAGCTTCCTTGATGGTAGAAATCCCATATTCATATAGCTCACCTCCTATCACATTCATTATATGTGATGAATCCTTATTCGTCATGTATATTGTGGAAACGTGGCATGGGGGCATCCTCCTTTACTTATGCACCCAAAAAAAATTTCCCCATTTAAGCCATGAATATCATCATCACACCAAGCTGCTCAATATATCCTTATCAGTTATGTCTTGTACCGCTGTGGGGTAGAGATGATACTTCATTGTTGCCTCACCTATGACGAAGCCAAACAAGTTCTCAAATGACTTCCATAGTGCAGCCTATGGCGTCCACCTCTCCAATTTGTATATGGCTCAAAAGGTTGTCGACATAAGTTATTTATGGAACATTGTATTTGTTGATTGCATTTAAGCATTTAAACACTGTCACAATTTCCAACTCTTTGCCTCTGTCAAAGGAAAGGACACCTACCATGTCGCTACATCCTTTCATCATTATCATTCCCTTCTGCAAGTAGGAGATTGAGTTAATGAATTCTAACCCTCCTTCAACTGATGAAAATAAATACATAATTGTCACTATTGACTACTTAACCAAGTGGGTTGAATTCATGCCAACCTTCAACTATTAGGCTAAAGCTATTGCAGTCTTAATTTTCAACCATGTTATCACTCGTTTTGATGTCCCTGAAAAACAAGTATCATACCACAGTTATCACCTTGAGGACGTTATTTATATAGAGGTCTCCCCTATGTTGAAATTTGAATACGAGTATTCCTCTGCTTATTATCTTGAGGGAAATGGCCAAGTTGAAGTTTTCAACAAGATCCTCAAAACCATGCTCCAACGAATGGTGGACACACACAAGACCAATTGACATCACTTACTGTTTTCCGCCCTCTAATCCTCCTAGACATTGACAAAAACCACCATCAAAGTTACCCCATTCCATTTATTTCACGATGTGGAGTTGGTTCTTCCCATTGAATTTGAGATTCCATCACTCCACTTTGTCATCGAGCTTCTACCTTATTCTTCAGCATTGGAAAATTCCTATTTACAATTGAAAAACCAACGAGGGTTGTTGCATATCTCTCCAAATTTTCAAAGAAACTAAGACCTTGTCAAAGTCCCATTATGACTCCCATGTCCACACACACACACACCTCTAGTGATGGGGATGTTGTCCTCATCTATGACCAATCCAATGGTAATATTGGAAAAGAAATATTTGAATCCATGTGGAACGACCCTTATGTCATCCATCATTGTATTAGTAAGGGGTAATAACTCCTTACTTTTTTTGAAGGTCACCTCTTGAAGAATCCCCACAATGGGATCTACCTCAAACGTTTCTATGCCTAATCTGACTAACCTAAATACCATTTTATCATATATTTTCTTTCTTTTTTTGCATCATTTTTACAATAAGTCTCATAGTTTTCTTCCTTGGTTTTTTCGTATGTATCCTACCTCTCCCTCCTATGTTAGTTTCGCTGATGGAGCAAGTAGATGGTCTCCTAATCTTGCCTCAGCTGCATGGGTCATTTATTCCCTGTCACATGATTTGATCCATATCAATGGAATATTTGTTGGTAATTCTACCAACAAATAGGTTGAGTATGATGTTGTATCTATTATCCATACTTTCACCCTTCACTTGGTTATTCATCACGTTGATGACTTCTTAGATTCCCACCTGCTTGTCACCCAATTGAGTAACTACTACGGGGTACTCGATCACTGCCTCTTTAGAAATTTTTTGTGCACTACAAAACTTGTTAGACATTTCAAATTCATTTCATTCATGCATGTTCCTGTATGTCTCAATAGTGTAGAAGATCAAATGGCTATTGGAGTTCTAGAGTGGCACATCAATCACTGAATATAGGAAATAAACTGCATCATGTAGCACATATATGCATGCATACATATGTCATATACATCATATAGGGATATTTATCATCACAATAAGAGGCTCCTAAAACACATTAAAACACAAAACATGTGCATCCACATGCATCGATATCATAATATAAACATCATTTTGGCCTCTCGAGACAAGTACAAAAAAGAGAAGCACCATAGGCTTTCTCATCCAATAATACATATAATACAAATACTCCCCATTCTAAAATGCATTGAGGGGTAGCACCACACACTGCTAATCTTAGTCTTCATCATATGACTCTATCTCCTCATCAGTATCATCCTAATCCTCTGATCTCCCATATTCCATCAACACATCTCCATGTGTCGTTACTTTGACAAACTCAAAAACAACTACGATCCTCCTCATCACAATGATCCACTCAGGTGGAGCTTGGTGACACGTGATGATCAAGTCATATTTTAGATAATGCCACCCATAATTGGTGAATCCATCCTTAGTCTCTCCACATCCAACCATAGTGCTTCTATAGTAGCACGTGATCACCTCCTTTTCCCACGAGGAGGTGGAT
Organism: Pseudotsuga menziesii; assembly: GCA_001517045.1. Classification (NCBI taxonomy): domain Eukaryota; kingdom Viridiplantae; phylum Streptophyta; class Pinopsida; order Pinales; family Pinaceae; genus Pseudotsuga; species Pseudotsuga menziesii. The sequence continues at coordinate 204,959 of LPNX010762647.1, forward strand.
CTAATCCATCCACTCTTCCCCTACATCACTGGTATCCCACTTGAGGATGTTTTCCCATGTCTACACATGAAAATAGTATGTCATCAAGATTAATCACATGTATAATCTAGCTACCAACTATGCTAGTAAATCAAAATGAATGAAACCAGAAAGAGTCATGTATACATAAAATCTAGTCCCCAAAATTGTCTAAGAGGTTGAGGCATCTCTCTATCTCCATGATAGTCCGTGATTGCATATGGATAATCCTCAATGAGGATCGGAAGATATCACCACTGCACAAATATCTCCTAGGTGAAGAAATGTCCTATTATACCGCCTCCCTCTTGGATCATCATCTCACACCGCCACCTTATATGAGGCTTGCATGGGCCCTCATTGTGCTCTGCCAAAAGTGGTCAAAATGTAGGTAAATTCTCAAAGTAGAATGAGCATAAAATATATCGGATGCAAAAATACCCATACTCTAGGATAGCGTTGTTTATCCCATGTTGAACCATTTTCAGGTACATCTAGGCCCACCCATAGTAGATTCCGCTCAACACACTCTTGACCATCAGTAACTAGCCACCTGATATCTTGTGTGGACCATTAGATACCAGAATTCGTAGCACCATCGTCACCAGTACACGAGTCTCTAAACTCTCAATGGCACACAGAAGTATGTATGATGCATGCACATACCTTGTGGCATAGTAATGTTGGGTGAACAAGTCATCCATGGACACCCATCTCGATAGTTTCAACAATATATCATTGATAACACCCATCAATGGGAGGCCATGAAATAATTACACATCATGGAGGGTGATATATAGACACTAACCCTATATAATGAAGCACTTTACATCCTATTCCCATAATATCACTACCTTATTCAATAATAAATTTCTTGAACTCATTAGAAGGATACTGAAGAAATTAAGGATCCCACTCCAAGGCACCGTGTCTTGCACTTCATCATCATCCTCATTCTCATATCTAACGTCTCTAATAATCTCTTTCCTGCCATCCGAATCGAGGCATCCTACACACCCAAAAAGTTGTAGCCAGACCTTTTCCTACAAATTTTTCCATCCTATTCAAGGTTGCACCTGTCAGGCCCTTTTGTGTGACCCAAGTTGCGCAAAGCCCTTTAAGAGGTGTGACTTGGATCACACCTTGTTATAGCCTTAAATGACACACTCTCTTCGTTTGACGACTTTGCCATGATTTCGTCCCATGTCAACACTTCCATGACAACCCTTGAGAAAAGTCACTAAAATTTACTTAAAAAATATGTAACTCAGAGGAGTTGTATATGGAGTTATAAAACTTCGTTTGACCTTGTCTCTGAACAGTTGGAAAGGTATTCAAGTCAGAAAAAAACTTTCTAGAAAAATCCAAATTCTGAAAATGCCGAGAAGTACCCTAAAAATGATCATCTTTGACCTATTTGTGACTTTTCCTACATGGTACCTACAAGTTTCACCTCTATACTTAGGACTTTCCATTTATTCCACCTGCAATTACATTGAATTAATATTGTATTCATGAATTTTGATATTGCAGCCTACAATTTTGGATTTGCATTCATGATTGTTTTCACTGCAACCCATGAATATGTCTTGTACATGTCAAAAATAATTTTTTCTCTAATTTTGGGTTGTTTGGGTGGTTATGCAACTGACTCCTTCAGTTGTAACTACTTTATCTTCCACCCTATCTATTCAAAATTGTAGAAATAGAAGGAGACAGGTTCCTAAGATGGGAATTGAATCATTTGATTGTTATGCTTGAGGAATTTGGACTCTCATTCCCCCTACGTTTTCCTTAGAAGCTATATCCTTGTGGTGTAGAGCTTGGAGGCTGAGTTCCTTGGAGAAGAGAAGTAGTAGAACCAAATCAAGGTTTCGTGAGGTGCCTGACGTGGAGAAGGTATAGTAGTGCTTCATTCATGGTTAATAAATATGTGATGTACTTATTCTTCCAAAATAACTGTTTAATGTATGTTATACTTATTTTTGTGATCAAATGTTTATGATAATCAGATTATTTTTTCATATTTCTTTGATTATCATTGCTTTACATTTAGTCATATTGGTTTGAGGAAGGTATACTCCGTTTTGCAGGTCTCTTGGAGAAAGAGGAACAAGAGGAGGATTGATGGGATGCTTCACTCAACCTTCATTTGGCTAAGGTATGAACCAATAAAATCTTTGAACCTTGCTTATATATACTTGCATAACTATATGAATCTACCTTTCAACCCTAATATGTTGATGGCATCTTAAACCCTATCCATAGGACACTTTCCCCTACAACAGAATTTGTGACTCAACTGGGGAGAGCCTTGTCTATTTGGGGTCTCTATTTCTTTATTCTATTATTTTGCAAGATTTAAGGTCCTTCTTTCAACTTAGAGACACCTTCTCATTCTATTAGTACACCTCCTCTTCCTTCCTAAGGCAGGTTTTGGCCTTTTTTGGGCCTTTCCCCACCCACTCGAAGGTCCTAGACACAACAATAGCGAGTATGGGATGTACTCACTACTTTAATTACTATAAACTTATGAGTGACTTGTGACCTAATTAGGGAAACTCATGAGTGCCCCTAAAATAGTCTTTTTCATATTTTTTTGTGGTTTTTTCTGCTATTTGAGGGCTATTTGGTAGGTTTTTTTGGTCCTCTGAATCTGCGTGACTATATGGAGTTATTTTCATCTATTATAGGTGATTTTTATCTATGTGATAATTCCTTTTGTAGCCTTAGGTTTTTCACTTTTGTCATCCCCCCCTACCTCCTTTGCTTGGTTTGACTTTTGGCTTATGTTTCTGGCCAGCCTCTGTTAGTGATATTTGTGTAATTTCATAAGCCTATTGGTCTTTGTTTCCTTCTTCTTTTCTTGGCTAACTTCACCATACCTAAGTAGTTGACTTGTCTCTTATGCATGCATCCCCTCCAAGTAGGTTTTATACTGACTTTAGGGCAGTCTAGAGTCTTTTTGTTGGTTGTATGACATGAGTCCTTTTGCTTTGTTCTTGTTATCTGCATACACTAGTTTGTAGATAGTGTTTTGTTTTGCATTTATAAAACAAAAATAGAAATAACATACAATTGTTTTAATATGCATGTATTTTACGCTTGCTACATATCATTATTCTTGAAGAGATAAAAGAACCTTTTCTTTTGCGGCTTTCAAGTTTCTGTTTGAAAAAGAAAGAGAATAGTTTTTTCTTTTTCCATTTCATTTCTCATTTCTTAGTCATTTTGTTTCAACATTGATTCAAAACACCATTGGTTTCACCTTCTCCACCCCCTTTGAGTAATCAACATCCCTTTAAAATGAACGTTTAATATATAAAATTTATTAGTAACTATTTTTTTATAGGGATGACACTCACTAGTCTAGGATAATGTTTTGGGTTATGTATATCTTAACTGCCCAAAAGTTTAAAATCAAACATAGTGGACTATATTTTAGGAACTCCAACTTTGTTGAGAAAGACACTAGAAAGATACTCTCACATAGGAGTCAAGCATGAGGTCGTGCGATACTGAGCTGTTGGAGATACCCCTCTTGTTCTCAATAAATCATGCACTAGAGTTGTTGCACATTTGGGGACTCACCCAGTACCTCTTCCCAGCCCCATGTGGTTGTTGGTACTGCTTGAGTTTTCAGCTTATATACCCTTACCATGCGCATTGGTTGGACTAATGACTATTCCACACGACTTTCTCCTTGATTTTGGTAGCCTTAGTATCTTCTCTTCTAGGATCTTACACGGGTGGAATTGGAAGGCTATTTCAAGTGCTCCTAGGGTAGACTTGGAAGGTAACCTTGGTTGAAAATTTGGGATGGAAGTTGGGTGATTCCAGCGCTTTCACCTAGATAAATATTCATGAGACACCAAGTAACTACTCTCCTTACTTCACTAGTTATTTCTAGTCCATCATCATCTTAGACTTTCCTAATTTGGAAGGCATATTTGTTTGTTTGGTTTGATACTTAGGTCTTTTCTACTAGTGGTGTGTTCTTTGTACTGTTGGTTTCCTGTCGACCTCACACTTTGTATGTGTTTTTAAAATATGGATAAAACCCCTATGGACACTAACCGAGAGACCCCCTTGCTAGGGACTCCTTCTATTATTCCTCTCACAGGGAATGTTGGTGTTCCCTTGATGACCACCTTGAATCTACCTGGATTCACCCTAGGGATACCAGTGTGGTTTTTTTCCATTCCTACTATCCTAAATGGTCCTGATGCTTCTCAAGTATGATCCTTATATCAAGGGAATCAAATCATTGCTTCCCCTTCACCTCTTACAGTTTCTCCTCCTCCTTCTACATCATGTAGTGAAAGTACTGATACTAGTAACCAACAGTCTAAAAGGAGTAATAGAAGGAAGAACAAGAAGAAGACTAAATATAAAGGGAAAACCTGTTCAACCTCTATAGGTCAAGTTGAAACTCCCACCCATCCTCTTTAGTTCATGTTGTGGGAACCTTACAAACCTCTGCAGGTCATGTTGGATATATGCACTCAAACTTTGCAAGTAAGGTTGATATTCACCATCCATCCTCTGCATATCATGTTTGTATAATCCTTCCAAACTCTGCAGTTCATGTTGGATCTAGTCACTTAGCCTCTATAGTTCATGCTGAGGGCACCTGTTCAACCTCTATAGGTCAATTTGAACCTCCCCATCCAACCTATGCAATTCATGTTGGACCCAACTACCCAACCTCTACAGGTCATAATAGGGGTACAAAGTCAACCTCTACGAAGCATGTTGATCCTAACCATTCAGCCTCTAGTTGTCATGCTAGTGGAACCCTTCCCATCTCTGTAGGTCATCTTGGACCCAATCTCTCAGCCTCTATATGTCATGGAAGAGGAAAAATCTCATCCGTTATAGGTCATGCTACGGGAAATCAGCTAGCCACTACGAGTCATGTTGACGATGTTGAAAACATTAACCATTTAAAACACAATCCCAAGTTCTGTTGTAATATTTTTAAGGGATACTACCTTCATCATATATGCCCTGCCATCACAGAGGTATGAAAAGTTTGGTTCCAAGGTCATCCCATTTTTGAAAACTTTGAGGTGTCTCAACAACCAACCTCTCTTAGTCATGTTGGACCCAGCCACCCAACCTTTGATAGTCACGCTGGGTGTAAATGGTTAGCCATTGCTAGTCACACTGACACCATTGAGAAAACTCGCTATTTGAAGCATAAATGTAAAGTATTTTTTAAACTATGCGAGGGAGATCATCTTACTCACCAGTTCCTTGCTATCATAGAGGTGCAAAGAGTGTGGGTGTGGTTTGAGAGTCAAGGACTTCCTTCTCCTGAACAACTTGTATTTTCTCAACCACCTACTCAACATTTGGATGATCAAGTGGTTGAACTTTCCCAGTATTTGGTTCACCCCACTCTTCTTTCAAATATTTATCCTTATGTGATTGAACCAATGTCATATTCAGTCAATCCTACTCTCCCTTTGGAGAGTGAGTTTCATGAATAGGTTGAATCGATTCCATCATTGATCAATCCCACTTTTATTTCGGAGAGTGAAGTGTCTGCTAGTCACATTTCCTTCACTTCTAATTCAGAATTTACGGAACAATGGGGAACTGAACTTGCTTTGGATGAACCTTCACCAAGCTCTCAGTTTCTTCCTTTCATTGGGATAGCCTAGTTGATCCACAACTTCCTTTTGATGCACCTTTCCAAATAAAGGTCAAATTTTGCGAGTACACAATTTCTCATTGTATTGTTGAAGAAGGATCCTTTGTTAGTACTTTTTCTTCTCGTGCTTGGTGAGGCATGGGATCTCCTAGCCATGTGTTGAAAGCTAGTCAGTTACTCGCGTTTGATAGAACAAATAGTACCGGGACTTTGGAATTATTGCTAAAACACCTATTACTTTGGGTGGGAAGACTGTATTAGTTGATTTTATGGTGATAGAAGACCCCTTGGACTTAAGTCTTCTCCTCATGCATGATTATATGTATTCCATGCATGTTGTGGTGTCAACGTTATTTTGTGTGATGTAATTTAATCATGGAGAAGAAATTGTCACTATTGGTCAGTTGGATTTTCTTGATCGCTCTCCTGACCTAACTAGAGACCATGTTTTTCCTTTATTGATTCTTAGTGTTTCGATAAACACTACCCCACCATGTGTAAGCTATGTGGCCTCATATCCCTTGCATTCAGTTGCCACTAAGAATAAGCCTCTCTGTTCATGTTTACCTTCTTGGGAATGAGTCCCAACAATTGACAAGTGATCCATCCTATCGAGAATGTGGAGCATGCTCTCCACTTTGTTGATCCAATTGGAAGTTTAGACTTGTGTCCTATCTGGGATGGTCTCCTTCCATCGGATGAAGTCTTCCTAGAGTCTTTGATATAGTTTGACCTTCTTTTGGATGTCATTTCAATTGTGACTAAGTCTAACCATGATTTTATTCGTAAGCATGATATTTACGTTGATCGGTCTTCTTGTGTTGCTCTTGTTGAGTCATTTGAATCTTCCTTTGATCAGTAAGTCATTTATCCCGATGAGTTTTATTTTTCTTATGAATTTTTCAACCCCTATGATACTGAGTTTGTTCCTGCAGACTCTATCTCCCTTGTTGTTTTTTTATTTTCTTCCGAGGTTGATCTTATTGATCATAAATCCTCAAACCTTGGAATTATATAATGATCTTTGGTTGATTCTTCCTCTACTGTGCGTTTTGCAGAAGATAGCAAACTCACATGTCTTTCTAGGAAATTGACCTGCATTGGATCTTTCCTTGTGAATGTTATCCTGGTGTTGTTTTTTCTTGGAGACAAAATTTTTAGTTTGATTCAAAATTGTTTATTGGCCTCACTTTGTTGTTCAAGTTTTAATTGCATTTGGATGTACCTTGCTCTCTCTTTTGATCCTGATGCCACATTCCATGCTCTTAGCTTGTTATATAATCCCTCATCTCTTCTCTCATCATCGCTCAGCTTTGTATTATGTTTCCTTCACAAATTGACACCTTTTCCCTTAAGGAGACGTTCCCTGGGTGTCTTTATCTTGTTCACGTTCCTTGCATTATGCTTAGGTTTGTTCCTTGCACTTGGAAATAGTTTTATTTGTATCTCACACTCGTCTCCTTGCATTTAAAGAATTTTTTTTCTCTCCTTCAAGATTGTTAAAAACAATAAGGAGGCCATGAGTTGAATTTTTCAGACTTGTTAACACTTCACGGAAAGGATATGGAGTTATCTTTAAGCCCTGGTCCGACTCCTTAAAATTGACTAGATTTCCAAGTAAACTTGTTCATTTAGACTCTTTAAGGTAAATTGAAGATTCATCTACATTGGTGGTAGGTTATCTATTTATCATACCATGTATATTATTGACAAGAAAGGAACACTCTCTTTTCTGCAGAATTGAGAAGAGTATCTGCAGGAATAGGTTTATCTCTTTTCTGAACCTGAAGGACTAAAATTATGGAAATGAACTCTAGTTGAGCTTATTTTTCTCTTTTTTCATGCTCTAGAACTAAACACAAAAAATATTCTAACCGTTCTTTATGTCTTTGTTATGCTCTCTAAACCCTAGAAAAAAGCATCGAGTTTACTATTTTCCATGCCATTCTCGTAAATAAATGGAGATTTGTGAGTGGTCTTGCTTTCCTTCACATTCATTAAAACTAGATTTGTATGCTCGCTTATGAAGGAGCGTTGGGTTAGTGATAGTTCACCCATTTTTGGACCTTGTCGACTAACTACTGAAAAGGAATACCTTAGTTCTCCTAAGCTAAGAGAGTTCTCCTCTGTATTGTTTTACACTTTTTCAAACGTGGTAGACTAAATATATGAGAAAGAACCCCTATGGAGTATTCTTTGGAGTTTTTAGACTCTCAAATATATGAAAACATTGTCTATTATCCACTAATTCGAGCTCGTAAAATACATGAATCAGTTCTTTATCAAGCATTCTTCGGTTTCTTCTTCAAGCTTCCCAAAAATCAAGAAGGTCCCAAGTTTTCTTTCTTGGACTTGTTAAACCTTTACAAGAAAGAGGGAAGGGAATTTGATTTACATGTATTTTACATCGTGGCAGCAAGTCTTGTTTCCTTGGAAAAAGCACCATTTTTTAGTCTATCAACAGTTGCGTCTCAGTTTTTGACCTGATCCTGATTCATAGTTTTTACTCCTCCTGTTGGTCTCTTTTCCAAATATATGGGGAATCTGTCAATGTCTCCTACATTGCATACATTAAACTTAAGAAAATTTCATGTAACGAGTGACAGATACAACAAGTAAATACAATCACATGAATCAATCACATAACAATCTTATTTTACGTGGTTCACTTCCAGGGTAGAAGCTACGTCCATAGAACTATGTTTTATTATATCTTGAGAAAGTACACAGTTCTGTTGCACCGCATATGCAGCTCGAGATCTTCTGGGTAACTCCGCACACAGCCTGGAGCCCTTCTCTCTTAGATCTCTTTTCTATCTCTATATTGCCTTCTTACAATATTCTCTCTCTCTCTCTCTCTCTGTCAATCCCTGAGGATTGTTACATACATGCTCGATGAGCTAGCTACTGGTTACAGTAAGATGACTACCACTGATTACAGAACCAGAGCTCAACTCTATTACAATACAAACTGTTGTGAGCTAAGAGACTAATGATCTATCTGAATAGCTACAAGTTATCCGACTAGATAACCTTTTACAATACAAAATACATCCCTTTACAGGCGGCCTGAAGGTCTCACCATTACAACACTGTGGGCCTGTCCCAACAGTAACCCAAAAACCCTAACTAGTGACAGTCGGCATATTTGTACTTGGGGTAGCCGCTTTCCATCACACCACTGCTCTTTGCAGTCTTCCATGCTTCCCGGAGCTGACAATGGGTACTGTGCACCGCTTCCCATTCTGTCCTTCATCTTCAATACCTCGGCCTCATTGCTCCTTTTCCTTTATGAGGGTAGCTGAGACCTCCTGTCTGCTGCCACTGCCTTCAATGCAGTGGGTGAGCTCTCTCCTCTTGGCTGCTCAGGTACTGTCATCTTCTTTGACTTCACTTCCCTAGTAGTCATAGTTTCTTTCTTTGCTCTACAGCTAGAAACATGCTACAGTGTCGTATCTTTACCTTATCTCTTCATCTTTGCCAAAACTGTCTATCCACCAAAATGGAAGCTTTTCCTGTAGCTGCGGGACCCTAGTCCAACAGTCCCCTAACACTTACTTGTGGCTCATCCTTGAGCCACTACTAGTGGGCTTCTCCTGCTGTAGCTTCTCCTTAGTTTCCTACGAAGTCTTTTGAAATCTATCCCGAAGTCCTGCGACTTCATTCTCCATAGCTGCGACACGCTCTTGTGCCGAGTCAAGCATAACTTGACTAATACTGGAGTCTTCTGCTGCATCCATTTCATTTATGGTGGTAGTGAACTCCTTAACTTTCTGTTCAACCGCATCGACTAGCTCTGTGATTTGTTCTTGATATGGTTGAAGCAGGTCATTGATTTGTATCTCCTTTTCTCTCAACCGCTGTGCTTCCTGCTGCAAGCGGTTCATCTCTATCGTTTTTCTCATCTTTGAAAGAGATGCTAAGCTCTTAATTTATTCCTTCATCGCTGCTGCGGTATTCTCTATCTGCTGAATACTTTGCTAGATTTCTACTTTATCAAGAGGTTCATCTAAATCTGACCAAGTGTTCGTCGCATCAGCTAGCACTGACAGTGCATCGTCTATGCGATATTTCATCTGTGCGGAAGTGAGTCAAAAGGCCTCTACTCTCACTTCCTTGTCTGCCTGGCGGGTGCCTAGTGCTCGAGCCTCGAGCTCAGCAATCTGTGCTCTGTGGTATTCCTCCATCTAGACCACTGTTTCTTCCATCCTGGTCACTATTTCTTCCAGAGCCTTTTCTCTATCTGCAACTCTTCTTACCTTTTGCGGGAGAGGCAAGGAAAAATCAATGTTACATTGGGGTAAATCCAATGCTATGCTCTGTAGGACTTGAGAGAGGTCCTGTTCTCTTTCTTCATATGTTCTTAGCTCGTATTCCTTTTTCTGAAAGCTGGTGGCGATTGCTGCATTCTTTTGCTTCAGCTGTGTGTTTTATTTATAAGTCGCGAGCTCTCTATCCCTGAGCTCTGCGCTTAGCTGCTGCTAGATCATCTGCAACTGATCGATGTGAAACTCTGCGAGGTTAACCTCGACAGGTTTCCGAATCTGTATCTATACATCCATCATTGAAGCAGGGAATCGGATGCTCCCTGGTGGTATCAAGACTATATTGATATGATCCTTGGACAAGATTTCCTCGCGGGAAATCGTCTGTGTTGAGCTTCCTGTTGCTGTCGCCCTTTCTGGCGGAACCTGTATCCTGGTAGTCTTTTCAGTAATTTCTTTTAACTCCAGAATCTGCTTTTCTACCATGCTGTTTATCTTTTCCTACGATGTCTGCATCGCCTCAAATGATTCCTTCAACGTGTCATGCATTCTTGTTGCCATGAGTTCGTAGTCATCCTCTGTCAATACAGTCTTCAAAGGTAGTTTTGTGGCTTTGTGCTTTTTCTTCTTCTGTGCCTCCGGTGTCTCTTCTTCTCCATCCTTTGTCATCTGTTCCTCTCATGGCACTTACTGTGGATCTTTTCTCTTTACTCTCGGTAGTGGCACTTCTGCTGTATCTGTCTGCGCTTTCCCTTCTTTGTCTTTTCCTTTGTCCAGTGGGTCTGTCTGTGCGGTCTCTGATGGTAGTGCTGTGGTATCTTCTAATGCTTGTTTCCACTAGTCATCAAAGTCTTTGATGACATCTTCGACATCCCACACTGTCATCCTGAACCAACCATTAGCCCAATCGTCCCTTTTAGACCTTTTTGGCTGCAGGTAGATTCTATGGTGATCTGCCATAAAATCAAGCCGGCTATCATATATGTCCACAGTCTCTATGCTGATCTGCGACATCTCTTGGATGATTGTCTTAAATATCTTATAGTATTCATAGAATACTATCATATTAATCTTCTTCTTTGCTGGGCTGTTGCTCTCCCATAAGTTGGTATAGCGCGTGCCACTTGGCTCGCCACTTGTGAGCTGTCGAAACTGGGTATGGGGCGGCTCCTTCCACCCGACGAATGCGCATAGTATAAGCAGCCATGAGAAGTGGAAGGGGTGGTTTGCTTCATCCTGGGATATTAAGCAATCTTGCTGAAAGATATTTAACAAAAATAAAAATCAATTGAACTGCTCACCTTCTGCAACCTGTATGGCGAGGTTGATTACTGATCCTATGACTTCCTTTGGGTGAAACTTGGTTAACAGTTTTCCTGCAAGAAAACTGGCTGTAAATCTGAGTGTATTTTCTATTAAGCTTGCGATGTCATAATCCCATCCTCCTCTCTGCAGCTTATACTTGGTAACTAGGGCCGGTGATAGCTGGGAATCCTTGGTCTTTCCTGTTATATGTATCTTAGGGTCCTTACCAGTCTTGGATAGCCTGGTGATGCGGTGTATCAGGTCGACGTTTAGGTCGACCTTGTTACCTAGCCAGAGGTAACCTCCATGTACACAGGAGAGTAGGATGTGCACCATGGCATTAACCTCTACGCCTCATCCAAAATGTGGTATTCTTAACAGATTGAGCAGGCCTGAGCGCTCAAGAATCAGGACACGTTCCATGGGAAGATATTCATCTGCACCTGTCCTTGGGTTTTTCTGAATTGTAAGATACTGATCCGGCCGGAACTGAGGATATGTCTTACTGTCTCCCAGGTTAAAATCTACAAATTTGACAACTGTGGCATATCCTAATAGATCTCCATCTTCCTTTACTTGAGAATCAATTGGTGGTATGGGAACAGGAAACTTGCCACTCTTGGGGATGTTTACCTCTGGTGCGCCTTCAACTCATGGCACAATGTAGTCTGGTGCGCTATGAACTTCTTCCTCTAGCTCCGGACTGGATTCTTCTCTTATCTAAGATTGGCTCCTCATCCTTCACATCTGTCTTGTCTATGATGAACCTGGTGTGACACCCTTAGGTGGCGTCGTCATAGCAGCTGTAAGGCCACCACGTTCGAATCTTTCCAAAATCGCTTCTATGGGTTCCTCCTCGGACAGAACCCACTTGGTGTTATACCTTGGGCGGGAAATGGCTGTGAAATAGGGAAATCACAGCACTCTGTAACGAAATTAGCTCTACACAGGGGAAACTTAACAATGCATTATATAGCTCTCGGCTCTTGCAAAAGTAACCGTCCTGAATGAATGATCTCTGCTTTTATGCTGAAGGCTATAATCCCAGACGCAACGGTCATCTAGGCTGAACCCGTCGGTCGTATTAATGCCTGGACGAGACCACACCCATCAGCCCGATCCTCATTAAATGCTGAAATTCGATCAATTTTCCTCGAAGTGTGTGTGCAGGTGCCGGTCTCGTTGAAGATTTACTAAATCTGGAAAAATTGATTATGCTGCTGCCAAATCTATGGTAAGGTATACCGGTCATTTTTTCATTAACTGCTTGTCAGAGGGTGACTTGATTGACCCTCTGTCATTTTTCAGAACTGGGTACGTGGCACGGAGAAACATCGCGTTGCTGCGATGAAACATCGCATCACCCGCTCAAACAACTTACACCTTTTTATTTATTTATTTATTTATTTATTTTTATTTTTTTGACTTGTGCAAAATGAACCATCCTTATGTGATTCCTTATACTTATAATACCTACCGGTGTAGACTAATTCCCGGTGCGATGCCTCCTTTCAACTACACTGGACATCTGCAACCTCATAGGCTGTCTGAGCTAAGGCTGGGGTATGAAGTGGCTAGTACTGTAAAGCTTAAGCCTACTACCATTAATGAAAGTGGGAAGAAGCTCCCCATTCAATTTGCTAAGCTGAACGGCTCCTCCATCTGTAACTTGCTGAATCTGGTATGGCCCCAACCAATGCATCTTGAACTTCCCTAGAAACTTCACAAACTTACTGTCATAGAGGAGGACTAGGTCTCCTATCTGAAAAATCTTGTTCTTCACATGACTGTCATGCCAAGATTTCTCTCGTGCCTTCTGCACTTTCTGATGGAATCCTGTGATGAACTTGTCTTCCTCTAAGGAAAGCAGTTGCACTAGCCTTTCATGCACCATGTCTGTATCAGCCATCCTGGTGATCTGAGCAATTATTAAACTGGGAAGAATATACTCCATAGGCATAACAGCCTCCTGTCCATACACCAAGCTCAAAGGTGTGTGTCTTGTAAGTTTCTTGCATGTAGTCCTATACGCCCATAATATAGCGTTAACTCTGAGGTCCCAGTCATTCCTTTGGCTATTGCAGATCTTAGTAAGAGCATTTTCTAAAATCTTGTTAAAGGCCTCCACCGTACCATTAGCTTGTGGGTGGTAAGGGGTGCTCTTATGGTGCTGTATATGGAATTATTTCGTCAAGGCCTCAATAGTGTGGTTCAAGAAATGGGTGCTTTCATCGCTCATCAAAATTACTGGGCATCCAAATCTACTGATAATGTTCTTAAAGAGGAACTGTGCAGCTGAAGCAGCATCACAATTTCTTACTGCTTTAGCCTTCGCCCATCTGGTGAGGTATTCTGTTCCTGTAATAATATATCTCGCACCAGTTCATTTTCCCAGTGGGTTGATAGGACCCACAAATTCTATAGCCCACTTGTCAAATGCGCGCGGCGTAACCTGTGGTCGCGGCGGAATTTCTTCTCGTCGTGAAGGTTTTCCTACCCTCTGGCAGATATCACAGCATCTGCAAAATTCCTTAGTATCCTTATGTAAAGTAGGCCACCATAATCCTGCGGTCAGGATTTTTCTGCGCAGTCAGCTTTCCTGCGAAATGACCTCCTGTGGTACCGAAATGTGCTTCTCTGATAATGGCCTCTTTTTCATGCGGCATCACACGTCTACACAGGACTTCATCTGGACCTAACTTGTATAAATGTCCTATGATCAGGGTGAAGTCTGCTGCTTTAACAACGAACTGCCTCTTTTGATGCTTGGTAAACTCATCAGGTGCCCCTCCTTTAGTGAGAAAGTGAATGATATTAGCATAGTACTCATCTACGATCTGAATAGAAAACAACTACGCATTTGGAAAATTGTCCTCTAGATTACTTGGCTCTTCTCCTGAGTCTATTCACGACAGATGATCAGGTCCAGCGTTCAATCTTCCTGTTTTCACAATGATTTCAAAATCATATTCCTGAAAGAGGAGTAACCATCTACGGATTCTTCCCCCTAACACTGGCTTATTGACCAGATACTTCAATGCAGAATGGTTAGTAAACATCTTGAATGAGGCACCCAATAGATAGTGCTTGAACTTCTGTAGTGCATACACCATAGCTAAGCCTTCTCTTTCTGTCACGGTGTAGTTCTTTTCTGCTGTTGATAGCTTTCTGCTGGAGTATGCGATAGGATGATCGATACCTCCTTCTCCTGGTTGTGTTAAAACAACCCCTAGTGCGATGCCAGATGCATCCACATGTACATGAAACGACTTAGTCCAGTCTGGAAATACTAAAATGGGTGTTGTAACCATCTTCTCTTTAAGTGTGTCTAGACTCTGCTGACATTATTCATTCCATAGGAATTTTACATCTTTCTTTAACAGTTTTTCCATCGGTGCTATAATCTTTGTGTATCCCTTGATGAATTTTCTGTAGTACCCGGTATGACCAAGTACTGTCCTCAATTGTTTGACTGAGTTGGGTGCTAGAATATTTACAATGATGGCAATCTTTGTGGGATCTACCATCAAGCCTTGCCTGCAAACAATGTGACCCAACAAGATACCAAATGGCGCACAAAATATACATTTTTTCAAGTTTAGAGAAATATGGTGCTGCCTACATTTCTCGAACATCAGTCTTAAATCTCCTATGTGCTTGTCAATTAATCCAAATACAGTCCAATCATCAAAATAAACTTCTAAGAATTTATGGATGTATTCTTTAAATACAACAACTACTACTCTAGAAAAGATAGCTGGTGCATTCTTAAGACCAAAGGGCATTACCTTATACTGGAATGAGCCCCATTCTGTTGCAAAAGTGGTCTTATGTCGATCTTCTGGGTGGATTCTGATCTGGTGATAGCCTAAAAATCCATCAGTGAAGGAGTAGACCTCCTGTCCTCCCACATTGTCTAATACTTCATCAGTGAAAGGTCTCAGAAATAGATCATGAAGTGATGCATCGTTGAGTTTACGCAAGTCAACAAAGATCCTAATGTCTCTTTTGGTTTTCTTCTCTTGCACGACCATGGGACTAACCCATTCACTTTCTTCCACTGGCTCGATGATGCCTGTCGCTAGCATCTTATCGATCTCATCCTTAACTTTTTCTTTATAGCGCAGATTTAATCTATAAGGACGCTGCTTAACTAGTCTAGCATCCACTTTCAATGGTATCCTCATTACTCCCAGCTCTCCAACTATTCCCTTCATCTCTATGAACTTGGTGAGAAATAGGTCCTGATAGTCATGTAGCAAGTGTGTAATATGTCTAACTGTTTCATCGTTCCAATAGTCTCCAATAGAGGAAAACTTTGGTTCTGTGTCTGTGCCAATATTGATCTGTTTAATCTTGATAGGCTCCATGATAGCTGGAGTCTCTAGCTTTGGCCCATCAACATCGTGAGTCCCCTCTGTCTCTGGAATGTTGATGTTGCGAGGATCCTCATCCTCCTCCTCTAGTTCTGATGCAAAGTTATAACACTCTAGCGCCTCTTCTAACTGGATGGCCACTCGGGTTGAGCTGACACTGATAGGGTACAATCCTCAAATATCTTAATCTTTATTACATCTAGGGCCTAATTAATGTTTGGATACTTAGATTCAAAAGCGACGGTGAGAGAAAGCTATCTATCATAAGTGGCCATGTAGTCATTCCCTTGCACAATTCAATCTCTGTGTACTAGTTCCTTGGAACTATGTCCAAAGTGTGAATGAATCAGTGAACCCATTCATCCCCAGGAATGTCCGACCAATTCCATTCACACGTCTGAATATGTGATCTGGGGTCACTTTCTCCTGTGTATTTCTGCTGGATATACCCTCTGTCAGTAGAGAATCTGATTGCCATCAATCTCTTAAGATCATCCCATGATGTGATATTCCCTTTATGTGCATACCACCATCTTGCAGGTGTGGCTCATACTGCAAGGTCCATAGCTGTGATCCTCTGGTTGTGAGGAATTTGTTGTTCAAACTGCGTGAGAAAGTCCTAGACATCTGTTAGACCATGAAATGATGGAATCTCGTTGACCTCTGTGCCAATCCATCATAGTGACTTAGTCATGTACGCACATCTGCATGCTGAGACTTTGTAAATTCTGTTCTACCAGTTCTCTAGACCAACATCCGAATCCGATGCGCATGAACTATCGCATCGCCAACTAATGTTCCCTTCTACAGTTGGATTGATGTAGTCACTTGGGTTCGCAGTCATCTGATAGAGACTGTCCATGTTGCGTGCCTCTTCCTCTGCTCAGATAGGTTCAATGTATCTAGGACCCTGAAGAGGATCTAACGGTGCAATGACCTGGATCTATGCGTCCTCAAAGGTAATTTGTCTTCTCTTTAAGTTGATAACGGCCATGTTACCGATCGCCCAATCAATGCCTAGTAATGCTGGATATGGTCTACTATCGCCAATAATTTCTATAACTTCAAAGTCCGCAGAGCTGCAAACTCCATCAATGTCAACTGGCACTTGCGGTAATCGACCCAAGGGTGATACCCGTTGTTGATTATCTAATCACACATGGATAGGCGATCTGACTAACTTAGGGCTACCCATCTGTTCCCATGTCTGCTTAGTCAGAACATTTACCTCGGATCCTAGATCTAGGATCACCTCATCCATTTCATATTCTCCAACCTGTGCTGTGAGTCACATCTCTCTTCCTGTTCTTGTATGTCCCATAATATTATGAATAGCACGATGTGCACTGCTCACAGAAGAAGATAGCTGAGACTGATCTATGATGTGTTGAAGTTCTTCGATAGATTGCTCATTTCTCACAAGTTTTAAACAGCTCCGCAGGAAGGATTGTACACTTCCTGCCAACTCGTCCTCGTCGCAAGCACCCGATGTGGTAGCCTGCTATATATGTACAGGGCTAACGCCACAAGGTGCTTGCCACGGTACGCCCCTAGATGGCGGTACCTGCAATCCTGATTGCATAGGGTCATCAAAAAAAATCTTAGCTTCCTGAAATGTCTGTTTATTCTTCTGTAGGTCAAGTGGTGTTGCTTTGTTAGGAGCTTTGCGCACCCACTCCTGACCTATTTTCTTTTCAGTATCCTGCGATGTCCCATTGGTGGAAGCACTACTGTGAGTCACAATGTTGACTCTCGGTTCTGGTTCTTCCTGCTCAGCAGCAATAAGCTGGATGTTCTGGTGTACTGCTGGATTAGGTTCTCTGATCTTGGCTATCAAGGTAGGACATTCATCTATAGTGTGGTCATAAGATTTACAATAGTTACATGTCGTAGTAGGGCTCTGACAGTCCCTAGCATAATTTCCTACAACTCCACAGTTGTAACAAGTGATTGGTCCACGACCACGGCCAAAGCCTTCTCCATGTCCAAAGCCTCCTCCACATCCTCGTCCTCTGAATCCTCCTCCACGGCCACCATAAGCCGGATCATGCTGTGGTCCTGCTGCTGGACCCTGTGTTTCTGATTGGACTCTGTACAGGTCTTGCTTGCTCCCGACCATGAGATCATAGGCTCGGAAATCATGTTCATCATGGCCTACGGACTTACATAAGACACAGTATAAGTTCTTAGGTGTCTGCACGTACTTCTGAAGTAGAGGGAATTACTGAGGTGGGTGTCCTCTTGTTTTGCATATTTCACACCACAGCCCGTGGGTCTGTGGTAAGGGGTTAGGAGCCCCGGTTGCTAGATATTCTACAAAGACCGGACAGTTGTCTTTAGCATGGCCTTGTGCTTTACACTTTATGCACCATATGTCTTGCGCAACCTCTTTCCCTTTCTTAAGCTCGTGCAACTGTAATGCGAGATTAGCCAACTGGTTTTCCAGGTTTGTCATACCTGTGCTAGTTTCAGCTAGAGGTGAATCCTCTAGTTTCATCGCCATCTCCAACGCGTCATCCTGCATCTGGAGTTTCTGCTGCATTAATGGCAGTCTAATGTGAGGGAGAAGGGATGCAATAAACCATTCTTTATGCTGCTCCGACGCAAACTCAAAGCTGACTTGGTCTATAAGGGCTTTGAATTTCTGATCGAAGTCCCATTCTGACTCTGTAGGTAGCTGTTTGATGTCTTTGAGCTCTGTAATGCACTGTGACTCAGACTTAGGTTTCTTAAACTCTTTAATCATGGTGGTCCTGACCTGGACAAGTGTTCTGGGTACCACTGTGGCATACTTCATATACCATGTTAAGGCTCGTTCTCTTAGTGTGGTGACCAACTGTACAAGTTTAATATTATCATCATTGATTTCTTTAATGGTCCACACAGCTTCACATAGAAACCAGTGCTGCTCTGGGTCATCTGCCCCTGTACCCTTAAAGAAAGGTAGCTTCATATCATCCCCCATTCTATTTCTACATGGTGGATGTTGATTTGTTGTGTTACTACCACTCGGCGGTGTAGGTGGAGGTGATGTAGCGGTAGTATGTACTGTCTGGGAGCTACTAGATGGAGTTCCTATGGGATTGTTCTAAGTCCCGATTTGTTACATCAGAGTCTTTCCACTACGTGTACGTCCAATGTCATCAAAATCACTCTCAAACTCTTGTGAAATTATAGTTTGTTAACTTATTGATCTGAAACCATATCCATTACTCCTTTTTCATGTAATAACATCTTAATGGACAAGTTTAAAGATTTTAGGTACTTACCATGATATCCTTTGAAGAAGTACTTCTCAGCCTCGCTGAAGCTTTTTCTCTCTTCAATTGAAAACTCCGTAACAAAGCCTTCTAGCACACTCGCAAGCCAGAAGTATATTGTCCTCGTAATGGGATTATCAAGGTTCTTCATGGTCTGAATCAGCTCCGATGTCCAGACAATGTTTCTTTTCTTCTTGAATATGTTCTTATCAGTCAACTTTGATAACCAGTCATAAAGCTTGTTTCCAAAGGTCACAAAAAATATCACATGCAGGTCTGTAACGATATGTTTTTGTAACCAGTCCTCTGTACTAAGTCTAGGACTCTTGTTCTCATGTTCGACAAACTCTTTCTCCTTAGACCCAACCCACTGGTTGAGTTCATCTCTAGTAGGATGCCAACAGAACATCAGTGCTTAGTTTGTTCAAAACCGGCAACGGAACCATTTGTTGGTCGCTATGGGAAGACCCGGGTTTACTGTAATGTACCAACAACACCCCTAGCTCACTGGCCCTTTCGGAGACAGACTGCGAGGCGGCCTGAAGTCTCACCCAAAGTGATTCTAATGGGTTGGCCACAGACTCAAGTGTCTTCGACTAGGTTCTATGGCATCCTGTGTGCGTCTCGCAGCTCTTCTCCACCCGCGAGACCTCTCTCTACGATGCGTAGTTTCCTCTTACCTGCGATGACTCTAGCCCTTATCACATCATCGCGTCCTCAGCAACACGTAACTCTCTCCTACGCTTGATCCTTACCCTGCGGTACTGCGCACCACAGCTCCTCTGACGGTGCGATATCACCTCCCTATGATATCCTACCGCTGTGACTCAGCGTACCTAGCGTTACATGTGTTCAACTTACAGGACTCAACATGCAAGACTGCTTTACACTACGGCTCTTAACTATCTTAAGTGAAACATAGACAAACTCTTATATAGAATACTTAAAGGCTTCAACCTGCATTTATCCCTCTATAATTCTATGAACTGAATAGCACATACATACATTAAACTGTAAGCAAAGTTCATGTAACAAGTGACATATACAACAAGTAAATACAATCACATGAATCAATCACATAACAATCTGATTTTATGTGGTTCACTTCCAGGGTAGAAGCTACGTCCACATAACTATGTTTTATTATATCTTGAGAGAGTACACAGTTCTGCTGCACCGCATATGCAACTCGAGATATTCTGGGTAACTCCGCACACAGCCTGGAGCCCTTCTCTCTTAGATCTCTTTTCTATCTCTATATTGCCTTCTTACAATATTCTCTCTCTCTCTCTCTCTCTGTCAATCCCTGCAGATTGTTACATACATGCTTGATGAGCTAGCTACTAGTTACAGTAAGATGACTACCACTGATGACAGAACCAGAGCTCGACTCTATTACAATACAAACTGCTGTGAGCTAACAGACTAACTAGCTATCTGAATAGCTAGAGGTTATCCGACTAGCTAACCTTTTACAATACAAAATACATCCCTTTATAGGTGGCCCGAAGGTCTCGCCATTACAACACTGTGGGCCTGTCCCAACAGTAACCCAAAAACCCTAACTTGTGAAAGTCGGCATATCTGTACTTGGGGTAGTCGCTTTCCGTCACACCACTGCTCTCTGCAGTCTTCCATGCTTTCCAGCGCTGACCATGGGTACTGTGAACCGCTTCCCATTCTGTCCTTCATCTTCAATACCTCGGCCTCATTGCTCCTTTTCCTTTATGAGGGTAGCTGAGCCCTCCTATCTTCTGCCGCTTCCTTCAATGCAGTGGGTGAGCTCTCTCCTCTCAGCCGCTCAGGTACTGTCGTCTTCTTTGACTTCGCTACCTTGGTAGTCATATTTTTTGGCTTTTCTCTGCAGCTAGAAACATGCTATGGCATCGTATATTTACCTTATCTCTTCATCTTCACCAAAATGACAGCTTTTCCTGTAGCTGCGGGACCCTACTCCAACAATCAGGCAGCGAGAATACCTTATTGTCTCCTAATGGATGGATTGTTTAGGTGTTCCACTTCAAGTCCTTGTATTCACACTTGTTAGAATGTAGTAGGTACCTTGGGGATCATTTTTATTAATGGTGGTTTCCCTTGCATTTGTTAACGGTTCTCATATATGGCTGGTAATCAAGTGATTTCCTCCATGTTCGATTTCAACTCCTTTATTCACATGGTTAGGATTGGTACCTTTTGGGAGGTTTGGATTGAATACCTTGGGCTAACAATAGCATCATCATATTTTTCTATTGCCGGAGTTGCGCAATACCTTTTCACATTTCATATGACATTTGCTGAGACATAGATCCACCATGTATTGTTGTGGCTATGATCGATTATTGAGCATGAATCCACCTTGTTCACTTGCGGCCATCACTCCTTTAGAGTTGATATGGCACCTTTTTGTATATTGAGTGACCATGATCATTACATCAGTTATACATATGTTGGATCCACCTGTATCTTTATGGCGATTATTTGTATTTGGACCTGTATGTTCCAAAGATCAGTTTTGTCAGGTACCTTTGTTCAAGCCTTTTAATCTTAGCTTCTATTCTATATCCATAATTTGTTGTTTCCTTTTATAATGTATTTTGGCTATTGTATTCCCATCTAACTTGATACATTAGGGGGAATATGTTATAGCCTAAAATGACACTCTCTGCATGTGACAAATTTCCCATGATTTTGTCACATGAAGACACTTCAGAAAAGTCACTGAAAGTCGTTGAAAAAACACATAGCTTGGAGGATCCATATATGGATTTATGTAACTTCGTTTGACCTCTTCTCTACACCATTGGAAATGTATTAGATTTAGGAAAAACTTTCCATTAGACTCCAAAGTCTGAGAATGCCCAGCATTACCCTAAACATGAGCATATTTGACCTATTCATGACTCTTCCTACATGGTACCTATGAGTTTCACATATGTCCTCATGACTCTCCCTTCATGTTACCCACGATTACTCCAAATTAATATTATATTTGCGACTTTTGAGATTGCAGCCTCCGATTTCAGCTTTTCATTTGCGATTGTTGTCACTACAACCCACAAATATGTCTTGTACATGTCAAAAATAAATGTTTCTCAAATTTTGGGTGTGGAAATTGAACCCAAGAGATAGATCAATTACACTCACAAAATTGCTAATCAAACATGCAAAATTCACACAAAAGGAGACTGGAATTGGAGCATAACTTAATCATGTATTGAATAAGTGTACATTAGCCAACCATATGAAGTAATAGGCTACTAAGATATACAATTACATGAGATATTTTAAATCACTAGGTTGCTATTCGAATTGGTCAAAAAAGAAGGCTTACTAAAACAAGTCAAATCCCCCATAGGTGCGAAAGGGACTTTCCAAATCCATGAAGATCCTCACGAATTAGCTAAAGAAAGTGGGAAATATAAAATGAGGTGGAAATAAAACTCATTCATTCTTTTATATGTAAAAATGGAAGGAGGATGATGTGGTTAGAAAACAAGGCAAGTTCCCCTAGATTAGTTTTTCCTTTATGCCTTAAAAGAGTTGTAAAGGAAGGAAGCTTTCAGAAAAAATAGATATGTGATTTAAGGAATCAGGAACAAAGAAGACATGCTAAATATGTTTCTAGGATGATTCCAAAGTGCTCCATGACCCAGTTTAGCAAGTATTGACTTCTAGGAACATGTAGAAGTCAACTAGCATAGAGACGGAATCTAGGATTCTACGAATAAGACAAAAATGATTTAACTAATGTCAAAGTATGGGTAACTATCAGTTGAATTTATGAGTAAATATCATAAAATTATAGGGCCTAGCAACAAGCCTTAGTCACCCTTTTGCATACTGCATGTCCATAAAACCTATGAAAGAGGCAAAAACCCAGTGAGAAAATCCTCCCTTAAACACGGAAAGGAAAACAAAATTTTGGAAATATTATCATCAATCATTCTTCACCACATGATAAAAAATACACAACAGTGATTTTATATTACTGAAGGTCTTCTCACAGAATACTTTGGTGGAGATGTCTGCTACTTATTATGAAGATGTGCAGTAGAGTAGAGAAATGGTACCATCATGCACAAGCACCTTGATATAGTGCATATGGATCTCAATCTACTTGGTTATTTGTCTTTGAACTATATTAGTAGAGATTCAAATGGTGCTTTGATTGTAACATTATATGACTATTCAAAAATCTGATTCGAATCCACATTGTCCAAGTATTCCCTGCAACCATAAACATTGAGTAGCTGCATTTACAATTCCTCTATAATCTAACTCTATAGATGCGAGTGCTATGGAAATATGCTTCTTACTTGACCAACTCATCGGTCCTTCTGCAAGAATGAACAAATATCCTGAGGTAGACTTTCGATCTATTTTTTCACCTGCCCAATCACTATCAGTAAATCAAACTAGCTCTAAGTCAGATTTTGCTTTGTAGAAAATACCATGAGTCATTGTTCCCAGAACAAAGTTTAGGATCCTCTTGGCTGATCTCCAATGGATCTCATGAGGCTGATTCATGTATATTTAAGCCACACTAATTCCAAAATATATCTAAGGTCGAGTATGTGTAAGATAAAGAAAACACCCAATCAACTAGTTATATAGTGTATTATTTACTATAGGACAAGAACCTGCTTCTTCAAGCTTAACTCTTGAAAGGAATGGAGTCTTTCTTGGATTGCAATCTTTCATGTTGAGCTTAGTGATAAAATTTGAAACATACTTTGACCGATGAACCTTTATTCCATGTTGGGATTGATCAATTTTGAGACCCAAGAATTGGCTCAACAATCCCAAATCTATCATAGAAAAGGCATGGTTCATTGCATCCTTCAAGGACAAAATATCTTTCTTTGAACATCCTGTAATCAGTAGGTCCTACACATAGAGAAAATAATCATTAAAGAACCATGAATGAGCTTCAAATCGACATTAGGATCAAACTTGCATCGAACAAAATTCAATGACAATAGAAAGCCATCAATCTTGGCATACCATGCCCTGCGGGATTGCTTGATCCCATACAATGTTTTCTTTAACCTGCACACTAAATATGGATTAGATACAAAACCTTATATTTTCTGCATATAAATCTCTTCATTCAGATATCCATTCATAAAGGAACACTTTAAATCCATGTGATATACCTCCCACTACTTCAAAGCTGCAATGGCTACGGCAAGGCTTATGGAGTCTATGTTTGCCACTGGTGCAAAGGTATCATTGTATTCAATACCATGTACCTGAGAGTAGCCCTTGGATACCAATATTGCCTTATATTTAAAAGGTGAACCATCAGCAAAAAACTTATTTTTGAAGACCCAGTTACACTTCACTAGCTTTCTCCCTGGGGTGAGATCAACCAGTTCCCATGTGTTGTTCTTTTGGAGCAAACTGAATTCCTCTTTCATGGTTGTTTTCCATATTGGATCATGTGCTGCATCTTCATATGTTTTTGGATCAGAATATATTTTCAAATAACACTTCTCCTTAAATATTGGATCTTTCACACAAAGGGCACTCTCAAATTAAGATCTAGTCCTCCAAGTGTCAATAGGATTTCCAGCTAGTTCCCCAGCTGCATGACTGGTCCTTGATTCCCACTTTGGTCTTGTAGGGATGTTAGGATTTGAAATTAATTTATCATTATCATACATATTAGAATAAACAAAATCATTAGTCTGTTCACTTACAATCAATGGCTGTGGTGGTGAAGAGGACTCTCCAACTTCAACTACTGCTAAAGGTTCTTCTTCGAACTGAACACTTATTTCAATGAAATATTTGTTACTTATCAATTTAATCAGCTTGTACCCTTTAGAATATTCAGAATACCCTATAAATAGGAACTAATGTATTTTGGGTTTCAAATCCTTCCTCTTTTCAGTTGGAATTCTAATCCAAGCCTTTGAGCCAAAAATCCTGAAATGGGTCACATCTGGCTTGTTCACACTCCAAGCTTCGAAAGGAGTCATACCATAAAGCTACTTCTATGGCACCCTATTCTGGATATAGGATGCAGAGTTCCTGGCTTCAAACCAAAAATTTGGTGGAAATTTTTTAGCCTCCATCATACAAGTTGCCATCTCCTTCACACCTCCTTCAATGATCTGTTATTTCTCTCATCAACACCATTTTGTTGTGGTGTGTAAGGGATAGAATGTTGCATCTGGATACCTGCATCTTTTCAATACTGGATGAACTTAGAATTGACATACTCACCACCATTGTCATATCTGAGGATCTTGAGTTTCCTCCCAGACTAGTTTTCAACCAAGGCTCTAGAGACTTTGAAGAGGTCAAATACTTCAAACTTATGCTTTGGCTTGACTCATGGACATATGAGGGAATGGACCAGCAATGTCACTATGGATCAACTCAAGAGGTGCACACATTCTCTCATTACTAGCTTTCTCATACTTGTGCTCTGGGTGTTTTCGTAGGACACAACCTTGACAGCCCCCCTTAGAAAGCTTGATCTTTAGTAACCCTATGAGCATGTGTTTTTTGATCAAATTAGAAAGATACTTGTAGTTAATATGGCCAAATATTTCATGACAAATTTTGGTTGTTTCATTAGCATGAGTAAGAAGAGAAGAGGGGTTTGAGTAGGGTAGAAAATGGGAAAAATTGTATACCTTCGAAGATTGATCAAAAACACCTTTTGTTATGAATTTACCATTCAAAATCTCTGTGATTTCAACTTCATTGGGGGAGAAGATGACTTTATTTGGAGACTCAGTGTGAGTCATCTAATACATTGACAAGATATTATAGGCAAGACCTAGAACATACAACACATTATTGAAATTATCATGGTCAAGATCAATCCTACCTGTTATCTCCCAAAATAATTTATTTTGATAGTATGAAGAATTTAATTCATGCAATGAAGGATATGAATATCACTAACCGTTTGAAAGCCTCTGTTTTTTATTTGGATGAAAATTTCACAAGTTATAGCTTTTGGTGGCTTAGGTGAGCACTATCATAGCTCATTAGCCATTGAAAGGCTATGTTTTGGTGGCTAAACAGTTGGACATTGGCCAAAGGAAAACCACTGAAAGTAGTCTGAGCAAGTAGAGTCAAAGTAACACTTTCAGTGGCTTAGGAAAGACTACAAAAACCCATTAGCCACCGAAAAGGGTCGTTTTCAGTAGATTAGAAAGGGGTACAACATATACCCTAACCACCGAAAGCTGAAAGATAAATATCCAGTGGAAAACCCTTTTCGGTGGTTTAGCCGAAAGCTATGACATCTTTGTTGACCACCAAAAGAACATTGTTGACAATGGTGGAAGATTCAGTCCTCTATGACACTGAAGTTTCAGAGGTTTAGTCCTTTATGTCATTGACACTACGAAGATTCTAGTGGGTTGAGGTCTTGATCACCGACGCATTAGTGGTTAGAGCTTTCGATCGCCGATGCTTAACCGCCGCGACGTTGGTGGTTTGAAATGCCGACACTGTGGCATTGTTCAGGTTTAAGGTTCTGATGCATTAGTGGTTATAGATTCTAATCGTCGACGGGTTCATTAGTGGTTTGAATCGGTAGTTAAAAAAGGGTTCTTCAAAGTCGCTATCTGCCAAAAATGGAAATTCACCACGATGACGGAGTAAAGATTCCAGCGGTTTAAGCAATAAAGATCACATTTAAAATAGCCGGTAGAAGCCGTCGTTTTGGTGGTTAGCTGAAAAAATCATGGAGGATATAAACCATTGAAAGGATAAAATAGGGAAATGGTTGGGAATTGTCACATCCAACCCCGTCAGTAAGGAAAAAGGCCATTTTAAAGTGTGATTTCCCACCGAAAAGACCTGGAGCCATGTGACTGCATGGAAAATGAATGAAAAGGGTCGCTAGGAAAGTAGCACAAACTGATCTGACTGCGAAGCCTCTAGTTTCCCTCCACCTATCCCGAAGACCATCAAATAGCCATCGAATACTCTGGCTGAAGCAAGTTACGGAGATATGGGAAAAGAGATCTCAAGGATCGAGCTTCTATCATCATTTTGGTGACCTCAGTTTCCATAAAAGACATAAATCCCTCATAATCAGTGCCTTGGGATCACATCGAATTTCATTTTCAAAATTAGCATTGTTCTCATTAGAAATATGAGCTCTAAAGGAGCATCTTGCTGAAGCACACTGTATACAAAGTATAAAGGCTATTTTGTAGGTACCCAAGACATACACCCTTCAGGATGAAGAAAAGTGGACGAGCTGTCATATAGGAGCTAGGTGATGTCAGTTATTTAGAGACCATCCAGAGGTTTGTAGACTATTCCAGGAGGTAGGATATTACAAATATTGTGAAAAAATACAGGATTTTCATCAACAGGTGGCTGAAGCTTTTGCCCTGTCATTTGATGGTTCAAAAGCAGTCATAGGAAGGGAGGAATTTCTAATAGATGGAGCACTAATATCGGAGGTGATTGAACTCCCTTGCACTGGAGATAAGTGGTTCAAAACCACCATAACCAAAGATGTGGAGTTCATGTTATATCTCAAGCTTGATCATAGGGGAATGATATGGAAGAAGAGTGTGCCATAATCATGGCTAGAAGAGAGATGGCAGCAGCTACTAAAGGCCATTGTGATCTATTTGACTTGTGAAGGAAGATACAATAGAGCAATGATCTATCATTTAAAAATCATGAACCACTTCATAGATAAGAACCCTCTTAATCTACCCTTTTATTTACATAGTAGTCTAGGGAAGATGGCCCATCAAGTGAAAGTGCAGCCATCCAAAATTGTTGGCAGGTTGTGCCACCATGGTCTTATCCAGCTATTTCTCCAGGAATCATTGAATAAAAGAAACGTTTCTTGACCCTATTTCCTGTTCTGGAATGGCTTTGAGACTGGCCTTCACCCAAACGAGAAAGGAAAATCTCCTGCAAAGAAATCCAACACTCCAAGGAGTTGGAGAAGAATGAGGAGGGTCATTTCCCTAGCTACAGCAACTGAACAACCTCCATCCTCCTCCAAAACCAAGAAGGAAAAAAGGAATTTGATTTTTGATGAGAAAGGTCAGTGGGCAGAAGCACACTAGAAGAATGTCTTAAACCTACCTTATTCAGATTCTAAGGAAGAAAAAGGAGAGGATGCAACCCTGGCTCTACAAATTGTTCCATGTACTGAAGCATTGCTATTCCCCACACCATAAGAACAAGAAGAACCAGCTGAAAGGGTTTCCTCCAACAAACCTGGAAGTCAAAAGATCAATTAGCTACTAAGGTAGGTTTATGAGATGGAGGTCTTGGAAAGAGAAATGAAGAGAAACAATGAAATATTGACTAGAAGAAACAAGCTATTGCACAAGTCCAACTAGGAGCAGAGAGAGAGATACATATTCTTGAAAAGGATGAACACTAGGTACCTGAAATACAATACCAAGTTACTCAGGATGGTTAGGCTCCAAAGGCTGTATTTGAGAGAAGAAAAAGAAAACCCTAGCAGCCACTTTGCATTATAAACCCTAGCTGAAGCAGCCATCGGTCTCTAGCCTCCTGAAATGAGCCAAGGCCCAGCAAACACTCCAAACACGAAGCCCTCAGAAGAAGAAGGTTGAGAAAACAGACCTGGAAAGGCATTTTTGAGTGAAACCTAATAAATTTTGTGAAATACGGATTTCAGTGGTTAAGCAGGTGCTGGGTCAGTCCGTTAGCAGTTGAAAGTTCCTCCTTTTAGCAATTAAAAGTTCTGGTAGATTGGTAGCTTAACCACCGAAAGTAGACTGAGGCTTAAAAGCAAGTTTTTGATAGATAGAACCGGATTTTGGTGACTACAGATGGCTCAGGGATGTAAGTGAAAGATAAAAGGTGCTGAAATAAGTATCAAAAATGGTTTGTTAGATCTATTATGACAAAACAACGCCATAAAGTCATCTACCCAAATTGTCAAGGAGAAATTAGTGGGTTAACTGCCAGTGGACCAGCAGCAGTGATCATTAGCGACTACTTCAGTTATTTAATGTTCAATGAGTGAACTAAATATTCATTATAGTTATACAAGTAGTTAGGTAGGGTTTCAAACCCTAATTTGCAAAAATTGTTACTTTTGATTATTTTTATAAAAAACAGATCTAAGTTTTAGGATCTATCCATTTTGTAAAAGTCTATAAAGCCTAAGATTGATTTTATAATAAGGGTTAGACTTCAGGGACTTATAAGCCTATCTTATTGTCAGCTTCTCATCTTGTTCATTCTGAAATATAATCTCTTTTATTATGATTTGTTTAGCCATCATCTCTATCTTTACTGTACTTATGCTTGAATGTGTATTTAGGTAATTTTCAAGTTGATTAATAGCTAATAGCTGTCATCCTATTGGTGATTTAATGTTATTTGATTTATAAGTACCATCCTTGTTAGGATTTATCCATTTATATGCATCTATTTTGTATGTAAGTCTGCTAGTTTGATGATTTCTCCATCCCTGCACCTTATTGCCAAACTACTGAACAAGTTGTAACTAAAGACTTGTAATTGAGTGAGCTTCATGCATGTCTTGAGAGTGGAATGTTATATAGGTTAACTGACTTGATTCATATCAGAAAACCCTAAAAACATTTTAAGTTTCCAGGCATCCTTGAGCTACAACCTGGAGGAGTTTCCTGGAGTGATAACAAATTGGCGTTGTTGCCGGGGAGAGGAAACTGAAGCTTAGCTTCACTGGGAGATGACATAGATCCATTCTTTGATGATATATGAATCTTGGACACTATTATGGTTGTAATCATCTATCTGGTGACTCCATTCATATAAGGTGGCTTCAAGAAGGCCAAGTACCAGAGCAAACCCTAAGGGCCCACCAAGAACACAAGTTTCAAATCCAGAAGAAATTTTGAGAAGAGATAGGGCTTTACTAAGACAGACCAGTAGTGCTACAAAAAAAGCTACATCAAATATTTCAAGAAGTCTTTCTGCTATTATTTCTTCTGCTAAAATTCCAAATTCTCAGGAATTTTTAGATACAACAAACAAATCTAGGGTTTGGGCATCTTCAAGCACTATTTCTTGTGAATATCCAATCCCTGGTGACTCCACTGGGATAAGTATACCACCACCTTCTCACCAAGTATCTCCATCATTGCTTCCTTCCTCAACTCTGTCCATACCCATTTCCAATATGGCTGCCCCTCAATTGACCAAGATGGAAATGATCCTGGTAGCTAGGTATGCACCCCTAGTTTTTCCAAATCCCCTCGTAGCCATTCCTACTGGGTATTATCTCAAGTATATGCCTAAGTTTACAGGGGAAGGGGATTTCACTGCTGAAAAACATCTAGAGGTATTTTACAGCTATGCTAAAAATATTAACATAGAGCAAGAAGATATATGGAATAGGGTTTTTGTACAAAGCCTAGATGGTCAGGATTGGAAGTGGTTTAAGGAACTTCCTACTGGATCAGTGGTAGGCATAGAGGCCCTATATAATATTTTCCTAGAGAATTGGGGAGAAAGGAGAGACCACCTCTACTATATCACAGAATTTAACAACCTAAAAAGAGAAAATGGGGAGTCTGTCTCCAACTTTACCAAGAGATTCAACAATATGTACAGCAAGATCCCTACTGAAATTAAGCCCATTGATACCTCAGCTAGGACAACCTATGCAAATTCCTTTGACTCTGAATTCTACCTACTTCTTAGAGAAAGGAGGTCTACCTCCTTGTCACTCATGCAGGTTGCTTCACTGGAGGTAGAGTCAAACATTTTGGCATCTCAGAAGGTCAAAGGGTAGATAGACAGGAAGAAGCATCTAGCAGATCCTAGTTGGGCTTCTGCATCAGAGAACAAGATTGACAAAATGACCAAACTGTTAGATAACTTGACTATTGAAATGTCTAAATTGAAGGACCAAGGACATCAACCTGTGAGGGGTGAAGGGTGAAGTGACTTTGCGCCTTGAAACCCTAATTTTGTTCCTTATATAAGAGAAGACCCCCCAGTTCAGATTCTCAGAAGGGAGAGGAATCAAGGGGGAGATCAGAGAATAAGACCTCCATTCCAAAATGATGTATTAGAAGAAGATCCAGAATTCATTGAAGAAGAAGGAGAAGCTGAAGACAACATCCATTGCATGGAAGATGAGGTGGACTGTTATTTTCTGACACAAGCAAAATATGAAGAAGCCCTAATTGATGAGTAGATCACTGAAGAGGTTGTCTATCAAGGTGATAATTAGGGAGGTTACCAGCCCAGGTCTAGGCTGGTCGCTCCTCTCAAGAAGAATGCTGCACCGGTCAAGCAGCCTGCTACATCATCTAGAAAGATTGATGTTTTACCAAAGAAGGTGGATGTCACATCTAAAGCATTGCAGAAACTAGCACCTTCAGCCATACCTGATCAAGTCCAACCCAAACCTACAGCTCATGAGGTAATATTTCCAGATAGACTACATTATTCTTTCAACCTTGAGTCTAAAATTCAAAAATTGAAAATCCCTTTCCCTTTAATTGAGCTAATGAAGAATGATGCATTCAAGTTCTCCATTCTAAATTCCCTTCAGCCCAAGGAGCACATTGAAACTGACTTTGTGAACCTGCAAGACGGCGATCCTATTGTAACCCTGGGCCCCATGATCGAAGACCTAAAGGACTCATGCCCACCATTCTACATATGCTTGAATACACATGATAAAATCCTTCATAACTGTCTGCTAGATTTAGGAGCCTCTCATAACCTAATGCCAAAGGCTATGATGGATGAGCTTGGCCTTAGCATCACCAAGCCCTACCATGATTTATTCTCCTTTGACTCTAGGAAGTTTAAGTGCTTGGGCCTCATTAAATACCTTGTTGTGAACCTAACTCAGCTACCTTCAAAAAGAATCATGAAGGACATTGTAGTGGCTGATATACCTCCAAACTTTGGTCTCTTGTTGTCTCGGTCATGGAGCAAAAGACTACGTGGCACCCTTCAGATGGATCTCACATGTCCCACCATTCCAATGTTTGGAGGAGAGAGTAAGAGGCTATATAGGGAAAATCAGTTGGCATACATTATAAGCAAGGAGATCGACTTAGTGAATCACCCCATCTATGCAGTGGACACTGATTTTGGGTCATGCATTTTTCAAATAGATGATTCTCAGCAGACATCAGTCTAGCTCACTAATCCCGCCTATTAGCAGCCTGAAGAAGTGACCACAACAATCTAGACCATGTATTTTGATGGGGCTAGCACTCAAAGTTTTGCAGGTGCAGGTGTAGTATTGATCTCCCCATTTAAGAAAAACATCCATCTATCTTATAAGCTTGATTTTAAAACCACTAACAACATAGGAGAATATGAATCCTTGCTGCTAGGTGTGAAAGCTTCCAAGGAGATGGTGATCATGTGGACCTCATCATACAGCAGGTCAACAACAATTTTTAGACAGAAAACATTAGACTGAAGGCCTACAGGGACGAGGTATGGAAACTCAGAGACTCCTTTATGTTTTTTGAACTGTCATATATTCTTAGGATTTTGAATCATCTAGTTGATTCCCTGGCTATCTCTGCAAGTTTGTTTGTTCCTCCTTTACCCCTTAAGCTCAGCTATGATGTTCGGGTCAAGTATAGACCCTCTTTGATAGATGATGTAAAATTTTGGAGGGTGTTTGAGAATGGTGATGAGCTTAGTAAATTCCTTTAGTTAGTAGATGAATTCTCTGACATACACATAGACCAGGAAAACCTAAACATGGAGGAATCCAAACAACTCAAGTTAAAAGATAAAGTGACTGATCAGAACATTGTCCAATTTCCCAACAACTATATGCCCCAGGTCTAGTACCACTGGAAGAACTATTTGATCACAATGACATCCCTTTCAAGCCTGCCAAAAAGGAGTTGGATCCTACTATCCAAGAGAAAAACATAGGGAGCCAAAGCCATCCTAAACTGATAAATCTCTCCACGGGGTTGAATGCTGATCATAGGTATAAATTTTGCATCTTGATAAAAGAGTTTGCCGATGTTTTTTCCTAGGATTATAGTGACCTCAAAACTTATGACACCAATATCATCCAGCATAGAATTCCTTTGGAGAAGGACACCATTCATTTTAAGCAGAAGCTGAGACCCATCAGCCCTCTCTTATTACCAGTGATTGAAAAGGAAATCCACAAGCTCCTCAAAGCCAAGATCATAATCCCCCTCAGGTATTCCAAGTGGATTGCAAACCTAGTAGTGGTAAGAAAGAAAAATTGAGAAATCAGGTTGTGTGTGGATTTTAGGAACCTGAACAAGTGTTCCAATAAAGACAACTATCCACTGCCCAAGATGGAACACCTATTGCAGAAAGTATCAGGGGATAGGGTTATGTCGTTCCTTTATGGATTCTCTGGTTACAACCAAGTTGCTGTGCACCCTGATGACCAAGAGAAGACTGCCTTTACCATCCCCTGGGGCACCTTCATGTATGCTAAAATGCGATTTGGGCTAATGAATGTTGGGGCTACTTTTCAGAGAGCCATGGACCTAGCTTTTGTAGGTCTAAAATACGTGTTTGTGATGATATATTTGGATGACCTAATAGTTTACTCTCACAGCCATCATGACCACTTGGAGCATTTAAGGAAGGTTTTTATGAAGTGCAGAACGTATGGAATATCACTGAACCCTAAGAAGTCCCAGTCTGTACTCAGTGAAGGAAAGCTCTTGGGCCATATAGTTTCAGTCGAAGGTGTAAAGATCGATCCTGTAAGAGTGGAAGCAATTTAGAAGCTGTCAATACCAAGGTCAAAAAGAGACATTTGGTCCTTTTTAGGAAAGATAAACTTTGTCAAGAGGTTCATTCCTAATTTCTCCGAGCTGGTGAAGCATATAATAGTCATGCTGAAAAAAAGATGTAGAAATAAAGTGGGCTGACTAGGCAAGAAACTCTTTTTAAGACATTAAGAAAGCTATCATGGAGGCCCTAACCCTGATTAGTCTTGACTACACCAAAGGTTTTTACATTTTCTCTTTTTCATCTTACGACAAAGTGGCAGTTGTACTATTACAAAAGAATGATGAGGGTCTTGATAATCCAATTGCATTCCTCAACAGAACCATGAGAGATACTGAGCTGAAGTATGACCCAATTGAGAAGCAGGCTTATGCTCTCATAAAATTTTTGAAAATTTTTAGAATCTACATTCTCCATGCAAATGTCATTGCATATGTCCCTTCAGCTACTGTGAAGGATGTTTTGACTCAGTCTGACACTGATGGGAAGAGAGATAAGTGGATTTCCAAACTCATTGAGTTTGATATAGAGGTGAAACCCACCATGCTGGTAAAGGGACTAGGTCTGGCCAAACTCATGGCCAAAGAAAACTGTGAACTGATGGGAATAAATTTCACATGTGTCAAATCATCAAAGGTGCAGACTATGGTAGCAGCAGAAATAGAAGTAAGTAAAGATCAGAATGACATTCCATCAATAGCTAAAAACATATATTCATGTGAGTACTACTCAGGTATCATTCAATTTTTACAAAAATTAGAAGTTTCTCTTGATCTCACTCCTAACCAAGCACGAGCTCTTAAGTTGAAATGTATTAAGTTTTACATAATTGACAAACTGTTGTACTGGAGAGATCAGTCTGGAATTTTTCTAAGGTGTCTCGATAAAGAGGAAGCAGAGCAGGTCATGCATCATTTTCATTCTAACACATGTAGGGGGAACCACTACTGGAAAACCACAACCCACAAGATCTTAAGAGCAGGACACTATTGGCCAGTCCTCTTTTCTAATGTATGCACTTTTGTAAGGGTCTATGACCAATGCCAAAGATTTATAGGGAAGTAGCAGCTCAAGTCCTTGCCCCTTAGGCCTATTGTGGTGAATGGGCCTTTCTAGCAATGGGGTCTAGATTTCATAGGTGAAATAAATCCATCTTCCAATGGAAAAAACAAATGGATCTTAGTAGCCACTAACTACTTTACCAAATGGATAGAAGCAGTACCCACCAGAAATGCCACTCATCAAGTCATCGTGAGATTTTTATATGAGAATATCTTTAGCAGGTTTGTCTGCCCAGGAAGGTTAGTAACTGATAATGCACCAGCTTTCAAGTTTGGGGCATTAGTTAAAATGTGTGAATCAATGGGTATTAAACTGGTGCACTCCACATCCTATTATCCCCAAGGAAATGGCTTGGCTGAGTCATCCAACAAAAGCTTAGTCATAATCATCAGGAAACTGCTAGAGACAAATCAGAAAAGCTGGGATTCAAAGCTTAAGCTTGATTTATGGGCCGTTAGGGTAACAAACAACAGATCCATAGGGACTTCTCCATTCAAGCTAGTTTATGGCACTAAGGCCATTTTTCCTATCTAGCTCATCCTTCCAGTGGAAAATTTATTTTAGGAAGAGGAAGATTTGGTGGAGTTACAGGAAATAAGGGAGCAAGTTGTAGGAAAATCATAATCTCATCAACGGAGAATAAAGGCAATGTTTGACAAAATATCAAAAGTAGACAACTTCTAGGTCAGATATTGGGTCCTCAAGTGGGATGTTGTCAGACAGGACAAGGGAAAACATGGAAAATTTGAATCTTTTTGGATTGGCCCTTTTGTGATAGCCCAGGGACATAAGAATAACACCTTAAAATTGTAGAATTTGGTAGGTGAAGAGGTATTCGATGGCCCAGTGAATGGAAAGTTCTTGAAACTCTATTTTATTTGAGGCTCTAAGGCCTTATTATTGTAAATTAGTAGATAGTAGGTTGTTTTTCTTTCAAAATAAAATCCATGCCCAATGGAACAGTAAATGATAGTGTTAAGTTACTTAGTTGCTTTTAGGGAAAGGCATTTTTGGTCTCGGATTCTTGGGACCTCACTGGGAGGTTCCCATCCCCAAGTAGGAGCCAGATGTTATCTCCCAAAATAATTTATTTTGATAGTATGAAGAATTTAATTCATGCAATGAAGGATATGAATATCACTGATAGTTTGAAAGCCTCTATTTTTTATTCGAATGAAAATTTGACAAGTTATAGCTTTCGGTGGCTTAGGAAATGACTATCATAGCCAATTAGCAACTGAAAGGCTATGTTTTAGCAGCTAAACAGTTGAACACAGGCCAAAGGAAAACCACCAAAAGTGGTCTAAGCAAGAAGAGTCAAGGTAACACTTTCGGTGGCTTAGGCAAGACTACAGAAACTCATTAGCCACTGAAAAGGGTCGTTTTCAGTAGATTAGAAATGGGTGCAACATATACACTAACCACCCAAAGATGAAAGATAAATATCAGGTGGAAAACCCTTTTTGGTGATCTAAATGAAAGCTATGGCATCTGTGTTGACTACGGAAAGATCATTGACAACGGTCGAAGATTTAGTCCTCTACGACTTTGATGTTTCGGAGTTTTAGTCTTTTATGTCATCGGCACTACAAAGAGTCTAGGGGGTTAAGGTTTCGATCTCCAATGCATTAGTGGTTAGAGCTTCTGATCGATGATGCTTAACCATCGCAACGTTAGTGGTTTGAAATGTTGACACTATAGCAGCGTTCAGGTTTAAAGTTCTGATGCATTAGTGGTTAGAGCTTCCGATCAGTGATGGGTTCATTAGTGGTTTGAATCGATAGTTAAAAAAGGGTTTTTCAAAGTCGCTATCTGCCGGAAATGGAAATTCACAACGGCGATGGGGTAAGGATTCTGGTGGTTTAAGCAAGAAAGATCACGTCTAAAATAGCCACCAAAACCCAACATTTCAATGGTTAACTGACAAAATCATGGAGGATCTAAACCATAGAAAGGCTAAAATATGGAAACGGTTGGGAATTGTCACATCCAACCCCGTCAACAAGGCAAAATTCCATTTTAAAGCATGATTGCCCACCAAAAATACCTGGAGCCATGTGACTGTGTGGGAAATGAATGAAAAGGGTCATTATGCAAGTAGCACAAATTGATCTGACTGCCAAGCCTCCAGTTTCCCTCCACCTGTCTCGAAGACCATCAAATAGCCATTGAATACTCTGGCTGAAGCAAGTTACGGAGAAATGAGAAAATAGATCTCAAGGATCAAGCTGCTGTCATCATTTTGGTGACCTCCATTTCCATAAAAGACACAAATCCCTCATAATCAATGCCTTGGGACCCCATCGAATTTCATTTTCAAAACTAGCATTGTTCTCACTAGAAAAACGAGCTTTGAAAGAGCAGCTTGTTGAAGCACACTGTATACAAAGTCTCAAGGATATTTTGTAGGTACCCAAGAGATACACCCTTCAGGATGAAGAAAAGTGGACCAACTCTCAGATAGGAGCTCGGTGATTTCATTTATTTAGAGACCCATTGAGAGGTTTGTATACTATTCCAAGAGCTAGGATACTACAAATATTGGGAAAAAGTACAAGGTTTACATCAACAGGTGGTTGAATCTTTTTCCCTGTCATTTGATGGTTCAAAAGTAGTCATAGGAAGGGAGGAATTTCTCATAGATGAAGCACTAATCTCAGAGGTGATTGAACTCCCTTGCACTGGAGAGAAGTGGTTCAAAACCACCATACCCAAAGATGTGGAGTTCAGGTCATATCTCAAGGCTGAGCATAGGGGAATGATATGTAAGAAGAGTGTGCCATCATCATGGATGGAAGAGAGCCAGCAGCTGCTGCTAAAGGCCATTGTGGTCTATTTGACCTATGAAGGAAGATACAATAGAGCAATAATCTATCATTTCAAACTCATGAACCACTTCATAGGTAAGAACCCTCTTACTCTTCCCTTTTATTTACATGGGAGTCTAAGGAATATGGCCCATCAAGTGAAATCCCAACCATCCAAAATTGCTGGTAGGTTGTGCCACCACAATATTATCTAGCTATTGGTCCAGGAATAGTTGAAGAAAAGAAACATTGCTTGGCCCTATTTCCTATTCTAGAATGGCTTTTAGACTAGGCTTCAGCCAGACGAGAAAGGAAAATATCCTGCAAAGAAATCCAACACTCCAAGGAGTGGGAGAAGAAGGAGGAGGGCCATTTCCCTAGATGCATCAATTGAACAACCTCCCTCCTCCTCAAAAACCAAGAAGGAAAAAAGGATATTGATTTTCGGTGAGAAATGTTAGGGGGAAGAAGCACACCAGAAGAATTTCTTAAACCTACCTTATTCAGATTCTTAGGAAGAACAAGGAGAGGATGCAACCCTAGCTCTGAAAATTGTTTTATTTACTGAATCATTTCCATCCCCCACACCACAGGAACAAGAAGAACCAGCTGAAATGGTTTCCTCTAGCAAACCTAGAAGTGAAAAGCTCAATCATCTACTAAGGTAGGTTTATGAAATGGAGGTCTTGGAAAGAGAACTGAAGAGAAACACTGAAACATTGAATAGAAGAAACAAGCTATTGCATAAGTCCTACTTAGAGTAGAGAGAGAGATACATCTTCTTGAAAAGGTTGAACACCAGGTACCTGAAAGATAATACCAGGTTACTTAGGATGGTGAGTCTCCAAAGGCTGCAGTTGAAAGAAGCAAAAGAAAACCCTAGGAGCCACCTTGCCTTCTCAACCCTAGTTGAAGCAACCATCAGTTTCCAACCTCCTGAAATGAGCCAGGGCCCAGCAAACACTCTAAACATGAAGCCCTTAGAAGAACAAGGTTGAGCAAACAGGCCTGGAAAGGCGTTTTTGAGCGAAACCTAATAAATTTTGTGAAACTGGGATTTCAGTGGTTAAGCGGGCATTGGATTAGTCCGTTAGCCATTGAAAGTTCCTCTTTTTAGCAGCTAAAAGTTTTGATAGATTGGTCGCTTAACCATCGAAAGCGGATGAAGGTTTAAAAGCAAGTTTTTGACAAACAGAACTAGATTTAGGCGACTGCAAATGTCTCGGGGGCATAAGTTAAAGATAAAAGGTGCTGAAATCAGTATCAAAAAGGGTTTGTTAGATCTATTATGACAAAACAACACCATAAAGTCATCAACCCAAATCATCAAGGAGAAATCTGTGGGTTAACTAACAGTGGACCAGCAGCAGTGATCATTAGCGACTACTTCAGTTATTTAATGTTCAGTGACTGAACTAAATCTTCATTAGAGTTGGACAAGTTGTTAGGTAGGGTTTCAAACCCTAATTTGCAAAAACTGCTACTTTTGATTATTTTTCTAAAAAATAGATCCAAGTTTTAAGATCTATCCATTTTGTAAAAGGATATAAAGCCTAAGATTGATTTTATAATAAGGGTTCAACTTCAGGGACTTATAAGCCTATCTTATTGTCAGCTTCTCATCTTCGTCATTATGAAATATAAGCGCTTTTGTTATGATTTGGTCATCCATCATCTCTATCTCTACTGTACTTATGCTTGAATGTGTATTTAGGTTATTTTCAAGTTGATTAATAGCTAATAGCTGTCATCCTATTGGTGAGTTAATGTGATTTGATTTATAAGTACCATCCTTGTCAAGATTTAACCATTTATATGCATCTGTTTTGTATGTAAGTCTACTATCTTGATGAGTTCTCCATCCCTTCACCTTATTGTCAAACTACTGAACAAGTTGTAACTAAAGCCTTTTAATTGAGTGAGTTTAATGCATGTATTGAGAGTGGAAGGTTATATAGGTTACCTGACTTGTTCCATATCAGAAAACCCTAAAATCATTTTAAGTTACCAGGCATCCTCAAGCTACAACCTAGAGGATTTTCCTGGAGTGATAACATTACCCTTTCCCATACTGTCAGTCAGAGAGTTATCTCCCAAAACTATTGGTGGACCTTTCGACATGTCAATAGAAGAGAAGATCTCTTTCGTCGAAACCATATGTCTGGAAGCTCCAGAATCAATGATGAAACTAGGTGAGCTTGAGGTGC
Source organism: Pseudotsuga menziesii (assembly GCA_001517045.1). NCBI lineage: Eukaryota > Viridiplantae > Streptophyta > Pinopsida > Pinales > Pinaceae > Pseudotsuga > Pseudotsuga menziesii. Next base: position 244,651 of record LPNX010762647.1, read on the forward strand.
CAGTAACCAAGGCATGTACTCTCTCCTTGTATTCTTAATTTGATCCATCGTCCCTATTCTTTAAGCAATCAGAAAGGGAGATGTTTTTCTTCTCCAGGATTTGGGTCAAAATGTATATCTACGTTTTCATACAAGATCTCTGAGGATGATAGCCCTTATTGCAATATGCACACTTGCTCATTTCTCCTTTGTTCTTCTTCTTCTAGGGGTTCTTCTTGGATCTTGAGGACTCCTCTTCAGACTTTGCCTTGTCCCTCTTTTGAATAGGTGTCTTTTTAACTTTTTTCTTTCTTTTTGAATCCACCTTCAAATCTCCAACAACCAAATCCTGGTCTTCGTAAGGTTTGATGGTGCCCATCATCACCAATTTATCTTGCTGCTGAGTGAGGGATTCGATGAACTCAATAAGCTTAGGAATAATCCACGTTTGAGATATCAATTTAGTGTCATAAAAGGTCAAAAAAAATAGTGAATAGTAAGGACCAAGCTTTGAGATAATGGTCAAAACTATTTTCTCCTCCTTCTTTTCAATCCCACATTGTTTTAACTGCAAAACAAGGGCCTTAAACTTGGTAAAATAGAGTTTCAATGATTTGAAGCTACTGGGATTCAAGGAGATCAATTCATTCTCGATTTGATGTCCTCTCATATCATCTGTGTTTCCAAAAATCTATTCAAGCTTCTCCCACGCCTCATTACAAGATGTCAATGAATCAAGATGAAAGAGGAGGTCTCTTGAAATACTTAGACAAAAAAGACCATAGGCCTCATCCCTCCTGTTGTGCCATTTGATTTTCTCTGTAGATGCATTGGGATTTGCCTCAATAGCCATGGTAACCCTGTAGATACCTTTCTCTCTCAAAAATATCTCCATCTCATCTTTCCATTTGAAAAAATTGAATGGAGTCAAGATGATCCTTTGAGATTGGTCCATATCTTAGCTCCTATGCCCTTCAGTCAGCAAAATATGCTCCCAGTCAATGATGTCGAGTCTGCAATAAAAATTTGGAAGGAGAGAAATCAATCTGTGAAGGCTCTTATACCATGTGTAAATTGAACCCAAGAGATAGATCAATTACACTCACAAAATTGCTAATAAAACATGCAAAATTCACACAAAAGGAGACTGAAATTGGAGCATAAATTAATCCTGTATTGAATAAGTGTACATTAGGAAACCATATGAAGTAATAGGCTTCTAAAATATATAATTACATGAGATATTCGAAATCACTAGGTTTTTATTTGAATTGGTCAAAAACACAGGCTTACTAAAACAAGTCAAATCCCCCATAGGTGCAAAAAGGACTTTCCAAATCCATGAAGATCCTCATGAATTAGCTAAAGAAAGTAGGAAAGCTAATATGTGGTGGAAATACAACTCATTCATGCTTTTTTATGGAGAAAAGGAAGGAGGATGATGTGGTCAAAAAATAAGGCAAGTTCCCCTAGACTAGCTTTTCCTTTATGACTTAAAACAACTGTAAAGCAAGGCAACTTTCAAAAAAAGAAGATATGTGGTTTAAGGAACCAGGAATAAATCATACATGCTAAATATGTTTCTAGGATGATTCCAAAGAACTCCATGACCCAGTTTAGCAAGTATTGACTTCTAGGAACATGTATAAGTCAACTAGCATAGAGAGGGAATCTAGGATTCTAAGAACAAGACAAAAATGATTTAATTAATTTCAAATATGGGTAACTATGGGTTGATTATTCTAGCATTGGGTAGTTTGGGTGGTTATGAAACTAACTCCTTCGGTTGTAACTATTTTGTGTTCAACCCTATCTCTTCAGAAATGTATAAATAGAAGGAGTAGGTCCATGAGAGGGGACTTGAATCATTGCATTGTTATGTTGGAGGAATTAGGACTCTCATTTCCCCCACCTTTTCCCTAGAGTCTATTTCCTTGTGTTCCAGAGCTTGGAGGTTGAGTTCCTTGGAGAAGAGAACCAGCAGAGCTAGATCAAGGTTTTGTGAGGTGCCTCACTTGGAGAAGGTATAATTGTACTTCATTCATTATTAGTAAAGACATGATGCCCTTCTTCTTCCCAAATCACTGTCTAATGTATGTTATAATTCTGTTTTTTATGATAATCACATTAATTTTCCATATTTATTTGTTTATCATTGCTTTACATTTAGTCATATTGGTTTGAGAAAGGTATAATTCATTTTGTAGGTCTCTTTGAGCAAGAGGAACAAGAGAAGGATTGAAGGGATGCTTAGATCAACCTTTGTTTGGATAAGGTATGAACCAATCAAATATATGAACCGTGTTTATATATACTTGTAAGAACTATATGCATATACTTTTAAACCCCAATATTTTGATGGACTCTTAAACCTTAACCATAGGACACTTTCATATACAACACACCTATCTCCCTGACAAGCATGACCAGGTTCACACCTATCTCCATGATAGGTGTGACTTGAGTTGCACCTTTTTTTTGAAGGGTGCGTCCTGGACCCAAAACCCTTTTGGGCTCGGCCAAGGTCTCCAAGATATGACAATGACCAACTAAATGCATGAAAATGACAGGTTAGGTTAGATATCTTCCCCACAACTGACATATCATGAAATCATCAGTACAATTGAAATAAATCAGTAACTTTTTTATAAGGCCCTCCACATGAGCTCAATGCTGACAATGAAAATTACGTGTCATTTGGTCCCCCTTGGATATAGGCCTCCATTTGGTCAACTTTTTCTTTTGTTCACCACCGAGTCACCCAACGCCATTTTTTCACGTTGTTCACACTAACAGGTCTAGTTTCTACACTCTATCTACATATGGAACTCATGTCTCATGCTCTCCTTCCTTTTTTGGGGCCATTTCCTAGACCTACCTCTATTTGTGTGCCACCAAGAAAGTGTAACCCCTTCTGTATTGGCATGTTCACGAGCCCTCCACTCCATCCATACTCAAACCTTACGTTATTTTACCAGAAGTCACCATCCCGCAAGGTGGTCCCACCAGTGTTCCACTATTATATTTTCTCCCTATTAGCTTTGATCCCAATATAACCTCTTTTAGCACATTGAACATTTCCTCCTTGATTGACTAACTGTTACAGATTTTTCGTTAAGATTTTTTCTAACCACTTAAAGATTGATTTTTTTGTCAAGAAATCTCACTTCATTTCATGTTTGTTAACGCATTTGAAAGGGAATCTATGTGGTATCATTTATTCCCTTTCTGTATTATCTATAACAATTACAAAAAAATTCCACCCTAATACCTTCCATTTAGGAATGTTTCCCTTTGTATCATTTTAGTCTTTTTTGGACATTGAGGTCATACTCTACGAAAAATATCACTTATGGGTTGTATTTAAGATATTTTCCACCCCTCTCATAAAGAAATGATTGTTGAACAAAACTGGTTCCATTCATGCTCGTAAAAGTATTTGAATTATTGTTCAACCAGTATAGGTTTATCCTTTTTTAGCCTAGTTTTTGTACCTATGTAAAAGAAGTCTCTTTGACCTTTTTGGTTGGGAGATTTCTCCTTTGTATAGTTTTATCCCTTTTTGGGCTTACGAGACTAGTATATGAAAAATAGACCCATTGGAGTCTTCTTCATGTTTTCACACTCTCTAAACATGAAAACACTATCGAGCATTTACCATCTTGGGATCGACAAAAATCCACGAGACAATATCATACTATGCATACTTATATCCCTTCTTCGAGATCATTAAACTATGAAGAAGGCCCAAATGGTGCCTCTCGGTGCTCACCCATATTGTATATAGTCTCACATTATGGAATCCTTCCCCCCATTGGGCTGCCTTTGTTTAGAGTACTCTGCAATGAGTCTCCCTTGGATCCCTTGGATATCACTTGTCTAGTGCCTACCCCATGTATCTTCCATTCCTCGGCACCATAGCTATGATTCCCTCCCCATGAGTCTATATCATCTACTGCTAGGTCATTCATGTTGTTATACTCTAAACAAATGAAGTTTGATTCCCCTTTATTCCCCTTCCCATATTCCCCATTCAATATCTCAATCACATTATTATTCCATATATCTGGTTTTTCCCCTCATTCTTCTATCAAGGAAATCTCAATGCCTTGGTAGTTTCAAGTCTCCCTCTATAAAAAAAAACACCTATTCCATATTATAGACCCATAGTTCCATGTATCTTTGTTTCATCTATATCATTTATGAGTCCTTTGGACCACTTGGAATGAGTCCTTAGTTCCTTTTGGTTTGGTTGTGTATCACGTGCTCGACTTCAGCTACATTATCGCACCATTGAGATTGCTAAAATGTATTGGTTCCTTCATTATTTATTCAAATACCCTGATTGTCAACTGACACTAGCAGATTTGTGATTCTCTTTGGGACCCATATAGTTTCATTTCCTTTGTGATATATTGGTTTTTTTTGGAGACAATGTTCACAATCCACTCAATATCATGCTTCTGTGTGTTTACAACATCATATGTCATTTATTGTACCTCATAGATTCTGACACATGGTCATTGATTCCATGCAATTATGTACACCCTCAAATTCAGTAGAGCATCAGTTATTTTGATATTTCATTCTAATATAATGCCATTGTTTATATGTAAGTCTAGTTCTTCATATCAATATTTGTTAGATTTTTATCATTTAAGCTAGCATTAACTTAGGATATTAACTGAGACAATAACAAGCACATCAATCAAACACATGAGACAATGAACACAAATATTTTCCTCTAGGAAACCATAAAGGTGAAAACCCCGCAACTTCCTCAGAGATAGAATCAGCACCAATAGAAAATACCCAAAAACAGTAAGATGATATTTTGACAGCATTAGCCTCTTTCTCTCTAGCCCCAACAACTTCTTCTTCCTCAACTATGTGCTACAATTGAGTGAGAGTGAGTTTGTGATAAATAGAGAGGTTCACTCTCTATTTATACTAATTCCTGACTTGACAATGAATCACTAGGGATGAATTCCCTAGGAGAGTCTAATAACCCTAGGGCCCCACAACTGCGGGGACTTTAACCCTTAAACAATAGGAGGGTTACCCACAATGACTTACCATGACTTGTTTACATTATAGAAACTCTTGATTGGAACATCGAGGCATGACATGACTAAATTACATTATATATACTTCCCAAAATAAACATTGGGGTACAATACATGAAATATACAATTGAATACATTTCAAAGTTACAAATACACCAACACTCCCTCTTAATTAGGAAGGTATTCTTTCGACACAATTTTCAGCACTAGTCTTCTTCTCTGTATTGACTGGATCATCTCATCATCTTCGTCTTCAAGTTGTCTTCATCTTCATGTCTTCTTCATCTTCAAGTCATATTCATCTTCAAGTCTTCTTCATCTTAAAGTATTATTCATCTTCAAGTCATCTTCATCTTCAAGTCTTCTTCATCTTCAAGTCTTCTTCATCACGGGATCTGGGTCATCACTAGATCTGGATCATCATCAAGTCTAGATCATCATCACTGTATCATCATCAATTATGGATCGTCATCAAGTCTAGATCATCATCACATCTAGATCATCACTTTATCATCATCAAATCTAGATCATCACTTGATTTGGATCATCGTCACATCTGGATCATCACTTGATGTGGATCATCATCATTGGTGCTATCTCATAATGGTGCTATCTCTTGATTCTTCTTGTCATAGGAATTTCTACAGAGCCATCCCTTTTTCATGCTGGTTGTAGGTCTAGCCATCATGTAGGTCTTCTTCAGCACTTATATCTGACCCTAAGTAAAAATAGCCCACCCAGCTCTTACATATGACCTCATTGTGTCAGAATGGCATGCCCAACACTCACATCTGACCTCATCTTGTCAGAAAGGCACATCACTCACATCTGACCATTTGTAAACACATCACACCGGAATGTATTAGCACTTATATCTGACCATGTGCGAACACACTGCATCGAAAGGGCTCTGCACTGCATCGGAAGGGCTCTGCACTTACATCCAACCATGTGTGAACACACCGCATTGGAAGGGCTCTGCACTTACATCCGACCATGTGCGAAGAAACCGCATCGGAAGGGCTCTGTACTTACATCCAACCATGTGCGAACACACCGCATCGAAAGGGATCTTAGTCCTAGACTGAGGATTCCTGGTAACTGACCAGGTGCCTCCATTCTCCTAGAGAATGGCATCTTAGTACCAAGATGAGTATCCAGTAACTAACCAGGTGCCTCCATTCCAATAATGGAATTTAGCGATTATATCTGATCATGTAGAAAGCAATCCTATAGTCACATCAGAATGGCTCAGCACTCACATCTCACATGGAAGGAACCAATCCTCTCACTATGAAAGAATGGCTTAGCCCTTACATCTGACCATGGAAGGAACCTAATCCTCTCACCATGTCAGAATGACTCTAGGTCTCATCATTTCCCCTTGGAGGGAACCTCGATCTGGAGAACAAAAGCTTCTCCTTGAAGTACTCAAACTTCACTCTAGCCAATGGATTCATCAACACATCAGTTATCTGTTCGTTTGTCACAGCATACTGGAGCTTCACTGCTCCTCTCTGCACCATATCCCTAATATAGTGATACTTGATCTCGATATGCTTCGACTTGTCATGGAACACCGGGTTCTCCGACAAATTTACACAACTCCGGTTGTCGCAATATATACAAGTAGCATCCAACTAGAGATCAAATAAATAAGACAGTAGCTTTCTTAGCTACACTGCCTCGCAACTAGCTGAACAAGCTATGACATACTCTACTTCGGCTGTACTTAGTGCCACACAGAACTGCTTCTTGCTAAACCAAGAGATCACACCTGATCCCATACTGAAGCAGCATCCTAAAGTGCTCTTCCTATCGATGGCACTGCCTGCCCAATCTATATCAACATAACCCTCCAGGTTATTCTTCTAATGATCTGGTGGGTTATTCATCTTCAAAAATTACACTGATCCAATATGGTACAAGACTTATTAATCTATTGTTTTAACTCATATGCTAAACATTATATGCATAGCCCGCGTAGTTGTAGCATGGGCTGCGCAGCGCAGTTGGGCATGAGCCGCACAGTTGTAGCATGGGCTGCGCAATGCAGTTGTGCATGAGCCGCGTAGTTGTAGCAGGAGCCGCGCAACGCAGTTTGCGCATGAGCCATGTAGTTGTAGCGTGGGCTGCGCAGCGCATTTTTGCATGAGCCACGCAGTTGTAGCAGGAGCCGCGTAGCGCAGTTGTGCATGAGCCGCGCAGTTGTAGCATGGGCTATGCAGGTTGTGCGGAATCAAGTTGAACATCGAATGGTTCATGGAGGTTACTTATATGCTGCAACATTTGTATGCTTCGACAGTGGATCGGGTATATGGCGAAGTCCTCATATTCTGCGACTTTTGTGGAGTTGGTGGTGACATCAAATGATTACGTTACGTGGCATAGCCCGGTTGCAAGTTATTGCAACGTGTTGTGAGTCCACATATGTGCATGGAGTTGGTTGCAACGTTTCGGGAATATGGAACGTCGTGGTAACATAACGCTTGGTGGGATTGCATGGTTCAATTTTAGCATATGGTTGTAACGATAAAGAAGATAACAGCTGCGTCGAATCGGTTACTCATCCTCTCGCTAAACACTTAAATAGAGGAGGCTGTCCAGAAGTTGGGGATCCATATGAGGGATTCAGATCGTTTGGGAGCATAGAGCATCGTTTCTCTGAGGAGAGCTTCACTGTGAAATTTCCAGATGTTGTTTCTTTTGAAGGCGACTATTCTTTGTTATAATTGGTTTTCTTTGCTTTCTGAATACCACTTTGTAATTTTCCAGAGAGGTCTTAAATACTTTGTACAACATTCTGTTTACAGTTTCTGAATTTGATTCCAGAACCATTGTGTACCATTTTTAAAACCATTAATTGGATCGGTACCCATTGGAGAGGGACCCGGAGACATAGCCCAGTGAAGGGGTTGAAATCCATTATCAACTTCTGCTTCTGATGCTCTGATTATGTGTTCTTCTTTATATCTACTTATCAGTGTTTTTTTTTTCATTTCTTGTTCTGAGCATTTGATTTCTGTTAATGTTGTTCCATTAATTAGCCCATTGAACACATTCTTCTAAACAAAACTTTTAATGCACTCAAGTTGAGATCCGATGGATCATATTATGGCATCAGAGCTGGTTAACTGATTGTGCAAGTTTGTGAATGCTTACTAGGTTCAGGTTAAAGCGTGGTGAAGGAGAATTAGTTGAAGGAGATCCTGAGATTGGGTCAAGGAGAACACTCTCAAGAACCATGTATTCTCCACGAGGGGAAGAAGAAGGACATACAGAATGAGAAAAACCTGTTATTTTAGAAACTGAGTTTCTGGAGGCTTTTATGAGCATGAAATCCATGATGGAAATTCTACTCAATGAGTGAGCAGAAAGGAAGAAGAAGGAAGAAGGATATTCATCCAAAGATGCAGAAGTGAAAAAAGAAGAAAAGGGTAAAGGAGTAGGAGGTGATGGTGATCCTCCTAATACTCATCAAAATTTCTCTTCTTCTCATACTTCTCATTCAAATAACGCAAGTCCTAATATGCCTTATTTCAAATTGGATGTGAAATTTGAATTGCCAATTTATAATGGAGACTTAGATGCTGAAAAGTTAGACAATTGGATCAAGCAGCTTGAAGTATATTGCAGGGTGCAGGGTATTACTGATGACCCTTCCAAAATTCAATTGGCCGCTTTGAGAATGAGTGGAACGGCTCTTACTTGGTGGGAGAGCAAGATTCAGCAAGATCTTCGAAAGAATGGTAAAATTATTTCAGTTTGGAATGAGTTCATTGAAGTATTAAGGAAGCAATTTTATCCTTTAGGTCATATGCAGCAATTAATAATGAGCTGGAAAAATTTTAGACAAGCTAAAGGACAAAGCATTCAAGAATATACTCATGAATTTAGAAAGAGGCATTGAATGTTGCATTAGATACCCAGGAAACTCTTCTTAAGTACATTGGTGGCATGCATTCTTATTTGCGACATACTTTGTTGATGTTTAACCCCAGTACCTTGGATGATGTATGTGTTCAAGCTACCCATTTAGAAGCTAGGGGTAAGCATGCTAATGATACTTTTGTGAAGAAATCCTTTAAATCTGACAGCAAATCGAAAGGAAAAGATACGGGGAAAAAGAAGACGGCTACTGTTAAGAAAGAGGGTGAAAAGCATTCATGTTCACATTGTTAGAAGGGACATGATGTCTCTAAGTGTTGGAAACTTCATCCGGACTTAAGGCCAAAGAAGTACGGAGGAAACAAAGACAAAGGCAAAGCAAAAGCTACTGCAGTAGTTATTCAGGACTTAGGATCCGATTCAGGTGATGAAACAAAGGTTACAGCTGTCGGAATCTAGGGTAAGAATAAAGGTATCTCACTTCCCATTGATGCACAATAAAGTTCTAGTGCAAGTACAAATCTGCCATCTACTTCTAAGCAAAGTGATAAAAATAGAAGTGCAATGTTTCATGTTCATGTCATTGCAAATCACACAAATATTGATACATTGTTTGATAGTGGTTCACAAGTAAATCTGATATCAGAAGAAGTGGTTAAGAAATTACATTTAGTTACTATGCTTCGTGAAAAACCCTATCGTCTAGGTTGGGTTACTAATGATACACGATTGCAAGTTACAAATAAATGTGTATTAAATTTTGCAATTACTAAAAGGTTCATGGATGAGGTAGAACTAGATGTAGTACCACTTGACATTTGTGGGATTGTACTTGGGAGTCCATATTTGTATGACCGGAAAGTAGTATTTTATAGAGAGTAGAATAAGTATCATCTTTTTAAAGATGATGTAGAATATATTGTACGAGCACATAAGATAAAAACCAATCTAGCAATAGTTTCTGCAGGAGAAATGAAGAGGCTAGTAAATGATAGTAAGAACTTTGTGTTAATGATGGTTAAGGTGAAAGATGATGAGATATATGAATCTTTTGTAGGATGTGACCCTAAGCATAAATATGGACTGATTGAAATCATTTCTGAGTATGATGATTTGTTTCAAGATCCGAAGGGGTTACCACCAAAGAGAGAGATTCAGCATGAGATACATTTGCAGCAGGATGTGCCACTTCCGAACATAGCTATGTACTGAATGTCTGTGATGCAGAATGAGGAAATCAAGAATCAGGTTCAGGAGCTCATTCAGAAGGGGGTCATCCGGCCAAGCACTTCTCCTTGTGGCTTTCCTATAGTCTTGGTTCCGAAGAAGGATGGGTCTTGGAGGATGTGCATCGAATATAGGGCCCTTAACAAAATCACCATTAAAAATAGGTATCCTCTTCCTCGCATTGATGATTTGCTTGATCAATTGAAACATGCAAATTATTTTACAAAATTAGATCTACGTAGTGGGTATCATCAAATCAGGGTTGCTGAAAATGATGCTTGGAAAACAATGTTTAAAATAAAACAGGGTTTGTATGAATGGCTTGTGATGCCTTTCGGGCTCTGTGACGCACCTGCTAGTTTCATGTGGGTCATGAATGATGTCTTTCGATCATTCATTGATGATTTTGTAATTGTATATCTGGATGATATCCTAGTGTTTAGTAAAACCGAGGAAGAGCATATTGTACATGTGAGAAAAGTTTTAGATGTACTGAAGAAGGAGAAGCTTTATGTAAAGATGTCTAAATGTGAATTTGCTAAAACTTCTTTAGTATATTTGGGCCATATCATTGGTGGAGGCCACCTGCAAGTGGACCCATCCAAGGTTGCTGTCATTGTAAACTGGCCATGGCCTAACACTGTTACTGAAGTCAGAAGTTTTCTGGGTGCGGTTCAGTATTGGAGGAAATTCATTTCTGGGTTTTCTTCCATTGTTGCTCCATTACATGCGTTGACAAGTGTTAAAGAAATTTTCCAGTGGGGAGGAAAGCATCAGAGAGCCTTCGACACTTTGAAGGAAAGGATTAGCATAGCACCAGTCCCGACATTGCAAGATTTGCAGTAGCCATTTGAGATCGAAACCGATGCCAGCAGGTTTTCCATGGGAGCCGTTTTGATGCAAGGGAGGAAGCTAGTCTATTACCATTCAGAAACATTCTCTACTGTGGTAAGTAACTATCCAACCTATGAAAAAGAGTTGTATGCTTTAGTACAGAGTGTGAAGAAGTGGAAAAATTACATCATGGGAAAAGAAACAGTCATACATATTGATCATCAGCCACTTCAATATTTACAATCTCAAACTAAAATACAACAAAGTGGGCATTTAAGATGGATGGGATTCTTACAACAGTTTCATCTCATAATTAAGTACAAAAAGGGAATTCATAATAAGGTAGCAGACATCTTATCAAGGCCTCCTACAAATGCTTCAATCATTCTTCAAAACAGTTCATTAACACATGAAGGTTATATTGAACAGTATGTAGAAGATAAAGATTTTAAGAAAGTATATGCATCACTAATACATGGTAAACATGAAGAGAACTATTATGTGGATAATCAACTCTTGTATCATCTTGGTAAACTTTGTATTCCAGAGAGAGAGAGAGTGCATGTGATTCGAGAAGCACATAGTTCATTGATTGCAGGACATTTTGGAGTAAGTAAAACACTGTCATTATTGCAGAATCATTGTAATTGGCCTCAGATGCAAGAAAATGTAGCTAAATATATAAGAGGTTGTGTTATGTGTGCAACAAGTAAGCCTAGAAATAGGAAATTGGGTTTGTACACACCTCTTCCAGTTTCTTATCATCCTTGGGAAAGCATTTCTATGGACTTTGTAGGGGGACTACCTATGTCTAGAAAAGGGCATGATTACCTATATGTTGTTGTGGATAGATTCAGCAAAATGTGTATCTTAATGCCATGTAACAAACAGATCACTACTGAACAAACAACTCATATATTCTTTTAGAATGTTTGGGTACATTTTGGGCTACCCATGTCTATTATATCTTATCGTGATTCTCGGTTCTTGGGAGAATTCTGGTCAACCTTATGGGAGCTTATGGATACTAAACTTAAGTAAAGTACAGCTTTTCATCCACAGACCGATGGAAAAACAGAGGTAGTAAACAGAACAGTGGTTCAACTGCTCAGAGGGTATTGTAGTAAACATCTTAAACTTTGGGATGAGCAGTTGCAGTATATACAACATGCTTACAATCATGTAGTTCATTCTTCCACGAAAAGATCTCCCTTTGAAACTTGTTTTGGTTATCTGCCAAAAACACCGATGGATTTCTCTTTTGGAAAAGATGCAGTGGATGGACATCATGATGTAGATAAAGCTCTAAGGTTCATTCAGAGAATCCAAGCGGTGCAATAGGTAGTTTAGGAATAGTTGGAGAAGAGCTAGGAAAAGTACAAAGCCAGGCATGACAAGCATCGAGTTGATCATCAATTTCAGGTTGGTGACAGAGTTTGGTTGCATATCACCAAAGAAAGAATGAAAGGTGAAGGTAAAAAGCTTAAGCCTATCAGGTATGGTCCTTTTGAGATCTTGGAAAAGATCGGTACTAATGCTTTTCGCTTGAATTTACCTCCATACATGCAAATTTATTCAGTTATCAATGTTGAGAATCTTAAACTGTATGAGCCTCCTATGATCATGGATGAGGAAACTAACATAGAGATTCCTTCAGTTGATGATTTGGCACCTGAATACCTGAAAGAGTTGCAGGATGATGTTATTCTTGACAGAAATGTAAGGACTTCACGAAGGGGGAATGTTGAGTACCTTCAAGTGGGGCTTAAAGGCATGCATCCTAGAAAAGCAATATGGATGGAGATTGGAAAGGTGAGGGAGCTGTACCATCACTTACTCACAGAATGATTCAAGCTTTTGGTGGTCCAAAAGCTCTCCAATGGGGAGGAATGATCCGGTGGATTATTCATCTTAAAAATTACAATGATCCAATATGGTACAAGACTTATTAATCTATCGTTTTAACTCATATGCTAAACATTATATGCACAGCCCGCGTAGTTGTAGCATGGGATGCGCAGCGTAGTTGTGAATGAGCTGCGCAGTTGCGCATGAGCCGCGCAGTGCAGTTGCACATGAGCAACGCAATTGTAGCATGGGCCGTGCAGGTTGCGCGGCATCAAGTTGAACATCGAATGGTTCGTGGAGGTTACTCATATGCTGTGACAGCGAATCGGGTATATGGCGAAGTCCTCATATGCTGCGAATTTTGTGGATTTGGTGGTGACATCAAACGATTACGTTACGTGGCATAGCCAGGTTGCAAGTTATTGCAACTTGTTGTGAATCCACATACATGCATGGAGTTGGTTGCAACATTTTGGGAATATGGAACGTCGTGGTAACATAACGCTTGGCGGGATTGCATGGTTCAGTTTTAGCATATGGTTGTAACGATAAAGAAGATAACAACTGTGTCGAATTGGTTACTCATCCTCTCGCTAAACAATTAAATAGAGGAGGCTGTCCAGAATATGGGGATCCAGATGAGGGATTCAGATCGTTTGGGAGCATAGAGCATCGTTTCTCTGAGGAGAGCTTCACCGTGAAATGTCCAAATGCTGTTTCTTCCAAAGTCGACTATTCTCTGTTATAATTGGTTTTCTTTGCTTTCTGAGTACCACTTTGTACTTTTCCAAAGAGGTCTTAAAGACTTTGTACAACATTTTGTTTACAGTTTCTGAAGTTGATTCCAAAACCATTTTGTACCATTTTTAAAACCATTAATTGGATCGGTACCCATTGGAGAGGGACCCGGAGACGTAGCCCAGTGAAGGGGGTGAACTCCATTATCAACTTCTGCTTATGATGCTCTGATTCTGTGTTCTTCTTTATATTTGCTTATCAGTGTTGTTTTTTTTTTCATTTCCTGTTCTGAGCATTTGATTTCTGTTAATGTTGTTCCATTAATTATCATGTTGAACGCATTCTTCTAAACAAAAATTTTAATGCACTCAAGTTGAGATCCGACGGATCATCTAATTCGCTTTGTACTTGAGCCCATAATCAACTGTACCCTTTAGGTACCTCAGAATATGCTTTGCAACAATCAATTGAACATGTCTTGGATCTATCAGGAACTGGCTGAAGGTGTTCACAGCAAAGAAAATATTTGGTCTCGTGTTCATTAGGTACATCAAGGACCCAATCATCTGACGATACATCATAGCATCAACCGATTCTGATGAAGCATCACTCAATAGCGTCAAGTTTGATTCCATAGGTGTGGTTATGGCCTTGCAGTCCATCATCCCAAACCTCTTTAGGATCTGGGCCGTGCAGGTTGCGCGGCATCAAGTTGAACATCGAATGGTTCGTGGAGGTTACTCATATGCTGTGACAGCGAATCGGGTATATGGCGAAGTCCTCATATGCTGCGAATTTTGTGGATTTGGTGGTGACATCAAACGATTACGTTACGTGGCATAGCCAGGTTGCAAGTTATTGCAACTTGTTGTGAATCCACATACATGCATGGAGTTGGTTGCAACATTTTGGGAATATGGAACGTCGTGGTAACATAACGCTTGGCGGGATTGCATGGTTCAGTTTTAGCATATGGTTGTAACGATAAAGAAGATAACAACTGTGTCAAATTGGTTACTCATCCTCTCGCTAAACAATTAAATAGAGGAGGCTGTCCAGAATATGGGGATCCAGATGAGGGATTCAGATCGTTTGGGAGCATAGAGCATCGTTTCTCTGAGGAGAGCTTCACCGTGAAATGTCCAAATGCTGTTTCTTCCAAAGTCGACTATTCTCTGTTATAATTGGTTTTCTTTGCTTTCTGAGTACCACTTTGTACTTTTCCAAAGAGGTCTTAAAGACTTTGTACAACATTTTGTTTACAGTTTCTGAAGTTGATTCCAAAACCATTTTGTACCATTTTTAAAACCATTAATTGGATCGGTACCCATTGGAGAGGGACCCAGAGACGTAGCCCAGTGAAGGGGGTGAACTCCATTATCAACTTCTGCTTGTGATGCTCTGATTCTGTGTTCTTCTTTATATCTGCTTATCAGTGTTGTTTTTTTTTTCATTTCCTGTTCTGAGCATTTGATTTCTGTTAATGTTGTTCCATTAATTATCATGTTGAACGCATTCTTCTAAACAAAAATTTTAATGCACTCAAGTTGAGATCCGACGGATCATCTAATTCGCTTTGTACTTGAGCCCATAATCAACTGTACCCTTTAGGTACCTCAGAATATGCTTTGCAACAATCAATTGAACATGTCTTGGATCTATCAGGAACTGGCTGAAGGTGTTCACAGCAAAGAAAATATTTGGTCTCGTGTTCATTAGGTACATCAAGGACCCAATCATCTGACGATACATCATAGCATCAACCGATTCTGATGAAGCATCACTCAATAGCGTCAAGTTTGATTCCATAGGTGTGGTTATGGCCTTGCAGTCCATCATCCCAAACCTCTTTAGGATCTCTACTGCATACTTCCCTTGTCCGAGGAAGATTCTATCCACATTCTACAAAATATCCTTGCCTAGAAAATAGTGCAACATACCCAAGTCTTTCATTTCAAACTTGGCAGCAAGATTCCTCTTCGTATCAGCAATCAACCCATCCGTACATGTTACAAACAGATCATCCACATACAGTAGGAGTATCACTGTGTTACCTTTTTCAACCCTGTAGTAAAGGTTTAAATCTACTTTACTTTTGGTAAAGTCCAAACTGGATAGAAAGCCATCAATTCTATCATACCATCTCCTAGGTTCCTATTTCAAATCGTACAGGTATTTTTTCAATCTACACACATGAGACTCCCTATCATATGTCTCAAAACCGAGTGGCTGCTCCACATACACTTCCTCTTCTACTACACCATTCAAGAAAGCAGTCTTAACATTCATCTGGTGTATCTTCCATTTCATTACTGCAGCTAGAGCAAGTACTGATCTGATGGAAGTGTATCTAGATACAGGTGAAAACATTTCTTCATAGTCTATTCCGTCTTTTTGGGAGAAGCCACGAGCCATGAATTTTGCTTTATATTTCTCTATGCTGCCATCTGCATCATGCTTGATCTTGTAGATCCATATGAAAGTTACAATGTAATTCCCTTCTGGTCTTGGGACAACATCCCAAACATCATTCTTCATGATTGATTGATACTCTTCGATCATAGCATCTTTCCATTCTTTTCTTTATGCTGCTTCTTCATAGTTGGAATGTTCTTTATCAATAATGTCACAAAGAAGGGCCACCTAACTAGAGCAGGACCTAGTTATCTTCCTTCCTCTGTGTCTTTCTTCTGAAGCTCCATATCTTTCTACACCTTGGATAATTTTATGTACCCAAGCAGGTTTCCTCTTATGGCAATTCTTCTCCTGAGGTGGATCCACGGGTTCTTGAGGTTCTTCTAATTCTCGATCCTCTTCTTGAATTTCTTCGTTTATGGTTGTATCATGAATTCTGGGTGCTTTTTTTTCTTCAGGTTCTTCAGCCAGTCTCTTCCTGGATTTGATGTAGGCTGAATCTTTTTCAAATGTTACATCTCTGCTGATGTCGATCATCTTGAATCCTGGGAAGTATATTTTGTAAGCCTTCAAGCTTTCAGAGTATCCCACAAATATACCCTTCTTTCCTGAAGGATCTAACTTCGTCCTCTTTTCTTTTGGAATATGTATGTATACAAGACAGCCAAATATTCTAAGATGGCTGACTTCTAGTTTCTTGCTGGAGAAGACTTCTTCAGGTGTCTTGTTCTTGAGGACTCTGTGTGGAGTATGGTTCTATAACTATATGGCTGTTCTAGCAGCTCCTTCCCATGGATGCATGGGAAGATCTTGATCATGAAGCATGGGCCTTGCTGCTTCCATGATCATTCTATTCTTTCTTTTTGCAATCCCATTATGTTGTGGATTATATGGAGTGGATAAATCCCTCTTAATCCCTGAGTCTTTGCATAGCTTTTTGAATTCATTTGATGTGAATTCTCCGCCATTATCTGATCGAAAGGTCTTGATCTTCTTTTCAGTGTGGTTCTCGATCAAGGCTTTGAATTCCTTGAACTTGCTGAATACTTCATCTTTGTTCTTCATAAAGTATATCCATGTCTTCCTTAAAAAATCATCAATAAACGAAACATAGTATACATACCCGCATAATGAACTAGATGACATTGGACCACATACATTGGAGTGGATGATTTCCAAGATTACTTTTTCCTTGCTCTCGCTACTTGGAAATGTCTTCTTTGTGTTCGTCCCTTTCACACATCCTTTGCATACACCTTCATGTTTTGTTTGCATTTCTGGGAGACTTTCAACAAATTTGCTTACAAGTGGTAGTGCTCTGTAATGCACATGTGTAAGCCTTCTATGCCAAAGCTCATTTGGTTCTACCGAGTCATGATCTAAGGCTTGTTCTGGTTGGCCCTTCAATTTGTATAGTCCTCCTTCTTGTTCCCTAGTCACTACTGCATCATCAAAAGACTTTCTCTTTGGCCACATGAGGACTTAGCCATCTACAAATGCAACCCTCATTCCTTTTGCATCCAATGCAGATATGGAGAGGAGGTTCTTCTTTAGTCTAGGTACAAACAATATGTCTTTCATCTTGATAGACTTTCCAGAGTCTAGATTATATGAGGATTCACCACTACCTTTTATTGGATAATGGTAGTCATATCCAAGTTTCACCTTGTGAGGTGATTCATGTTCAGATAGTTTCACAAAGGATTCCTTGAATCCTATCATATGTTTGAAAGCACAATTGTCTATAAGCCAATCATTGCTGCCATGTGTGATAGTTCTTGTGAGAGCGGAAATCAGAACATATTCTTTGTCACTTGAGGAATCATTGTTGTCTTGTCTAGTTCTCTTTTTGGAAAGTTTATCATCCTCTGCAGCATGAGCATGATGTCTTCTCTTGTTTCCCTTTGTCTTGTGAGAGCTACTTTTGTTTCTAGGACAATATCTAGCAAAGTGTCCTCTTTCATCACATGTATAGAAAATGTAGTTAGACATATCTCTACGATTTCTAAAGTTACTCTTTTGGTGAGAGTGCTTACCTCTGTGGTGGCTAGTTCTGGTTTTCTTGGATTGTACTATGATAGCTTGATCTTCACTTCCGATCTTTTCTTCTCGAGCTGCTATCTGAGATTCTTCTTGAGAGCATTCTTCCCATAGTCTACTGAACTTGACTAGATTCTTTCTGGCATAGATCCCTTGAATGAAAGAGTCCCATGTCCTAGGGAGACCATTCAAGGTGGTTATTACAATCTATGCATTCTCCACTTCTTCATCCACTGCTTAAAGTTGTTCTTTGATCTGGGAGACCCTTCTGAAGTATGAATTTATGGTCTTCGCATTCTGGATCTTCACATTCTTCAACTAGTTCGTTAAGGTCATCTTCCAGTTTATGTTCTTTCCTTCAAACAGTTTGGTTAGGGCATCAAGCATAGCTTTAGGTGTTTTAAGGGAGGACACCTATGGTATGAGGTGATACTTGATTGAATCAACAATAATCCTCTTATTCATAACCAACTTCTTCTTGTGTAAGGCCTTAGTCTCATCTCCCTCTCGAACTAGAATCTCCTCATTGATGTAGGAGTCCAACTCATTTTCTTCCAGGACCAGGGAGATCCTATACTTCTAGGCTCAGAAGTTATTATCTCCCTCACGCTTTTCATCAAGCTTGGTATGATGAGACATCTTAACTGAGAACCTCAAATGGAAACACAAAAGATTTAGATCTTACCAGGTTAAGATGTCGGATCTGGATATGGAGCTGAATTTCTGCAGAGCTGGTTCAAGAGCAGATTAGGGTTTGAATTTCCCTTAGTTCTATCCAAGCAAAAGATTTGATCTTGATCTCTAAACTTCCATTTTGAGAAGGAGATCAATCCAGGCATGGGATCACTCAAAAATTACACTTATGTGGAAATCCCTAATTTTTGGCAGCAGTGTCAGGTCAAAAACTGAAAAATACTCAGAATCAGATTCTCCTTTGACAGAAAGATGCGCCCTAGGGAGGAGAGTCAGCCCGACCTTCTTTTGCTGAAAATCTGTGGAGAGAGATCCAAAAAACAGGAAGCCCTACTTTCCGCAGCTGCATAGTGTCTTCTTCTCAGGTTAGCTATAATACCATGTTAGCTTTTTATCATTTAAGCTAGCATTAACTTAGGATCCTAACTGAGAGAATAACAAGCACAACAATCAAACACATGAGATAATGAACACAAAGATTTTCCTCGAGGAAACCATAAAGGAGAAAACCCTGCAATTTCCTCAGAGATAGAATCAACACCAATAGCAAAGTCTGAAAAATAGTAAGATGATATCCCGATAGCAGTAGCCTCTTTCTCTCTATCCCCAACAACTTCTTCTTTGTTAGCTATGCGCTACAACTGAGTGTGAGTGAGTGTGTGATAAATAGAGAGGCTCATTCTCTATTTATACTAATTCCCGACTTGACAATGACTCACTAGGTGCGACTTCTCTAGGAGAGTCTAATAACCCTAAGGCCCCACAATTACGTGGACTTTAACCCTTGAACAATAGGAGGGTTACCCACAATGACTTGACATGACTTCTTTACATTATAGAACCTCCCGATCGGAACATTGAAGCATGACATGATTCAATTACATTATAGATACTTCCTGGAATAAACATCGGGGTACAATACATGAAATATACAAGTGAATACATTTCGAAGTTACAAATACATCAACAATATTTTTATTCAACCTCCTATTGGGGTCACTATTATGTATTATAAGTTATATGTATTGATCAACTCCCCTATTTTAAGCCTTGATCACCATTTTTATATTAAGACTTTGATACGAGTATGGGTATGCCTGCCTTGTCCATATATATGCCTAAGGTTATATGTAACTCATCCATTTTTAAAACCAATACAAACCAAAAGCCACAACAATTTGAATGAGGAGTCTCCAACTCTCTATGGTTCTCTCCAATTTGTCTGTCATTGTCACCATTTGTCCGTTGATCCTATGATGTTTTCCAGTCGTACGATGAGATCTTACCCTCACACATCAAGGGGAAATTTGTTAACAAAAAAAATTGTCCACATAGCTCTCTATGTTCAACATAATTATTTATCATAGTTCCATCATTATTCCCTCCATTTTGACCTTTACAATTAAATTCCACCCAAATTGGTCCAAAAAATCATTATTGTTTCCCTCATAAATACAAGGAATACAAGAATTTATTGCAACATAGCCCCATTCTCTCAAAAAAGGACCAAAAAACCCTAAAATGAGAATGGTTCAAAAACCATGGAGCAATGCTATAAACTGCATAAAACCATGTACCAATACCATGGGCAACATTCTCCTATGAATACATTGTGAAGGTCTCCCCACAAGCACTTTTAGCCACACTTTTGGTCATACCTCTTGACACTCCCACACCTTTATCACCCTTCTCACATTTTAGCCACATAATTTCCACATCACATTGGACGTTGAGTTTACTCCATGCAACAGTTGATTCCATTCCGACTGACAACCCTTGTCGGAGAAGATCGAAGAACCGGACCATGGAAGCCATTAGGATAGCTCCTCAAACAACTAGTGTGGCTCATTTATAAAGGTACTAATAGTTGGAATTGTTTTATTTATTACAAAATATAAAAAATATAGTTTATTTGTTGTTTTCTTGCCATTCAAGGTTGAATGTTTTCCTTTGCACCATTAACTCTACTTTTAGATTCCTTTTATCTAGGATAGGTTCTTTTGCATGTAGCTGGAGAGAAATCTCCACTACAAAGATACACTCTTTTGATGTCATAAATTGTTACTATGGTTGAAAAAATTATCACTTATTTTCATTCCTTGCAAGGGTACAATATGTCCCTTTGTAGGAATGCGATAATCTATGTTTGACAGAATTATCACTTATTTTCATTCCTTGCAAGGGTACAATATGCCCCTTTGTAGGATTGGGATAATCTGGGAAGATATTGTAATTAAATATGGCATAACGCATCGATTCATTTATTTATATAATATGTGAGAGGTGTTGGAAATTATATATGACCTTACTCTACAATTCAGGGCTAGGAGGAATGGCCTCACGTTAATCCTCTTTGCGGGAGTTTTGGTGTAATTGTGATATGCAAGATCACCATTAGTGTGACAATCTCGAATGTAACGATCCTTTTGTGTGAGGAAGCGGTTGATATGTTTGGGTTAATAACAAATCCAATTTTGTTTTCTTGTTCAGCCTATTCAAAGTATGTTAGTGGGGAATATATATCATTTTGCATAGAAGAATTAAAAATAAAAACTAATGTTGGAGATATACCATGGTATTTAATTCTACGTCGTTTTTTTAATTCTACGTCGTTTTTTTATTATGGAGATGCCTCAGATAGCCCTCTCAAATGCTTTGGAATCCTTCTGCAATCTCATTAAATGTCGCTTCATATGCCATTATTTTTAAACATTCGGTAGTTACAAATTTTTTTTAGGAAATCTTTGATGTTTAACAAAATGTTTCATTTTTTTGCAAATTTTATTGCAAACGAAACAAACTCTATTTAATTTAACATATTTCTCTTCACACTTTTTTGCAGTAAATATAGCCACACATGTTGATTGTGATTAATGTGTACCTATTTTTTAGGTTATCTTTTCAAGTATAGAAAATGGAGCTCGTCCCCAAAATCTCATATTTTTTATCATGTGGATTCTTGATAAAAAAAGTTTAAAAAAATTGATTTCAGCATTAGTTTCTAGTTTCTGCTTACCCTCTCGGAATATTGTATAAAGTAAATGCCCCTCAAGTTTTTCTTGTTCCTCAATATTTGGAAATGGCACCCAAAATGTGTTCATTATCAAAAGAGCCTCATCATCAACGGAAGTCTCCTTTAACACTATTGTCCCATAAAAATGTATTTTTATCTTGAACTTACTATCTTGTTGTCATATTCAAGCACAACACCCTAGTTTTGTTGATCAAATGCATTAAGTTTTTGTATTCAACACCATTTTCTCCTCCTTTTAATGTGGTTCATGGCTTCGGTGTTTCATCTTGATCTCTTTCTTTTTTTCCAACATACATTCTAAAGTACATTCTTTGCAAAATATGTGGTTGTGCTCATAGCCGAGAGGGTTTATGAATGACTTTAGGCACACACAATTGTTAGTTTTTCTAAATTAATTCACTTAGGATCTTTATATGAAAGAATAAAAAGAACAACAAGATATCAAAGATACACAAGACACATATATTTTCATCAGGGAAACCATAAAGGATAAAACCCCACAAACTTCCTCCCAATAGTTCCATCACAATGACAAGATAACAAGATGGAATGATCCAGGATCGATATGTCTTCTGCAACTCTCTCTCTCTCCCCCCTCATTGTTCTCTCTCTCTCTCTCATAATGTGCACATGAGAGAGTGAATGATTGTGTAACAAACGAGGAGGGTGCCTCCCTATTTGTATTATTTTGTTGAGTAGATAGCTCAACTAATTAGGTCGATCAAGTTACCTTCAGAGCCGACCTACCTATGAATACTCACAAATACATTTTACTTTATTTAACCTAGGGAATATTACCCCGAATTGCAATGGAGGGTTTACGTCAGTGATCATACACAATGATGACATCCCTAAAAGAGGGAAACACCACTACAACAAATTACTCTTTTAGGGGTGTGTTATCTCCTAAACTAAATTTTTTAAATAGGTCAAACTCACACAATTTATTTTTGCATAGTAGTGAAGATTTCAGGGTATGTTATGAAAGAGGTTTGAGTGATTAACAAAATTGGAATGCCTAGTGTTCTATTTTTCAAGAAAATTTGAAAGTTTAGCTTTCAGTGGCTTAGGCAAACTTTTCAACAGTTCATTAGCCACCGAAAAGGCATCTTTCAGCAGGTAAACAAATCGGTCCAGGAAGACATTAACGACTGAAAGCTCATCAACTACGTTTTTGGATAAATTATGAAAGGGAAGATTTTGGTGCCTTAGGCGATTGGACCAACGTTTCATTAGCCACTAAAAGCCCAGCTTTTGGAAGCTAACGAATTAAAGCCTAGATTCTCTTAACCACTGAAAGCTGATGTTTTACTTCAAAAAGTCATCTATTTAAAATAACGATTTTGTGCGACTGGAGAATAATTTTGAAAAACACTCAGAATTTTTTGTTTATAACATGTCAGCGAAGAATAACCTATCTCAGTTTTCCTACAGCTATTATATATTGGGAGAATCGAATACATCTCTGAGGCCTAATTTCCGGATCTCAGAATTTCCCTGTTTTACACATGTTTTTGAAATATAGATATCGAGAAAATCAAAATTAATTTCAAAACACCGAGAGGGGTTTTTTCACATAGAAAACCAATATACAAAAACCTTTTCAGTTTATACACAGTTGTCACATATTTGGAGAACCAAATGCATCTCTGAGCCCCGATTTTCATCAGTTTACCCAAATTTTTAGGGCAAAAATGACCTTTCAGTCCTCCAGGTGGCATTTTCGACCTCATCTATCAATCCATGAAGATTTGCAGCAGATGTAGAAGAAGTTTCAGAACTAGAAAAAAACATACTCAACCTACCTTACTGATACTCTGAAGATCAAGAAGAACAGGAAGATGGAAACCCTAGCGTAAGTGGCAATAAGCATCTTTGGCCCAGAAGCAGCGTGTGAGACTACTACCAATCCAAAACCTGGGAAGGATGCAGAGAGATCAAATGGATAGTACCAAAACCTCTAAAAAAAATCAAGGTAATGAATTCCAACCCAAAACCTAGAACACACCTTGCACTGGAAACCCTAGCAGAGGTAGCTATTAGCCTTCAAAATCCCTAGGTAGCCCATGATATTGCTGATTTTCCAAACCTTATGCAGGCTAAAGAAGTGACAGGAGATCAACAACAAATTTGAAAGGAGGTTGATTACAATTTTGCAAAAAACAGAGCTTTCATTGGCTTAGGCAGGCGCAGAAGCAGTTCATTGGCCACCGAAAGTAGATATTTTGGCAGCCAATAGACCCAGAATTCTGCTTCCTTAACCACTGAAAGCAAAAAGAGGTGCATAGAGGTATTTTGACACAGAAAACTAATTTTGTTAGATACAACTAGGTCAAGGATGAATTATGAAGCTGAAATTTACTGAAAAACACCATTGGAGGAGGTCTGTTCCAGTTTTGAGAATACAATCAAGGAGAAAGGGGTCACAAACCCTACCTGTCTTCTACCAGCAGTGGCTTATCTATCAGCGGACAAGATACAACTCTACTTTAGTACTCACTATAGTCATCAAATATTTAAATGAATGAACAAGTGGTAGAGTTAGATAGACTAGTAGTTAAATTAGGGTTTCTGACCTAATTTTGCAAAAAACATTTATTTTATCTATTTTTAGTAAAACAGATCCAACTTTTCAGGATCTGAATATTTTTGTAAAGTCTATAAATCTTAATACTTATGTTTAAGCAAGGGTTCAACTTCAGGGACCTATAGACCATTACTATTATCAAGATTCTCATATTGCTCATGACCTAAAATAAGCTCTTTTGCTATCATATGTTCAGCTTCCATTTCTTTTCTGTTCTGTGCTTATACTTGAATATGTTGTTCAGGTTTATTCATGATATTTGATGTCTAATAGCTATCATCCTATCTGCATATTGATTATTTGAATTACAATCACTTTCCTTGTTATGATTAGCCATTTATATTTAAATGTTTTATGTATGAATCTGCGAGAATGATAAGTTCTCGTTCTCTGCACCATATTATCAAACCTCTGAACAGTGGTAGTTAGAAGCCTTATCCCTAATTGAGTTTGATGCATGTCTTGAGAGTGTGAGGTCCCGTAGGTTACCTGACTTGATCCACTTAGAAAAACATAAAAGCATTTAAGTTACCAAGCATCCTCGAGCTGCAACCTAGAGGAGTTTCCTAGAGTGATAACATGACGATTTTTCTAAACCCCCCCACCCCCAAAAAAATTTATTTTAGGCCATTAGGGGAGGTTCTCAACCCCTACTCTGCTCCCCCCAACCCCCCCCCCCCC
>LPNX010762647.1:270000-296915 GCA_001517045.1 Pseudotsuga menziesii
GGTAGATTTTAAACCCCCACCAAAAAAAGTAATGATAAGTGAACCATTGGGGGAGGTTGTTTTAAAGCCTCCCGAAAGATCATAATAATTGGAATTTTGGGGGTGGTTATTTGAAATACACCCAAAAAGTTATAGGAATTTGGATTTGTGGAGTTGGTTGTGATAAAACCACCCTCATAATCCAATTTTCATGAATTTTTTGGAGGGATTGACTTGATCTCCCTCAAAAGTGTTGATGTATTTGTAAGTTCAGAAGATATCCTTCTATCTATTATCACTGTATGTTTTTGTACCCCCATTGGTATGTGTCTACCCCCTTGCGGGATGCATTAATTGTATATAGACATTAAGGTACAAGCTCCGTTGTAAGTCGGTCCCTAATGTAACATCATGTAATGTGTATTTAGAGCCCCTCTGAGAGAAGTCGTCCGTGTTAGGGAAGACATGTTGGCCCAATCTTATGTTTGGTAAGTGACTTGAAATATAAATAGGGAGACACTCTCACTCATTTATAAACACCTCACACTCTCAATTTCACATGAGAGAGAGAGAGATAGTTGTTTCGTACTTCTTATTACTCCTTTTGATCGTCTTATTATTCTAAAGAAGCTTGTGGGGTTTTCTCCTTTATGGATTCCTGGGTGAAAATATTTTTGTCTTGTGTATATATTATATCTTATGCATGCAGTTGTACTTATTCTTTCATAAAAAGATCCTAATCAGACTAATAATATCTATAAAAAATAACATGGTATCATAGCCTCTTTGAAAGAAGGCACAGTGGAGTTGCAAAAGCTAGGGATTCCTAGTTCAAGGTGTTCTCTCCATAGATCATCAAGAAAAGAGGGTTTGGATAACTCGACTTAGTAGGGAGCATCTTTTGGTGTAGACAATTTCTGAATTGAAGAAGTTTCATTTTCGACCCTCTCACTAGTGCTGGGAGGAACTAGGGAATCATGTTTTGGAGGATTCCCACCTCAGTTTTCAGAAACTACCCTAGGTGAGAAAATTTCCTCAAGGAGGTGCATCTTTCTGTATGAACAGAATTCCCTCATCCATGTTTGGAAAATTAGGGTTTCTCTAACAAACTCTAGGTCAACCAGCTCCGAAAACAGGTCAAACACCTCAAATCGGTAAGATCTAAATCTTTTCTATTTCCATTTGAGGTTTGTGTTAGCATTGTGTTTGTGCTAAGTAGTTGGAGAGGTATAAACCAATGCAAGGAGAAATAAGGTCTGTCAATTTTCATATCATATGACCATGGAGGGTGTTCATATGTTTTTTGCAAATTTTTTGAAGGTTCTTTCTAAGCAAAATTCCTAAAATAATTGGAGGATCATAGATTTTCCAGTTTTAGAAGAGTATGTGGATGAGGAAACTTGTTCTAAGTTGTATATTGGAAAGAAGTGAAGATATTAAATAAACATGTTTAAGGAATTTTTGAATCAACAGGAATAGGTTAACTGGTAGACACAATTGTTCATTGGATGAAGAAGGACAGGTAGATCTTTGGTCATGAATAATTTCGTTGTTTCAATGTGCAGGGAAAAATCAAATCCATAAATCAATGAAACGACGTAAAATGGTTTATATTTCAATGGCAGCGATAAAAAATAATATCTGATCCATGGTGGAAATAAGTTCCTCCATTCTAACTTCCACAATGAAAATCACTTTTGGAATTTGTGGAATAGGCTAAAACACCTGCAGGTTTGAATGGACGAGATTGAGGGTAGCTTAGATCAACGATGGAGGTGAATTCTGCTGATCTAATATCCTCAGGAAAAGACACTTTCCATATTTGCAGAATCGGTTAAATCACGTGCATGTTTCAACGGTTGATATCAAATCAAGAGAAATCTATGGTGGAGAATGATTCCACTAATTGAACAAGTGCGGAGAAATTCACTTTTGAAATTTGCAGAATGTTGTAGGTATTTTAAACTTGAACAATGAATGTTATAGATGGATTTTTTATCAAGTTAGGAGATACATTATGCAAATTAGAGTTGCACAGAGAAAGGTCAGGGTTGATATTTCTGGAATTGAATATGATTCACACATTTGTTGAGTAGATAGCTCAACTAATTAGGTCAATCAAGTTACCTTTGGAGCTGACCTACCTATGAATACTCACAAATACATTTTACTTTATTTAACCTAGGGAATATTACACCGAATTACAATGGAGGGTTTACGTCAGTGATCATACACAATTATGACATCCCTAAAAGAGGGAAACACCACTATAGCAAATTACTCTTTTAGAGGCGTGTTATCTCCTAAACTAAAATTTTTAAATAGGTCAAACTCAGACAATTTATTTTTGCATAGTAGTGAATATTTTAGGGTATACTATGAAAGAGGTTTGAGTGATTAACAGAATTGGAATGGCTGTTGTTCTATTTTTCAAGAAAATTTGAAAGTTTAGCTTTCGGTGGCTTAGGCGAACTTGTCAACAGTTCATTAGCCACCGAAAAGCCATCTTTCGGCAGCTAAAGAAATCGGTCCAGGAAGACATTAACCACCTAAATCTCATCAACTATGTTTTTGGATAAATTATGAAAGGAAATATTTTGGTGGCTTAGGCAATCGGACCAATGGTTCATTAGCCACTGAAAGCCTAGCTTTCGGTAGCTAACGAATTAAAACCTAGATTCTCTTAACCACTGAAAGCTGGCATTTTACTACAAAAAAGTCATCTTTTTAAAATAATGATTCTACACGACTGGAGAATCATTTTGAAAAACCATTGGAGGTTTTTGTTTCTAACATGTCAAAGAAGAACAGCCTATCTCAGTTTTTCTACAAATATTATATATTGGGATAATAGAATCCATCTCTGAGGCCTAGTTTTTGGATCTCAGAATTTCCCTGTTTTACACATGTTTTTGAAATACAGATATCGAGAAAATAAAAATTAATTTCAAAAAATAGAGATAGGTTTGTTCTCATAGAAAAACAATATACAAAAATGTCTTTCAGTTTATACACAGTTGCCACATATTTGGAGAACTAAATGCATCTCTGAGCCCATGTTTTCAGCAGTTTAGCTAAATTTTTAGGGCAAAAATGACATGTCAATCCTCCAAGTGGCATTTTCGACCTCATCTATCAGTCCATGAAGATTTGATGCATATGTTGAAGAAGTTTCATCACCATATAGTAACATACTCAACCTACCTTACTGAGACTCTGAAGATCAAGAAGAACATGAAGATGGAAACCCTAGCAGAAGTGGCAATAAGCATCTTTGGCCCAGAAACAATGTCTGAGACTGCTGCCAATACAAAACTTGGGAATGATACAAATAAATCAAATGGATAGTACCAAAACCTATAAAAAAAGCAACGTAATGAATTCCAACCCAAACCCTAGAACACACCTTGCACTGGAAACCCTAGCAGAGGCAGCTATTAGCCTTCAAAATCTGGAGGTAGCCCATGATATTATTGATTTTCCAAACCTTATGCAGGTTGAAGAAGTGACAGGATATCAACAACAAATATGAAAGGATTTTGATTACAATTTTGCAAAAAACAAAGCTTTCGGTGGCTTAGGCGGGCACAGAAGCAGTTCATTAGCCACTGAAAGCAAATATTTCAGTAGTCAACAGACCCAGGATTCTGCTTCCTTAACCACCAAAAGAAAAAGGAGGTGCAGAAAGGTATTTTGACACACATAAAATTTTTTGGTAGATACAACTAGGTCAAGGATGAATTATGAAGCTGAAAGTTGCTGAAAAACACTATTGGAGGAGGTCTCTTCTAGTTTTGAGAGTACAATCAAGGAGAAAGGGGTCATAAACCCTACATGTCTTCTACCAGAAGTGGCTTATCTATCATAGGACAAGATAAAACTCTAATTTAGTACTCACTATAGTCATCAAAGATTTCAATAAACGAACAAGTGGTAGAGTTAGATAGACTAGTAGTTAAATTAGGGTTTTTGACCTAATTTTGCAAAAAACATTTATTTTATCTATTTTTAGTAAAATAGATCCAACTTTTCAGCATCTGAATATTTTTGTAAAGGATATAAAGATTAATACTTATGTTTAATCAAGGGTTCAACTTCGGGGACCTATAGAACATTACTATTATCAAGCTTCTCATATTGCTCATGACCTAAAATAAGCTCTTTTGCTATCATATGTTCAGCTTCCATTTATTTTATGTTCTGTGCTTATGCTTGAATATGTTGTTCAGGTTTATTCATGTTATTTGATGTCTGATAGATTTCATCCTATATGCATATTGATGATTTGAATTACAAGCACTTTCCTTGTTATGATTAGCCATTTATATATAACTATTTTATGTATGAATCTGCCAGCATGATAAGTTCTCGTTCTCTGCACCATATTATCAAACCTCTGAACAACAGTAGTTAGAAGCCTTATCCATGATTGAGTTTCATGCATGTCTTGAGAGTGTGAGGTCCCGTAGGTTACCTAACTTGATCCATTTAGAAAACCATAAAAACATTTAAGTTACCAGGTATCCTCGATTTGCAACCTAGAAGAGTTTCCCGGAGTGACAACATGACGGTTTTTCTAAACTACCCACCGCCCCCAAAAAACTTTATTTTAGGCCATCTGAGGGCAGGTTCTCAACCCCTACCCCTGTCCCCGCGCTCCCCCCCACTAAAAAAAAAGGTATTTAGAATTGGAATTTTGGAGGGGGTTTGGAAAGACCCCCCTTAAAGCTTCTTTTCTAGGAGTATGTTGAAACCCCACAAAAAAAGTAATGATAAATTAACTATTGGGGGAAGTTGGTTTAAATCCACCCACAAAAGTCATAATAATTGGACATTTGGCATTGCATTTAAAATAACCTCCCTCATAGTTCATTGATCATTACTTTTTTTGCGGGGGGGGCCGGGGGGGGTGTGTAAAAGCCTCCTAGAAAATAATCTTTAATGGGGGGCCTTTCCAAACCCCATCCACCCTCCCCCACTCCTACACCCCCCAAATTTCCAATTCTTAGGACTTTTGGGGGATATTTTGGAAACACCCCCCTTTAAAGCNGTGGTTATTTGAAATACACGCCAAAAAGTTATAGGAATTTAAACTTTTGGAGTTGGTTGTGATAAATCCACCCTCATAATTCTAATTTTCATGAATTTTTTGATGGATTGACTCGATCCCCCTCAAATGTGTTGATGTATTTGTAACTTCAGAATATATCCTTATGTCTATTATCACTGTATGTTTTTGTACCCCCATGCGGGATGTCTTAATTGTATATAGACATTAAGGTACAAGCTCCATTGTAATTCGGGCAATAGTCCCTACTGTAACATCATGTAATGTGTATTTAGAGCCCCTCTGAGAGAAGTCGGCCTTGTTAGGGAAGACATGTTGTCCAAATATTATGTTTGGTAAGTGACATGAAATATAAATAGGGAGAAACTCTCACTCATTTATACACACCTCACACTCTCAATTTAACATGAGAGAGATAGAGAAAGGGAGGAGAGACAGATAGTTGTTTCATACTTCTTATTACTGCTTTTGATCGTCTTATTATTCTAAAGAAGCTTGTGGGATTTTCTCCTTTATGGATTCCTGGGTGAAAATATTTGTGTCTTGTGTATATCTTATATCTTATGCATGTAGTTGTACTTGTTATTCTTTCAGAAAAACATCCTAATCAAGCTAATAAGATATATAAAAAATAACATGGTATCATAGCCTCTCTGAAACAAGGCACAGTGGAGCTGCAGAAGCTAGGGATTCCTAGTTCAAAGTGTTCTCTCCATAGATCATCAAGAAAAGAGGGCTTGGATAACTCCCATTAGTAGCATGCATATTTTGGTGGAGACAATTTCTGAATTGAAGAAGTTTCATTTTTGACCCTCTCACTAGCGCTAGGAGGAACTAGGGAATCATGTTTTGGAGGATTCCCACCTTAGTTTTCAGAAAGTGCCATAGGTGGGAAAATCGCCTCAAGGAGGTGCATTTTTCTGTACAAACAAAATTCCCTAATCCAAGTTTGGAAAATGAGGGTTTCTCTAACAAACTCTAGATCAACCAGCTCTGAAAATAGGCCAAACACCTCAAATCTGTAAGATCTAAATCTTTTCTATTTCCATTTGAGGTTCGTGTTAGCACTGTGTTTGTTCTAAGTAGTTGGAGAGGTATAAAACAATGTAAGGAGAAATAAGGTCTATCAATTTTCATATCATATGACCATGGAGGGTGTTCATAAGTTTTTTGCAAATTTTTTGAAGGTTCTTTCTAAGAAAAATTCCTAAAATAGTTGAAGGATCCTAGATTTTTCAGTTTTAGAAGAGTATGTGGATGAGGAAAGTTGTTCTAATTTTTTTATTGGTAAGAAGCGAAGATCTTAAATAAAAAGGTTTAAGAAATTCTTGAATCAACAGGAACAAGTTAACTGGTAGACACAATTGTCTGTTGGATGAAGAAGTATAGGTAGATATACAATCATGAATAATTTCGTTGTTTCAATGTGCAGGGAAAAATGAAATCCATAAATCAATGAAACAATGTAAAATGGTTTATATTTCAATGGAAGTGATCAAATATCAGATCTGATCCATGCTGGAAATACATTCCTCCATTCTAACTTCCATGATGAAAATCACTTTTGGAATTTGTGGAATAGGATAAAACACCTGCAGGTTTGAATGGACGAGATTGAGGTTAGCTTAGACCAACGACGAAGGTGAATTTTTCTGATCTAAGATCCTCGAGAAAAGTCACTTTCCATATTTGCAGAATCAGTCAAATAGGGAACATGTTTCAATGGTTGATATCAAATCAAGAGAAATCTATGGTGGAGAATGATTCCGCTAATTAAACATGTGCGGAGAAATTCACTTTTGAAATTTGCAGAATGTGGTAGGTCTTTTAAACTTGGACAATGATTATTATAGATGGATTTTTTTATCAAGATAGGAGATAAATTATGCAAATTAGAGTTGCACAAAGAAAGGTCATGGTTGATATTTGTGGAAGTGAATATGATCCACACATTTAGATGGTTTAGATGAAGGTTAAGATTATATCAATTCTTCAAAATAGTTCCGCCAATCCAAAGTGTATGGAAGAAAATTTTTGGTAGGGGTGCAGAAATTGTAAATGAGAAAGGTGATCAATGGTGCAAATTTAAGTTAAGAGTGGATCCACTGGTATAAATGAATTTGGGCATAAAATCTATAAGGAGGATAGAAAAGGTCATATAAGTGGAAATCAAGGTTTAAGATAAATCAAAATGGACGACTCACATTAGAATGGGGTACAGATCAAGGATGGAGATTTGTTCCGGTTTTAAAAGTTGAAAGTGGAATAAAGAGGAGTGAAAGAAGCAAGAATAAGATAGTGTGTTTAACCAACAATCAAGAATCAAGTGCTCATATTGAAGAAAAATAGATCTACATGAGAGATTATATTTGAATGAAAAAGATGAACAGTTGATACGAAATATAAAATAATATAAAGAGAAGTACTTGGATTCAAACAATTTTTTTTAAGCATTGGAAAACGAGAATTCAGACTATGTAGAAGGCACCACCATGGAAATTTTTTTGAGCCATATGTCAGTTGACCAGTAGGTTCATTTCTCTAATTCAACTAGTATTTCATTGTTGAAATGGAATATTTAGAGGTTCAGAATCTTGAGTATCAGAATGTTGAAGAATTTCTTGAGGATAAAGATTCTAAAATCTTCGACACTATTTTACTAAACGATAATATAGAAACCACCAAAAACAAATTGAAAATACTCAAATATAAGGGAATTGATACTCATTAAGTATTCATTTCAAATTTATTTTATTCTTATGTCAAACAAACCCCAAATTGTCCATAGTTCATTGAGTGGTGCACCAGTAATTGCTATCCTTCTGAGGGGGTAATAATGGATGCATCTAGGTCTAAAATTTTGTGTATAGTAAATTCCCTTGTCATTCGAAATAATCTGTTGATCCCTGTTGATTTTCCCAAATGTATAAAGAGTACAAAGAAGAAAACCTAGTCCAATTTTTTCGAGAGTCCTCAATTGAAAAAAAAGAAACTTTGCTAAAAAACAACTCAAAATATGATAGTCAGTTCTTAAATCACCCTTTTCCCATTGATTACAACATGTTTAATGAAGAAACACAATCTTTGATAACCTTGGCAAGTCATATTTTGGGGTTGGATATGAATAATTACATCAGAGGTCCTTTGTTGAGTCCAATATTCACTGTTAGTACTGGTCAAGTAGAGTTAGATCAATTGAGTCAGTCAATGCGTTCATCATGCCTTAAATTTGATGATTTTTTAGATGATAACATCCATTATCAGTTAATAAAATTCCACAGGAGAAGAACTTTCAAATTTCAATATTTTTCAATGAGGATGTTTCTAACATTCAATGAAGATAATTTACAGCTCCCAAAGATGGTTATAATAGATAAACTAAGTAGATATTATTGTAAGTTTATGAATTTTCTCACGCAACTGGTGCATAATGTTTTGTTTCAAGAAAGATTACCCAGAGTATTACTAGAAATGAATTAAATACTACAGATGTCACCTAAAAGGAGAATAGGATATTGGTTCCTATCTGCACATGGCACAATGATTAGGGTATATGGGTTTGTTCATCAACCTTGTATCCTACCAACATTTTTGACAATAAGAGTGTTTGCATTGGAACTAATTAGACAAAGGTTGATAGTTGAATATGATAATTTCATAAGATATAAAAATCCTTTAGAGCACCCAAGAAAAAAAATATTGAAAAGGAAGACCCAAAACTTGCATAGGTCACAAAAGCTAAAGGAAGGAAGAAGCAGATGAAGATCAAAGGCCCAACCTTTGCAATCTAGGAATATACCTTTGATAAAATTCCTGAAGGAGCTACAAACAAGTACAAGTCCAATACTAAATTGCTATACATATATAACGATGTGGGTAAAAAAAATATTGATGAAAAATTGAAGCTGTATGGTGAAGTGAGAAAATTGTCTAGTCAAGATGTATCCCTAGTGACTGTTAGGGATAAGACTGAAAACAAATTGAGATTGGCAGTGACTACATGAAATAAAGTGGCCAAATTGAGGATGAATTTGAAGAAGATTTCTACTACTGATATGATACATTTACTTAGAGAAACAAGTGATATTATTTATACTACTTGTTGAAAGAACCATTACAAGTGTCAAAGTTACAATCAAGTAAGAAAAGAGTTGAATATTTACTCAAAAAGGAGAAGGTGGAAAACAAATCCAACTAGACACAGATTAAGAAGCTATAAGTACAATTATTAGTGGTTGATAGTCAAGCTGATAAAGGATCTGCTACAAAGAAGTTATTAAATGAAAAAGAAAATGCAATTCACTTACTAAAGAAGAATCTGAAGATTCCATCTTCTAAGCTTATACAATCTTCTTAGATGACAGATTTTAAGAAAGAAAAAGAAGATCTGAATACTTAACTAATTGATTATAAGGCAAGGTTGCTTAAATTTCAGGAAAATGAAAAATAATGGAAGAAAGATGCAGGACTTTGGGATGAAAAGGAAAAGGATTTTGAAACAAAACAAGCATAGCTAAAAAGGGAACTAAAGGAAAATAATAAAGAGCAACAAGTGGAAGTTGTTTCATCTTCTGTACAATCTGGTGCATATTCTTTTTCTCAAGCTATGTCCCAAGTAAGTCTTAAAGATTTAGAAATCACTGGTTTGAAGAACCAACATAAAAATTTGGAAGACATAGCTGAAAATAGAGAAAAGAAAAGAAAGACATTGGAAAACAAATGTAAGGAGATGGTAGAAAAGAATAATAAATTATCAAAACACGTGACATGATAGACAATCTTATAGGGATCTAAGCATCTCATCTGGGATGTACTGATAACAGAAGCATCCAATATCATACCTTATTTGGATTTTATTGTACACAAGGAGCTTGTTACACAAGAAGCTAGACATAATGTCATGATGGTAAAGCATGTCTTACACAAAAAACCCATTGACACAACTAATAATGCAATCAAGTTTTTGTACAATTTGATAGAAGAGGAAATAAGGAAATCAAATATTCAATATAGGATCTTACTTGAAACATGGGAAAGAAAAGTGGTGAATAAATATAATCATTTATAAACAGTTTAAGCAAAAATTGATGTTATGTATCATTAAATTAAGGGATTCATTGAATTGTTTAATCCTTTGTTCAAAAGAGGACTTCCTTTCTTTTGGGAAGAGAAAGGAGGAATGTGGTCACAGAAGGAGCATGATGATAGATTAATCAGTTGCAGATTAGATCACAGGCAGTTTGATGATATGCAATGAGAATCTTTGTCTGGAAAAGTAGTGATTGATAAATTGGTTGGATATTTCGAGATGTTGTTTGACTTCATGGCTACATGTAACAAATTTCCAGATTTCTCTTATTCAAAAAATGCAGAGCTCAATGTATTCACTAAGGATATGATCAATATGGATGTTCTAGTTGCTGATCAATGGAATATAGTTAAAAATTACAGAAAATTAATACAAGTTGACACAATTAATACATGCCTAAGCGTGACGAGGACCAAATAGACATTTGTATAATTATTAAGCGAGCCAGAATCCTAAGGATGCATTACTATTTTAAATGCAGCATGCACATTACCCCCATAATTTTTGTTTTATCTAAATCATGGAAAATGTGCCATGTTAGATTTTTTTGGAGGATTGTTTCTCCCCCACCGATTGATGAGCACTCCCATGAGGAAAAATCCAAGCACTGTCTTCTGGCAGTCTTGGTCATCAAGTGACCACCTGAAGCCAATAGGAAGCCATTAAAAACAGGGTCAAAAAATCATTTCCACCATTTTGACATACAAATCTGACATGATTGATCCATCATGCTCTTCCTCACGCATAAGAGGAGAACCACCATAGGATAGGTCATTAAAATGACATCGTCAAGACCATTCTCGATGACCTTCTACACCATCAGAAGGACACACAGCCTCTGATTTAGATTCAGACCCATATCAGTCTAAATCGGATCTACACACTACACCATCAAGCCCCATGGTTAGTGTAAACCCGTATCCATTTTTCGGTGTAGTAATTACTAGTGGATCCATGTCCACACCATAAAACACCACCAACACCCCTGTAGGTGGCCCCATCATGGTCATGCAAATCGTCATAAGCCAGCCACCACCACCCATATTGACCAGTCAAGTTGTCCCACCTGCAACACATGGGGGTAGTATGCCTTCAAACCATACTGTCCCACTTGGGATACATGGGGGAAGTGGCCTTTCCACCTACACTTCCCCTCCTGTCATACGTGGGGGCAGTGACCCTTCCACCCACACTGTCCCTCCCACCACACTTGGGGGCACTGTCCCATCCACAATTGTGCCACAAGTACCCCCAGTTATGTAGGTGGATCATGTCCCTGCAAACCCCACCACCATGGTGGCCCCATCTCACATCAACCTTGGGTCAAACCTCCATTTCATGGCACATCTCAACTTGCCTGACTTGGATTGATTAAAAAATGAACCTATGCACCATCAAACTTATTAGCCTCCCATGCCAACCAAATGTTAGATTTTTATCATTAAGCTACCATTATATTAGGATCTTTAACTGAGAGAATAGCAAGCAAAACAATCAAACACAGGAGACAATGAACACAATGTTTATCCTCAAGGAAACCATAAATGGTGAAAACCCTGCAACTTCCTCAGAGATAGAATCAACACCAAAAGTAAAACCCAAAAACATAAAGATGATCTCCACAGCTTCTCTCTCTCTCTCTCTCTCTCTCTCTCTCACTAAGAGAGCTTCTCCTCTCTCACTCATGCGCCCCAATGAGTGAGTGTGTGTGTTGTAAATAGAGAGCCCCACTCTCTATTTATATTCTTTCATTCACTTGAAACCCACTCCAACATCTCATATTCACTTAACAATTACTTACTAGAGCCGACATCTCTAGGAGTGTCTAATAACCCTAGTGCCCCACAACTTGTGGGGACTTTTCCTCCTCCGACCAACAAGGAGGTTTATCCTTAATACAATGGTGGGGACTATTGCCACAACTTACAATGACTCACCTAGGGTCAACTTCTATAGGATAGTCTAATAAATCAAGGGACCCACAACTGCGAGGACTTTAACCCTTGACCAATAGGAGGGTTACCCATAATGACTTGACATGACTTATTACATTATAGAAACTTCCCAGAATAAACATCAGGGTATGACATGACTCAAGTACATCCTGAAATAAACATCGGCTTACAATATATAAGAAATACAAGTGAAATACATTCCGAAGTTACATATACATCAACACTCCCTCTTAACTAGGAAGGTATTCTTTCGACACAATTTTCAGCACAAGTCTTCTTCTCTGTATCTTCTGAATCATCATCGAGTCCTCATCATCTTCAAGTATTCTTCATCTTTAATTCATTCTAATCTTCAATTCATCTTCACCATCAGATCTGGATCATCACTGGATCTGGATCATCACTGGACATCATCACTGGATCTGGATCATCACTGGACATCATCACTGGGTGATCATCATAGGTGCTATCTCTTGATTCTTCTCATGATAGAAACCTATACAGAGCCAGTCCTTTTTCATACCGAATGTATCATCACAAAGCTATTCCTTTTTCATACTATATGAGGCATCATAGAGATTTTCCTTTTTCATACCAGATGAGGCATCATAGAGATGGTCCTTTTTCATACCAGATAAGGCATCACAGTGCTGGTCCTTTTTCATACCAAATGAGGCATCATAGAGCTGGTCCTTTTTCAAACCAGATGAGGCATCACAGAGCTGGTCCTTTTTCATACCAGATGTGGCAGCTACTCAGAGCTAGTCCTTTTTCATACTAGAGGAGTCTTCAAAGAGCTAGTTCTTTTTCATACCAGATGTGGAAGCTACACAAAGCTAGTCCTTTTTCATACTATATGTGTCTTCATAGAGCCAACCCTTTTTCATGCTCGATGAGGTATCATACATCTGACAATGGAAGGAACCACTCCTCTCACCATGTCACAGCTCTTACATCCGACCATGGAAGGAAGCAATCCTCTCACCATGTCGGAAGGGCACAACACTTATATCTTACCATGGAAGGAACCAATCCTCTCATCATGTCAGAAGGGCTCACGAAATCATCACTTCCCTTTGGAGGGAACCTCGATCTGGAGAACACAAAGCTTCTCCCTGAAGTACTCAAATTTCACTCTGGCCATTTCTAGCATAGAATTGCATCAAGGGCTGATTACGTCCAAGGATAACCTGCGAGCTTTTCCAGGACCTATTACATATGAGAACAATCTACAGGACCGTTTACATCTGAGCAACCTACGAGCTTCAGAAATATTTATGCTCAAAAAACCTGTCTCACCAGCTATGCTAGAACTCCCTCTTTCGAGAGATCTCGATATGTATCACAAACTGGAGCTTCACTGCTCCTATCTAAATCATACAAAAAATGCAAGTAAGATCAAGCAAATCAAATAGTAGTTTTCAAAGGAAACATACTACCTCCCAAATAGAAAGTGGGAACATATTTTGCCTCAGCTGTACTCAACACCATGCAGGACTCCATCCTGTCAAACCAAGAGAACACTTGATCTCATACTGAAGTAGCAACTCAAAGTGCTCTTCCTATGAATGGCACTACCTGCCCAATACGAATCCACATAACCCTCTAGGTTAATCTTATGATTCACCTCATACTTGAGCCCATAATCAAGTGTACCCTTTAGGTACCTTACGTCATGCTTTGCAACCATCAGGTGAACATGTCTCAATGCGTTCACAACAAAGAAAGTATCTGGTCTCATATTTGTCATGTACATTAAGGACTAAATCATCTGATGATACATGATGGCATCAATCAACTCTGATGAAGCAACACTCAACAGCTTCAGGTTTGATGCCATAGGTGTGGTCATGCATTCCATCATCCTGAACCTCTTCAGGATCTCTACTACATACTTCCCTTGTCCACACCTGCATGCCTAGTGCATCAACACATAACAGGAGCATCACTAGTATTCTGCCTTCAACCTTACAACAAAGGTTGGAATCCATTTTACTCTTAGTAAAGCCTAGAGTCACCAATAATCTATCCACCCTGCCGTACCATGTCGAACCTCAATATCTTCTACAGTCACTCCCTCTGAAGCATCATACTCCCTCTGTCTTCCGTACTCTATGCACTGAAACATTTTGTATCGGAGTGACAAGTAGCTTCCTATGCTACTAGTCTTCTATGTATCAATGGATACCAAGATCCTCTATCTTGAACTTTTTCAAAAGTTCATCTCGCACCCATATGTGAGCTTGTCATCCTCTATCAACCTTGTAGCAAAGGTTTAGATCTTCATCAAGCTCCTCATGTATGTGTTATCCCATGGGTGTCTTTAGAGCTCGTACAAGGCCATCTTTCATATGCACACATGATTATGCCTGTCATGTGATTTCACTTCTAGTGGCTACAAATGTCTCTTTGTAGTCTATGCCTTCTTTTTGTGAAAAACCTCATGCTACAAATCTTTCCTTGTATCCCATGATGTTTCCATCTACTGCATGATGGAACTATGAACTTTCCTTCATGTATCAATACTGCATCGTAGACATCATTCTTCTTGAACTGATCTTCCCTTTGTTCTTGGAAGGTTCTGCATCAATGATGTCGCTGCATTAGTCATATTGTTTTTCATTTTAAAATGTCATCACTTGTTCTTCGAAACAAGTCTCATCCTTCTTTGCTTGTAGCCGATTATCTATGCGATCTTTCCTACAATTCAAATGCATTTGTATGGTTAGAAACATTTCATAAGGAATATTCATGCTAGAAAATTCTTATGCATAAATATATGATCATGCAACTACTTTAGCCAATACAACATTCATCCATATCTCACAGAAACTTTTCTAGATGCCTTCCATCTCTACCAGGACAACATTGAGATTGTGCACTAATGC
Organism: Pseudotsuga menziesii; assembly: GCA_001517045.1. Classification (NCBI taxonomy): domain Eukaryota; kingdom Viridiplantae; phylum Streptophyta; class Pinopsida; order Pinales; family Pinaceae; genus Pseudotsuga; species Pseudotsuga menziesii. Next base: position 284,980 of record LPNX010762647.1, read on the forward strand.
AATATGTCTACAAATAGGTTTCATTCTAGATAAGTAGCAATGGAGAGTTGTATAGCACCATGAGCTACTTACCCATTCCATGCATATTAGTAGTATACTGTCATTAATGCAAACATTCTATCATGTATAATACATTAACTGAATATAGACAAATGCATAACAAAAACAATATCATGAAATGACAATTGAATACTTATCTTTATTTGTTTCGTGGGTAGACTCCTTCTTGAGCCTTCAGCTTCATGATATTATTCATTCATCATTTCTTATCCAAATACTAAGATGTATAAGAGATTCTTCAAGAGTTGAGTTCTTCGTATTCTTCATCGCTTCAGGGATCTTCTTTGGATAGTGATATCTTGATCTTCATTTGTTCCCATCTTCTCTTCTCTTATGAGTCGAGCTACCTCTTCTTCCTAGAGTCTGCTGAAAGTAATCACTTATTCCTCGCATGAATGAATTCCATGATCCTGAGATTCCATTCAAGATGGCTATCACTACTTCTGCATTCTTCACTTCTTCTTTTACCACTTTAATTTGTTCTTTGATTTGAGAGACCCTTATGACTGTATGGTCTCTACATTCTGGATCTTCACATTCTTCAACTTGTTTCTTAAGGTCATACTCCAATTTATGTTCTTCCCTTCAAATATCTTGGTCAAGGAGTCAAACATCTTTGGTGTCTTTAGGGAAGACACTTGTGGTACAAGTTGATCCGTGATTGAATCAACTATCATCTTCTTGGCCTTGACCAAGTTCTTCTTGTGTAAGGCTTCTAGCCTCATCTCCCTCTGGAACTAGAACCTCTCTACTCATGTAGGTGTCCGATTCATTTTCTCCAAAGAGATCATATACTTCCATGCTTGGAATTTTTCACCTTCACCAAGCTTATCATCAAGCTAATGTGATATATCACTTTGAAATGAGAACCTCAAATGGAAATAGCAAAAAATTAGATCTTACCGATTTGAGGTGTCTCTCCTGGTTTCGGAGCTGGCTGATCTAGGGTTTGTTAGATAAACCCTAATTTTCAAAACTTGGAATAATTTATATCTGATTGGATAGAAATATATATCTCTTCAAATGGAGCTATCAAATGTACTCTTTTACTGAAAATCGTGGAGGGAAGCTCTCGGAATAGGAAGCCCTAGTTTTCCAATTTCTCCTGCAGAAATGCCTGTTACTATTTCTGCAGTATCTCCACAATTACTACTCCTCTATATGTGAAACTTTCCACTAAGGTATTCGCGCATGTTCTTGATCCAACACAATAGGTTTTATCAATATTGGTTTCACCAATTGGGACTTATGATCATGTTCCCAAGGTGACCTGTTACAGGACTGTTCAGAACAGTGAAGTTGTATGGGCTGCCATGTGTCACTGGTTCATTTTCTGAGTCTAAAACTTGTACCATAGAAATTAAAGTCCGTACCCTTTCTGGAACATCTTTAGGAATTTCATTCGGACCTCTGTAGCCCAAGATATAGCAATTATCCCTAGGTGTCCTGTTTAGGGATGAATTTTGAAAGAGGCTAGAACCCTAACTTAGAGGGATCATATATCCTAGAATATAGCGAATCTGAGGATGCATTTTGGAAATGGTGTACATCAGTATTTTATATTTGGCCTCTGCAATTTTCCTCTCATGAGCCTTCACCAATATCAGGATATAGCGAATGTACCAAAACTTAGCATTTTTGGTATTTAGGGTTTTTCTAGCTCGGGGTCAAACCAGGGTTTGACTTTCCTATAGTTTCACCCAACAAAAATATTGATCCAGGTCTCTAAACTTCGATTTTGATGAGGATAGAAATCCTATGCTAGGCTCACTCGAAAATTCCTCTTCTGCAAGAAGCCCTAATTTCCTGCACCAAAACTGAAAATGCTCGGAATCGAATTCCGCTTCGACAGAAAGATGCACCCTTCAATGGAGAGTCATCCTAGAATACTTTTGCTGATGGATTGTGGAGAGAGACCCAAAAAATAAGAACCCTAGATTCTGTAGCTGCACTATGTCTTCTTCTTAGGTTAGCTCTGATACCATGTTATATTTTTATCACTAAGCTAGCATTATATTAGGATCTTTAACTGAGAGAATAACAAGCACAACAATCAAACACAAGAGACAATGAACGCAGTGTTGATCCTCGGGGAAACTATAAATGGTGAAAACCCTGCAACTTCCTTAGAGATAGAATCAGCACCAAAAGTAAAACCCAAAAACATAAAGATGATCTCCACAGCTTCTGTCTCTCTCTCTCACACTGAGAGAGATTCTCCTCTCTCACTTATGCACCCCAATGAGTGATTGTGTGTGTTGTAAATAGAGAGTCTCACTCTCTATTTATATTCTTTTGTTCACTTGAAACCACCTCCAACATGTCAGCTTCACTTAACAATTACTTACTAGAGCAGACATCTCTAGGAGTGTCTAATAACCCTAGTGCCCCACAACTTGTGGGGACTTTGCCTCCTCCGACCAACAAGGAGGTTTATGCTTAACACAATGGTGGGGACTATTGCCCTGACTTACAAAGACTCACCTATGGTCGAATTCTATAGGATATTCTAATAACCCAAGGGCCCCACAACTGCGGAGACTTTAACCTTTGACCAATAGGAGGGTTACCCACAATGACTTGACATGACTTATTACATTATAGAAACTTCCCAGAATAAACATCGGGGTATGACATGACTCAAGTACATACTGGAATAAACATCGAGTTACAATATATAAGAAATACAAGTGAAATACATTCCAAAGTTACATATACATCAACACGAAACTCCCCTTAGACATACCCAAGTTTGAAGGGAAGAAAAGGGAGTGCCCCCAAAACCACATCATGACATTTCATCTATGGTGATCATGAAACAACATCGTAGATGATTCGATCAGGCTAATACTATTCCAATGCACCCTCACAGGTGCTATATCCCAGTGTTACATTGAGCTACCATAAGTGAAGAACCCTACTTTCAACTCCTTGGCTTTCATGTTCCTGCAATATTTCCAACTCCTTGTCAGATATGACCAAGGGGTGGAGATCTTGTTATCTTTCCACTGGAATACTATGACCCACATAACCAACAACATTCATGAGTGGCAACAACACCGTAGTTTGTGTACGATCCAACTTGATGACATGATCTTCTTGGATTGGTTCCTGAAAATATTGCTCCCACCTATAGCAATGGACGTCGTGTCCGAATGTCCCCAATCTAAGGAGGAGGCCATCTTGAAATCCTAGCAGTTTGATCTGATCTATGCATAGTATTGATACCTTTACACTATCATTCTAAATGTTCCCCATGTAGGAACCTCCTACCGGGATTCATCGGGGCCATCCCGTCCGATACCACCTGCCATACCACTAGAACTGAGCAACACCCCTAGTGTTTCTTACCAAAACCAAACTCTGGAATATGCAAGAATGATGTCCTAGTCTGGAGCCATAACTTCTTACGCACAACCTACACCACCGCAGTAGCTCCAGGACTTGGCTTGGCCAACATAGTAATACGCGGGGCAAATGCCCACATTTCTAGCACTGGCACCCACCCAAGTCTACTATGCACTACCAGTGCAAGCTGTTCAAGACCCCTCCCCTGCTCCACCTGATCCATTGGGACAGGTGTTTGCACAACAAAAACGTCCCAACCATCCATCCCCCAACAACCAGTAAGGGAAAGCCAGGAATTACCAACCTCGGAACCAAGGAAAAAATCAACCATAGGGAGGAGGTGAACAACCAAATCCTCCCAACAATGCTATGGTGAACCAACCAGCCAAAAATCCTCAATGACCAAATGCACCGAGATGCAACACTCTGTTGCGAACAAACGAACCATGCACACTATGCAAGGTCTATGGGCACTACACATTCGAGTGTCCCTTCATGGGTCATGCTAAATAAGACATTAGAAACAAGGTTCAATATGCCACCAATACAATAGACCAAGCCCAACCCAACCCAGCACCACAAGGACCTCTTCCTATGGTGCTCCATAACCCATTACCAGTCCAAGGATTGGTGGGAACCGCACCCCCGCCCCAACCCAATCCCAATGCTCTAGGGGCACCTCCCACAGCATAAACAAGTGTCCAACACCTGCTAGCTATGACAAATGAAGAGGTCAATCTACAAACTAGATGAAATCATTATGGAACCAACATCGAACCTACTAACACATCAGCAACATATACGTCTAAAACAACTAATGCACCTCTTCAGTTACCCCCTTTCCTGCGCTCCTCCATATGTCGAGTTGCCAATAACGTCATGGCTAGAGCTTTTTTCAGCTACAGCATAGTGGATGATTTGGCCCAAACACCTACTGCCATGTCCGCTCTTGAGGTACTCAAAACTTTCCCAACATAGAGGAAATCCTTGCTAGCCACCCTTGGGGCCGTGTTCCCCTTCTGACTCCAAGTTGATCAAATTCAGCACAGAAACTGGAGAACCATGAATGCCATCAACCATTTCCTTTCAAATCCCAGTGTCTATCTAAAATTTGGTCATGCATCGGTGCATATTGTATGAGGGGGCATCCACGTGCGTTATGTCAACCCTATTCTGGCAGAAACTTGGCTCCCCAATTCTGCAACCATCCTCCAAAAATATGTGGGATTATGATGGCCATCCTACTAAATCCCAAGGAATCCTCCCCCACATCCCCATTACATTAGCAGGGAAGACAGTTCTGGTTGAGATAGAGGTTGTCAATGCTCAATTGGAATATAACCTTTTCCTCAAAAGAAGTTATATTCCATCCATGAGAGTCATAGCATCAACTGTCTTTCATCTCATGATGTTCCCCCACGAAGGGAAAATCATGATGGTCGATGAACTGACTTATCATGATCCGCAAGGGCTAACAGCACCCTCCAACGTTATCCCTACGATCAACACCATTGATCCATGAGGGTAGACCACACCCACCAATGTTATCCCCATGGTCAACACCATGGTTGAGAACATACCATCCTCCCCATTGTTGAATGTGGGCCCTGGTTTTTTTTCCGATACCACCATGATGACTTCTTTCCCCTTAGTGTCACTGCCACCAACACCAAACAAGACTACAAATTTGTGCATGCTCTCATCTAGCACCGCTGCACCCAAACAACAACTGCAGTCATAGCCCCAACAGTAACCACAACATCATTCACAGATGTAGCATTACACGCAGCTACAATCACAACCTCATACCCACATACAACCATTAGGGAGTTATCTGGGATCCTCCCTAGTCCACACAGTCTCCTTCCTCTTTCCCCTGCCTGGTGTCATGAGCAAGCCAGTAATGGCCACATTAAACTTACCAAACTTTACATTGGGAATTCGTGTGTGGTATATTGATCCACCAACTCAACCACCAATTCCCTAGGTAGTCTTAACCCTCATGCAACCCATTGCAGTCAAATCTCATCCTCCACCCAGCCCAAAAAAACCAACCACTACACCGCCCCACCCAAAAAGGGCCAGGGGAAAAAATGCGAAAGCTACTGCTAAACCTCATTAGATCCTGCCTTGCATCATCTACAAAGAACAGGGCCATCCAACTCAGAACTTCCCTAATATTCATATAATATGCATGCATTTGGATGCCATGGAAACAATTGAAAACCTCCCTGTGGTTGAACTTCCAAGCGCGCCAATAGTATGAAACAAGTCATTAAGAACAAACCATGCTTACGCCCTTTGCGGATTGTATGGAAATTATTCTCACCATTTCCAAGACTTTCCCGAGTTTTGAATGGATTTAGTTGACCTTTGACAACATTCCCTTGAATCTAAGATCACGTTGATCGAAGAAGTTCACCCCCCACCTCCTTCTTTGGACACCGTGTCCATTTACATGATGTCTAGTTCTACCAACCCTCTTGTCTCCACCATCAATGATGGTCCATCAGACATGTCTCTTCATTTCTTCCTCAATGATGAGGGGATACTTGAAGCATTAACCACCCTGAAATACCCATGGTATGACATGCACCATCGCTCATTCTTCCTCCCCAAATAAATTGTGTCGCAGTCTAACCAGTTTTTCATGGAAACCAAAGATTTCATTCATGGGAAAGTCGACTGGTTCAAAAACCCCATTCCGGCACCAGACGCCTTCGAAGAGGGGAACATGGCCAACATCTTTCCAACCATCAGAATGAACATCTCAACCAATCCTGAGGTCGTTGAAGAAATCATGTTGGGGAAATCCTACTCCATGGAGGAAGTCATGGCCTACAAAGCTCTCTTCCAAGAATTATGTGACATCTTTTCCTAGACTTACACTGAAATTCCTGAGTTGGATCCATCCATCATGGAACACCACATTGACACATGGCCCAATGTAGCCCTCGTGCACCAAAAGCAACGGCCCATCCATCCCTCCAAAGCGGCTGCAGTCAAAGCCAAGATAGAGAAGCTACGCAGAACTAGATTCATTTACCCCATTGCGTACACCAGTTGGGTTTATAATCCTGTTCCTGTGAATTAAAAATAGGGTACCATCCATGTTTGCATATAATTTCATGATCTAAATGCGGCATGTCCCAAGGACAACTTCCCAACACCCTTCATCGGTCAGATTATCGATGCATGCGTCAGACATGAGGTCTTTTCCTTCATGGACATCTTTTTCGGATATAACCAAATCCAGATCCGGAAAGAAGACCGTTATAAGACTGCATTCACAACCCCGTGGGGCACATTTTCATACCGAGTAATGCCCTTTGGTTTCAAAAACACTGGAGCCACCTTCCATTGCGTCATGACACACTGTTTCCGCGACCTCATCCACATCATGTTGGTCTATCTTGAAAACCTCATTGCACAATCACTTAAGCAAGCACACCACATATACGACTTGCGACTAGCCTTCCTATGATGTCGCAAGTACGAAATCCACTTCAACTCTTTCAAGTGTGTTTTCTATGTCCCAATGGGCCATCTCCTAGGGTTCATCGTGTCACACAAAGGAATGAATGCTGATCCCGTGAAAGTCCAAACCACTTTCCCTCTAACGTCACCTCTTTAAGTGATGGTAGTGTAGCTTGTAATATATTCTTTTCCCTTTTTTGTTTTACACATTTTTAAAAGTGAGTCTTATGTATTGCTTCCACTCATTGCTCCAGATGGATCCTACCTTGGACCGATACATTGGATTTGCTGATGGAGCGAGAAGATGGTCTCCAAACCTCGCCTCGACTACATGGGTCATCTATTCCTCATCGCATGAGTTGATCCATATCGACGGGATATGCGTGGGAAGTGTGACCAACAACCAGGATGAGTATGATGGTATCAATGGCCTCTTGGCTACCGCTCTCTAGTTAGGCGTTCACCATCTTGATGTCTTCTTAGACTTCCAGCTGCTTGTTTATCAGTTGAACAACTACTATCGGGTACGTGATCCCTACCTCTTTAGAAAATTCGTGCACACTAAACAAATGGTTAGAACATTTGAATCCATTACATTCACACATGTTCCTAGAAACCTCAATAGTGTAGTAGATCAAATGGCTAATGACATTCTAAATTGGCACATTCATAATCGCATATAGGAAACATACACTACTACATTTCGATGCAAAATCCGACAGTTACTTCTGACGGCGTGTGGATTTTTTCTTTTAAACCTACCAAAAATCACAAAGTTAATTTTTTTTTTTTAAATTATGGTCATAAGCGTCGCTTAAGCGACGGCTAGGCTCATAAGCGTCGCTTAAGCGATGGCTAGCCTAGCAAGCGTCGCTTAAGTGACGGCGCGTATGATTCTCTTCTCAACCAATTTATTTCAACCAATTTCTTTTAGAACTAAATTGAAATTGTATTGCAAAAATATATCTCCTTGTATACCCTACATCTTTGTCATACACAGAATACGCCTTCAATACATTGTGCAAAGACCTCTGCCCAGGCCCCTCTACAGTTTGGAATAATTCCTGTGAAGGCAAAGTGCGATGGATGTCTTTGAGGATAAGCTTTTATGATTCAGATGTTTCAATAGACAGGAGAAGTTCATAAATTGCAGGGTTCGCTAGGAGAAGTTCCCGGCCTCCTGAAATGAATCGCCAAACGACACCTCGAAGCCAATCTGGAATGGGAATAGCATCTTTGATACTCCTCTTGAGGATTTGTGGGCTATTTTTTTTCATGCAACCCTTCCAGTCAATAAATCTTACTGTTAGCTGCCATTTTCTCAGTCTCTTCTGCTCGCTTTCATGGTCGTTCTGACCTGATCGTTTACGCTTTGATTTGGATGGCATCAGTTCTACTGTGCAATGTTCTCCAAGAGGATTAATATCAGGAGAGCATTCATCTTCAAACTATGTTTTGCTTACTGCAGACACTTGTGATAGGTTTATATCATGGCAATAGCAGTAACAGTAGCCCCTGCAATCAGAAATCTGCATTTTTTAGTAGTTCTGGCTTGTTTTTTTTAGTTCTGGCTAGGCACATAGGGTTCTCAGGGTTTTGATTTCCTTAGTTTCGATTCCAGTAAATAGGAACATTTGGAGTTTCTATATGATTCTGGACTGGCCGTGGGTAGAAGCAATTCTGACAGCTTCCCGCTGGGTAAGCTGGTGGAGCCGCAGAAGAATGAGACGGAGAATGAACTAAGCAAGGTAATTTTTGTTTCCTGATTCTTATTTTATGTGCCACTGTTATTAAAAATTATTGTCATTACCTGGGCTGATCATTTCTTACAAAGGACTAATTCAAAATTGTGATAGGTCCAGTAAGCATTCCTTTCATGGGATGAGCAGTCAAGCTCTGGGAATGCTTTGACCAAAAGACAGTGATAGGGTTGGGGCCATTGACTGTGAATGCAAATCCCTGAAGCTACTCTCCAAAGTATTCCACCATGTCATTTCTCTTCAACATGTGATAGACAACTCATTAGACTTCTTTCACGACATGGAAATATCTTGCATAGATATCAACTGTGGAGTACTTACTTCAAGCTCTCCATGTACAAGGACATCAAGATCAAGCTCTTCTCCAATAAGCTCTGCAGTGAACCTCAATTTAAAAAATGTAAGCGTCAATCTATATGATAATGTTAGTTTATCTTGGTTTAGTTCATGCTGCAGAACCCATTTGGTGCAATTGAGCAATTTATATTAGTTGTGAAATCTGTGGCATCCTCTCCCTCAAGGAATTGAACTGAGGGTTTTCTGTTGCCATAGTAAAATATGTTTTCCTCTGAGAAAATGATTTTGAATACTGAAAAAAGTGTGGTGGGAAATGTGATTTTTTTGTCTTGTTTCATTTTATTGTCTTTGAATAGATTCTCATCTTATCAATTAATAACATTACTGTCATTTTAGACCTGAGTCTACATGATGGATGTTCAGTAAACTCTTTACATAAGTTTTGAAGGTCGATTCTCTGTTGGGTAATGCTGTGCATTAGTATTGCACTTGGGTTTTGTGATGGATAAGTTTATATCTTAATATTCCATTTTCAACTTCAATGTCATAATCTTGATAATTGATCATTATTTAAAATGTTATCAGGTTGCGTGTAGGGACTATCCTCATTCAAGGCATTGTTGTGTAAGTTATCCTTACAACAGCACACCTCATGAGAAACATTGTGCCTTCGTACGTTTACTGAGGAAGAATCTATTCTAAGTTCAAAGAGTTTGGATGAATAGTTATTATTTGTTAAAGTTTGGTTTTAATTGTACGTGTGAACCATGTTATGTTGTGATGTATTTTGTATTTTAATCTGTTTGCTATTTACATAGAGATTGCTTGTGATAATAATGTATTCAAAGAACACATCCAGGACATTGCTTCTCATGTAATTCAATTATGCATTGTCATTGCTATGTATGTGACAAGCCTGCTCCATGTTTGATGTGGGGCCAAGGAAACTTGACTAGTGATCACTGCCATGCCTCAGACAAAGAAGATAACTGGAGGAATTTAAGGAAGTCCTACAACCTCACGGGGACTTCACTTAGTGAACCTCTTACATATCACGTGCGATCGTGGGATATTAAACAATACCATTAATTTCGAGAGATATTGGCCCAAAATCATTTTGTTGAAACCCCCTCCCAATACTTAAAACCTCCTCCCCACCCCTTTTTATACCTCAATCTTTATAAACCACCCTACCCACCCCACACCTTAAACCCCTCATCCCCCCAATACTTGCAATATATTTGTTTATTTTTTTTAATTTTAAAATCCACAATATGAACTAACGTGATAGGATATTGGTTAACAAGTGAAGCCCCCATGTACAACCTGAAGAAAACCAAGATGATATTACCACCCACTGTTGATGTCGTACCTCTATTATCTAATGGGAGATCTATAGTTTGGGTTACTATAAGTAATCAAGAGGGTGCAGATACAGTTACAAATATTCCCTCAAACATTTTCCAGAATGCAGCAAGTCAATTAAGGTCTTCCTCGTTGATAGACCCTGCCTCTTCACGAGGGCCTTTCTCTTTTGCTGCTCTATCCTATCATTTGACTGACCAGCGTAGAGCCATTCTTGCAAGCCCCATGAGTTCCATAGATTCAGCTGGCATGAGTAATAGAACTGGTAGAAAAGAAGTCATATCTACTTTGTCAATTAGTGGTCATGGTGGTGTGCATCACTTCAGGCCCAGCTCATCTACAGAACATCTGAATACTGACTTTCAAATTGCAATAACTGGCCATAGTGTTGGCATGCATGCAAGTTCCAGGAGATCTCTCTTTTCTACAAGAAATCAGAACCCTGCCCCAAGACAGGACCTGCATCTATGTATAGTTTGTGCAGTTGCATGCTTGGCCAGTTGACAAGGATCCATCAGAGTGCAAGCATACAGACTAACTCCATGAGTTCCACAGTTCAGTCTAGTAGATATAATCTAGTGGGTAGAAGGAAAATTGCATCTGCTTCACTGAATATTAACCGTGGTGCTGCATTTCAATCAGGGCGTTACTCATATACAAACAGTCTAAATGGTACCTTTGAGACAGGCCCTCCATCTACTTTTGATTTACACGGTTATTTGCCTAGCCATAATGCAAATATTGGCCAGAGTGGAAGCATGTATGGAATCTCCACGAGTTCCCCAGGTCAGACTGGCAGGAGGAATCTAATGTGTTTAGAACTAGTTACATCTATTTTGTCAAATACTGGCCATGTTTCTGGGCATCAATTCATGCCTTGCTCATCCGAAAACAATCTAAATCCTTCCTTTCAGCTAGGAATGGTGCCTACTTTTGGTTTGCAAGCTCATTTCCCTGCACAGATTGGAAAGATTGGGCAAAGTGGAACCAGGCTTGCAAGCTCCATGAATTCCACAGGTCAGGCTGGTAGCAGTCAACAATTAGGCTCCATTGCATCTGTTCCAACGGACATTAGCCAAGTTTATGCACAACAAATCAATCCTTCTCCTTTTACAAACAATCTGAACCCTGCCTTTAGTACAAATCCTCTCTCTGCCATTGATTTGTCTTCTCATTTACTTCTACCCAATGCAATGATTGACTAGGGTCAAAGCATGTTTGCAAACTCCATGATGTCCACTTGTCAGGTGGGTAGTAGTGATCATATCAGTATAGGAACTGTTTCATGTATTCCGTTGAATATCAGCTATAGTTGTGCAGATCATTTCAGGCCATCTTCATTTAAAAATAATCTCAACCCTCCACCTCAGACACAACCTACAAATCAATTCAGGTCATCTTCATTTACAAACAATCTGAACTCAAACCCTCCATCTCAGATACAACCCCCCTTTACTTTTGATTTGTCTCCTCATTTGCATGGGTAGACTGAAATTAGAATTGCAAGCTCCACCAGTTCAACGGACCAGGTTGGCACAAGTTGTGACGCCAGTACTGATGCAGCTGCAGCAGTTACATTGTATAATGGATGTAGCTCCATGCATCCTGTAGGATCCATCCAAGAAGATT
>LPNX010762647.1:297328-449156 GCA_001517045.1 Pseudotsuga menziesii
ACACTCGCTCTAGTAAGAGTCTTCATCCTAACCAATTTGAATTAACTAAAGTTGTAAAGAATTTACTCGTTTCTTCTTGGATATTAGAGAGTGCTGTTTCAACTGTCTTTTGTGCATGTCTTCCATCAGTTTATATAGAAGGGTAAGTGGGCCATGGGTTGTTGTGTAATATTCAATTTCTTATTAAATACTTAGCTCGAGGAGTCACAAGCATGATGATGCATATTTGCATTAGTTTTTGTGGAGGAATTACCCTTTCTCTTCTCATACTAGAAGTATTGTGAGGATTATAAAGAGTATTTAAGAGAGAATGTTGCCATTCAAGAGTTTAAACCCAACAAGCTACCTCTGTCATGCTTTTGAACCCTAAACCATGTCATTAGTTTATGGTCTTTTCAACTTGAATGGCTATTTTGGGAGTGTTTTTTTTGAAGTTGTGGAAAACATTATGGCTACTAGCCCAGTAAGGCCAATTTTTATTAGTTTATCTATTATTGCAGTTGGAAAGCTCTTAGGATTGCTTTGGAATCTGGATGTTCTTGGATGAAATTGCTCCATTGCATTAGGTTCTTCTATAAATTTATAATGTGTTTGACTTATAAATAAGTCTAATCATTATTAAAAGTCTCCTTACTTAATTATCATCTCTTAACCTTGACTTTCATTGTGATTAGTGGAAATCGTCAACAAACTGTCACAATTACTGAAATTTTTTAATCTTCCATGGACTGTCACGATTTTTTACTTTTATTTTGGAAAGATGAGTCCTTGCATTTTAGGCAACTTGAGGTTCTTGTTCTGCAACTTTTAATGCAGAAACAAGGAGAGACTAGCAACTATATGAATTTATTTTAACTTAATTTATCATCTATAATCATAAATTCAATATTTAGGCATGCTGCGCTAACAGTTTAGTTGCAGGTTTCTGAGTTTTACAGCGCAGATAGCAGTTCGATTGCAGATTTGGGGTCATACACACCTCCAAAAGTTCATCAATGAAGCCTTAAATCATCTATGGATTCCCCCTTGAGATTAGCAAATCACTAACCCAGAGCGAGAGGGATTTGTGTGAGGTGACATTGGCACATTTCCCCAAGTTATCCAGTCACCTTCGGGTATTTCTGCAAAGAATTCCCAGGTAACAACAGAAGCTATCAGTTTCTTGTTAATGTTCAATATGAATGTGTCTGAGTTTAATAAAGCTTGTGAGCATGCCATGTGAATTGGACTGTGGAGAGCCAGACTCTGCCTGAAGATCAAATGAATTGGGTTTGTACTATGTAGCTAGAAATCAAGTCGCATTTGTCCATCTGATGACAGTCTTCATTGTGTGTCTGGGTGAATTTTTTCTCAACGGTTTGTATGATAAGATTTGCTTTAGTATATTTTTGCAAATGCTACTGCCTGTAGCCAAGGATTGCCATATGATTATGCGTTTGATAAACTATATTTCTCGATGTTATCACCCATGTCTGTCAAATATAATTCTCATGAAAATATGTTTTTCTATTTAAGCAGTCAATGTAACGATTTAGGTTTATATTTACATAGTCTAGAAAAAAAATTAAAATTATGCTTTCCCTTCTGTTACCCCAAGTTTTGCATGGGCATGCATTTGTGGTTTTTATCACATTCTTGATGATTATGGATGAGAAGAGACTGGAGTTTGTAAGAGAGGTTCTGTTCCTTGGATAACTGCAGGGGGAATCATTTAAAGCTCAACTTGGTTTACCTTTGATAATCTGATTATGATTTTAATATATTGCTTCACTAGTCAAAATAACAACATATCCCTTATGGTATATTGGCCTTGAACTTAGTTCTTCCCTGGTTCCAACCATCTCTGTAAACTATGTTATGAATTAAACGATATCAATATTTCATTTGGGAACTATTGTCTATATCTGTCATTGAAAGGCCACCTAGTTTTACCTGTAGTCATCTGGTTATGATTTTATTATATTCCTGTACTGATCGAACTTGATAATTTATTATGGTTTTTTTTTATTTAAACTGGTTTGAAGAATAAGAAATTAACCATTAAAAACATGTGTTTCGTTTTAAAAAGTCATAAATTCAAAAACACTTGTTTCTTTTTAAAAAGTCATAAATTCAAAAACACTTGTTTTCTTCTATAAAGTCATAAATTCAAATTCATAGCAATTACATCCATGTTTTTTATTTGGTAGGTCTCTTTCTTGAATTACATCCATGTCTTTTTATTTGGTAGGTGCCTTTCTTGAATTACATCCAATTGATATATTCAACTTAACAGTTAAAAACAGGTGTTTCTTCCTAGAATGTCATAAATTCAAAAAAACATGTTTTCTTCTAAGAAGTCAGAAATTCAAATTCATAGCAATTACACTCCAGGTTTTTTATTTGGTATGTGTCTTTCTTGAATTGCATCCAAATGATATTTTCAATTTTTACATATTCAGAAATTTGTTTGAAAGCCTTGGCAACCCCAGGAATCAAATAAACACTAGCATAGAGAACATAATAGGAAAGGTATGTGGGAGTGTAATGTCTAATGATATATGATCTGATTTGCATTTCAATTTGGATGGTTAATATTTCTGTACTTTTACAAAATGAATAAGTAATACATGTCTTCTGAACATTAAAGAAGTTGAGTGCATCAAAGTATTTATGCAATTTAGGTTTCCTCAAAATCTTGTGGGTTTTGATTACTAGTTATATGGTCGAACAATTTCCGAACTTGGGTGATCAGTTTGGCTAGATGCCGAGACCATATACGATTTCAAAATTGATAAACCGATCTTGGGTAGTCCATTGTAGCTAGATGTAGTGCGACACATGAGTCAGACTGCGATTTGGAAAGTACCTCATTTCATGAAAGCTTTAATATATGAAATTGTAAGACTGGAGTTTGTAAGAGAGGTGCTGTTCCTTTGAAGCTTTGATTTGATGGAAAACAGAGGGTTTCTATTAGGATGTTTACACTGTTTTGTGCAAGTGTAAACTATAAAGCCTTTAGATTTTGAATGAAATTGCAATTCTTAAATGTCTGTCTCATTCTTGCTTCCTAATTATGCCATGATATTACTTAACTTTAATAATGCTATGATATTGCTTTCCAGATTAAGTGATTTAAGAATGATTCCAACCTACCTAGGAAACATTTGATAACTTTGGTTAGTAAAATATATGTATAAGAATTAGCAAAATGTGCCCCGTGATTGTGCATAATTCTCACAAGTCGAGGGATAGATGATATTGCTGCCCTCTGCTCAAAAGAACAAAGGTATACACTAGTACATTTTTTTTGAAATCTTAAGAACTTTCTTGTCTGACCTTTTATCAGAGCATGCAAGGATTCACATCTGGGAACTTCTTTCCTATTTTCACCTCTTCCCTCTTACGGACCTTGCAATCCATTGGTAATTTAATACATAATATGTTTATGGTCCTTTGATAATGGTTGCTATTACATTCCTCAGGGACATTCATCAATTGTGTATTCATTCCATTTACTATACTTTCAATTGAGAATGCCCTTATTGTTAAAGGATGCCCATTCTGCGTATGCCTTTCAGCCAAGTTTGTTTATTTGATCTTAAACTTTGAAAATAAGTTGAAGTTCAGAACAATATGCCAACAAAATTTTCTGTCTCGTCATTCAATTACATATGCAACTTGATTTTATTTGTGATACATTCCAGTACCTTTAGTACAGTGTCACTATTGAAGGCGCTGCTTTTTCTTGGTCTAGAGGATTTAGTTGTTCTAAATTTCACTGTTATTAAACATCAGTTTCAGAACTGTCAACCTTAGAAGTGTTACCGCTTGTTCTATCTCCTAACATTGTCTTAATTTCTTGGCTGGGTCTTACTGAGGGCAAATAAAATGATTTTTTATTACTGAGAATATCTCCTAGAGGATTTCATATGAGGCATCTAGAAGTTCATTTAACATGGTTGAATTCTTGACATAACACTGTGAGAGCTTTCCCTTCTAAATTTTGTAGCTAACTTACCCAATAGCTTATTTCCATGGATGTAGCAGTCCGATCATTGGGCATGAACCATATATATATATATATATATATATATCAACATGGGATTCCCCATATTTCTTAAACTTTTCAAATGGAGGGTGGCTCAACCACTAGCCACAATAGCAGGTTCTTATGCCTACTTTCAATATAAAGCACCCTTATTTGATGGTAATATTATTTTGTTATCCAACTATGGTGATAAAATAAAAGAGAGAATATCCACATAGGTGGGCTAATTACATTGACTAATTCTTGTTGACCATGAAGAAGATTGATCTTGTTTGATTTGGATGTCTAACTTCTTTCAAATCGCATCAATGGTGTTTGGAATATAGAAGTGTGTGCAAAGGAACATAGTAGATTAATGCATTGGATGTTCCACGGATGACATATTTTCTTGATTACATCAATGTGATGCCATTGAGTCCTTCAAATACATATTCTAATTTAGAAGTCAACCAACAAACTATAACTTATTTAGAAGTCTCTGAGGATTTCTCGTGCTTGGCTATAAGGTAAAAAACATTGATTGGAGAATCGATATTAACTATTGGCATTTTAAATATTCTTATAACAACCAAACAATCATAGCTTATACAAAAGTAGTAATCCACCCCTGTTTTAGTGCATACTCTTTTAGAAGGGAAAGCTCTCGCAGTGTTATGTCAAGAATTCAACCATTAGCTACATATATAAGAATTCAACCATTAGCTTATCTTCCGTTGACGAGCAACATATATAAAAATTTCCAACCAAGAATACAGTAACGCAACAATGCCAAAAGTTTACAAATGTTTTATGAACGTAGATCTCGCAGATCTGTTTAGACTCTGAGGGATCTGTCAAACGATGTATCCTTGAGACTATACAAAATATGATAAAGAATAAACTTATTAAACTTTCCTTCAGCTTCTACTCTTCAGAATCATCTTCTTCGGACTGATACCAAATCATAAGCAACACCAGTGAGAGTATGATAGCCACGCCCACTGGCGAGCCTCCTGCTCTGTGTATTGAAGAAGGATCCACCTCGCTGAAGAAGAAGGATTGCCGAGTACTGTTCCTGTGGGACAGCCATCTGATAAGTATGAGAAGCATGACAGGCGAGAGCATGAGCATTGTAGGGCTTATCTCTTCCATTTGTTCCAACATAGTACTGTACAAAGGCACTGCCAAGACCATGCCTATCATGGCCACCACCAAAATGGTCTATGTAGAAATATGAATATTTCCAGCAATGACAGCCATCTCACAATAACTATGACAAATAACAATGCAACAACTATATCAAGCTAACTGATCTGGGAATACCTGAATTTGTTGACGTTGATTTTTTTATTTTTTTTTTAAACACACACAGGCATCGGTTAAGCGACGCTTATAACTGTCGCTTATTCGACGCTTTTAGTTGATATTCGTCGGTTAAGCGACAGTTACAAGCGTCGCTTATCCGATGCTTTTGGTTGATAGGTGTCGCTTCAATGACGGATACATATGTTTCTTATCCGACGCTTTTAGTTGATATTCGTCACTTAAGCGACAGTTATGAAGGCTATTTTCTAAAAAAAATTTACTGCCATCGAAAATATTCTGTCGCTTAAGCGACACTTTACATTTAAGCGACGGTTTCATAGGTGTTGCTTAACCGACGGTTATTTAGGTGTCGGCTAACCGACGACAAGTTTCCGATGCTTAAAAAAAAATCAAAGTGTCGTACATGCGACAGGAAAGTGTCGAAAATCCGACATGACGGCCGTCGGATTTTTGGTCGAAATGTAGTAGTGATACAACCATAACATGATGCATAATCATATATAAATTACACACACAAGTGTAACAATACATCATCTCGGCATTTCATTTCACATCATCATAAAAATACTCACATATAAAGCCAAAAAAGCGCATCCACATGCATAAATATATAGATAAGTCGCATGTCCAAAATATGTCCAGTACAAAACGAGAAGCCACATAGCGATGTAAAAAATCCTAAGTGCACCAATGCACTAGGGGTATCCCCACTAGGATGCTAATCTAATTTAGACTCATCATTTGGCTCAGTATCATCATCTTCCTCAGAAGACTCATCCTCTGCAGGAAGATCGCCTCTCGTCGCTCGATGAAGGTAATCATAGGCCACAACCATCCTCCTCATCACAAAGGTCCACTCTAGAGGAAAACTATGAATGGTAGCGATCAGATCATTGTTCAAATGTTGCCATCCATCATCATAGATCCCATTAGCAAGCCACTCCAAATGTGGCAGAAAATTGTCCACCTCCTGTCGTCGCTTGAAAGGGTTCCCCGCAAGAACTGCCATAGGTGCAATAGAAACCACTCGCCTCTGATACCCAGGCGGCAGGCGGGGACCAATATCTGCATAGACAAACAAGGACACCATTAGTATACACATATAATCATACAACTATCAACCATATCAAATACACTATGTATAAAGATGAACATAAAGACATACATACCAGCTGGTCCCCATGCCTGGCCTAGAGGTCGAGGCATCTCGGGGTCCCCATGATAGTTCATACCCGCATACGGGTACTCCTCAATGACCACTAGAAGTTGATGCCAGTCCTCTAACAACTCCTCAGTGAAGAAGCAACCCACTCTGCTGCCACCCTCTCGTACCATCATCTAGCACAACTTGTGCATCCACAGCTATCGTGGACCACTATCCCACATGGACCGTTGTGGATGCAAAGTAGGTACTTTCTCGAAAAAGAAAGCACATAAAAAAGAGCCAAATAAAAATCCTACCCCGGATTCCTTCGCATTTTTTAGCTGACGCTGAACAACCTGAAAATACATCTAGGCCCACCCATAGTATGTGGCCCCCATAGCACACTCTACCAACTGTAGCTTCCCTCCAGATATCTTGTGGCTCCCCATGGAACCCAAAATATGCAGTAGTAATGTCACCACCACCCATGTCGACAGGTCCTTAATGTCACACATCAAGACGTACAAGCCACGCACATATGTAGTACTGTAACAGTTCCTATCACATAGCTCCCCCAATGTCTCCCCCCAAAACAACACCGGTGCCAAGTCACCAACAAATCCCAACATAGGGAGCCCAGTCAAGAAGTACACATCCACCATCATGATCTCATTACACTGGCCCTAGAAGAGGAATACCTCCTCCCGAATATCCCAAAAGCTCACCAACGTTTGCAACAACAAACGGAAGATCTTCATAAGGGGTATCCTCATAAAATTCAGTAAACCACAATGGGCCAGTGTATCACGCACATTCTCATCCCACAATGTCACCTCCTAGAGGTCTTTACAATCTCTCTCCCACCACTTAATCTCAGCCATCCTGCACAAGCAAAACACAGATGTCAGCCACTGCTCTCATCAAAAAATGTCACCTAGGGGCCAAGTCGCACCTGTTTGGGAAAAATGAGTGACCAAGTTGCTCCAAAATTCCCCACAGGTGTGACCAGGTCGCTCTTTTTCCCTCGAACGGTGCGACTTGGCTCCATGAAACCCCAACGGGCTCATGGAGGACCTCTGGGTGACCAAATGCAGAATGTAAACCACCAAAAAGAAGAGATTTGGCAAGAGCTCTTACCTACAAGTCATGGAACTTGAAACAGTCGGAATAGGAGAAATCAACAAAAGAAAATCTAGGGTCCACCTCTCCAACTTTGTAGTGAACAGTGACAATGACACTTCACAAAGTGGTCCCCACCCTTAAAGAGGCCCCATTTGACCTATTTTCTCCCATTCAACACAACAGGACCATACGGATTTCGTTTGAGACACAGTTCATGCCATTAGTTTTAGAATTTCGCTCTCTATCTCCTTATGAGACCATTGTATCATGTTTAACAAACAAATTTCAGGACCACTTCCTGAAATTTACCTTGATTTACGAGCCACATCATAGTGATACAAGTGTATTAGGACCTGTACTTGCATCACGCTTGTCTAACGACACTCATGCGGGTTCTCAGGCCACCGCCCTAAGGAACATCATTTTTATTCTAGCATATAGCCGTCTACTTTGTCCATTGCACCTTATGCGGATCTTCGGACCATCATCCAGAAGATGGATCATTTCCTTTGCATGTATTTGGCATATAACTGCCTTCAGACTTGCACTCACATCACATGTAGTCAAGTCCATCCACCCCAATTCACACATGACTCTCCTAACCTCTGTCCAAGAGACACCTTAGTTTGCACGCCTCTGCTACACCGAATTGTGTGCCTCTACCGTGATCTATCCTGTGCATGTATTGGTATGTTTAAGAGCCACCTGCTTCACCCATATTGCGCGGATGACCTTTGGACCACTTTCCACCATCCCAACATGGGGCATCGCCTGTGTCACCGCATTTGGTTGACCATATTACAGTTTTGTTTAATCTCTTTTCTGACTCCTAAAAGAATGAAAAGATTGTCAAGTGCATCTGCTTCCTTTCCTGCTCATTAAAGTATAGGAAAGGGTGTCTACATCGTCTCATTTATCTCTTTTTGTGGACTATGTAGACCATCAAATGAAAAGGACCACCTTGGAACATTCAATCCAAGACCGTTCCCCTCTGCGTACTTTTATGCTTTCTTGGGAAGAGGGGCCTAAATTTATGAAAAATCTCACCATGGGTTGTCGTTAAGCTCTTTTCCAGCCTTCTCATCAATAAAATATTGCCGAGCAAACTTAGTTTCATTTATGCTCATAAAAGTATTTGAATGATCGTCCAGTCAATATAGGTTTAACCTTTTCTGGACTGATTGGAATACCAACAATAAAGAAGTCTCTCATCACCTACAGGATAGGTGAGCTCTCCTATGTATACTTTTATCCTTTCTTGGGCACATGAGACTACCAATGAAAAAGAGCCCCCACTGGAGTCTTCTTCATGCTTTCAAAATCTCTAAAATTGAAAGCACCATCGAGAATTTACTTTCTCAGGCTCGCCAAAAATCCACGATATCATAACACAATGGTGTCTCTAGACACCACCCGACAGATAACAGTTTGGCATCATTCCCACGTTGGTTCACCTTTGTTCAGAGTACTCTGCAATGTGTCTTCCTTGGATTCCATCAGTACCAAAAGTATCTACCTCTCCCAAGCATTTCCCATCTGCAGTGCCATTCCCTGTATGACAACTATGATCCCATTCCCATGAGTCAATTTCATTTGCTGCCTGGTCTGGCCTGCCATCATACTCTAAACAAAGTAAGCTTGAGTTTTCTACACTCCCTCTACCCCTGTTCAACTATTTCCCTTCCCCCTCCCCATTCAATGGGTTAGTCCTTAGATTGTATCACATCTTTCGGTTATCTCCCTCGCGGTTCTTGTCAAGGGAACACCATTACCTTGACTAGGGGCAGATCTCCCTTTGTTGATGACAACACACATATTCTAGAGGATAGACCCAGAGGTCCCTATATCTTAGTTTCATTAACCTCATTGATGAGTTCCTTGGACCACTTGAGTGGAGTCCTTAGTGCCTCTCGGGATGATTATTTCTCATGTGCTCGACTCCAACTACATCATCGCACAGTTGAGATTCGTGCAGGGCATCGGTCTGTGCAGTATTTGGTCAAAGACCGCAGATGTCACCTGAATCTAGCACATTGATGAGTCTATTCGAGGGAACTAAACAGGTTCACGTCCCTTGTGATTTCCAGGTTTCATTGGAGACAGTGTTCAGAAGCCCCAATAGTGCTTCTATATAGATTTATGATTGATGAATCATATTTGTACCACAGAACCATCAGTGAGTCCATACAGCTATGTACCATTACAGATCCATCACATTATTAGTCATGAAGATATAGTAGTCCTTGAGAGTGCCATGGGTCCAATCAAGCAGTTCTTCATATCGGTATTGTATTCAACCTCTCATTGAGGAAACCACTATGTATCATCAGTTGTACATGATCGAATCTTGTATTATAGAGCATAGATCACATTATTCTTTTGACATGGTTATGAGCATGGGGATTCTCACCTCTTCCATATACATGTCACACATTATTTGTATCTCACCCATTGATGGGAACCATATTAATACAAAAAAATAAATCCACCATGCCCTAGCCCAGGAAGCACCACCTCTCCGTAGAAAATCCTATGATGTCTGTCGGCCATGCGGTGAGCTCCTTCCCTCACATATCAGGGGGCAATCTGTTAACCCAACAAATCCCTCATTCAGCTCTACATGGCCTACACCACCAAAGGACACCCATAGATGACCCTCATTTGACCCCATTTGACCCCCACACCCTCAAGAAGGCTTAAAAACATGAAAAAGGGGTTAAAAACCCCTAAAAAGAGCCTAAATAGCTCTCATAGGGGATAAAGCCTCAAAAAAGGGGCTAAAACCCCTCAAAGGAGCCTAAAACCCTAAAAGGAGCTAAATATTGAGCGAAAGGGGATAAAATCCCAAAAAAGGGGCTAAAGCCCTGATCAGGGGCTTAGAACCCTAAAAAATCTATAACTAGAGGGGTGGGGGGCACTCTCAAAACATTCTTCCCTTGTATAATGTTATGCTGCCCGAGTGGATGCCTTGAGACCATTTCTCTCTCAAGCCACCCACACTCCCTCTCATGCATCCTCCCATTAAGCCATAGCTCCCCCATTTCCAAGAGAGAGGTACTTCTCCAAGCTAGGGCATGGTGGCCCATTTCCACTAATAGGTATAAGCTTTGTTTACTGTCATTTTTATTCTAGTTTTTCTAACTTTGTTTGCTTGCAGGTTTATTTTATGTTCTAACAAGTTGTATGCAGGTTTCTGGAATCTAACCTTGTGTACAGGGTTTCCATTTCTTTCTTTTTTGTTCTCTTTGCTTCAATTCTGTTTCATTTTTCTTGCATTACCATCAGGAACCCTATCCTTCCGTCCTATAGATGGAAGGTAGCCATTCCTTCCCTGTAGTAAGGGAGAAATCCTTGCTACAACCCCCATGGAGTAAAATTATTTCCAGGATATCGAATTCCAGTGTATGACATTCCAGTAGGGGTAGGTTGATAATTCATATTTCCTATAGGTACTTGATTTGTTGGGTAACCATATCCCAAGGAAGCTTGATTAAATATAGGTTGTGGCCCTAAGGGTTGACCTAAACTCAATGGAGGGTTAACTAAATTCATAGGAGGAAGGTAAAGTGTGGACATTCCTGCATTAGAGGCCTATCTATTATGAGTAACAAATCCACTAGAAGATAACGTAGATCGTGTCGGGGGTTTCCCCTCGGAACTATAAGGTACTAATACAACTAGAATTGAAGGTTTCCCCCCATCCATAGAATACCTAGGAGGACTAGAAACAAACTTAACATTTGCAACTGTAGGGTCAAAAGTTTGAACTGGGTGGTGTGATGTCAAAACCCCAAATTTACACAAAAATGTAAAATTTTGAAATAACATAAAATGATGGAACTGAGGTTTACTAACAATTAAAGGTTATAAATAAAATAAACAATTAATAGATTAGTTTTACATAATCTCAATTATATTATCTTAGCAGTTCCTTTTTGAACTAAGATTTAGTTTAACTTATGCATTTCTTCTACTTTCAATTTACTGATGAAATTTATCTATGACAAGTAGGTGGAATCTGATTAGGAATCCGGGGCTTACTTAGAATTTATGCTCACGTAAAAAGATTACTTGTTCTTACAGGTTTATAGGTATGCTTGAAAGAATAATGCTTTAGTTTTCATAGAGTATGCAACAGTATTTCTATTTTCAACTAAATAAGCTTAGTAAAATAAGTTGTTGTATGCCAAGAACTTCCGTGAGGTAAAAACAGTTTATTTTTTTCAGTTACTCTTGTAGATGAAGTTCAAATGATTATGTATTTTTCTTTAGTGTATGAAGCGACAATGAATAATTCTTTGGCTCTAAAATTTTAATCCTATTTGCTTGATATCTTTTAATTTTTAAAATGCTCCTCTTAGTATTCTATAGTACATTTCTTACACTAAATTACTGTCTCTAAATAGAGGTTGGTGTTTTCTTTATAAAGTCAACCTTCTATTTCAAGTTAATTCCAGCATTTTGGTAAAAGCATGAAACTATACTACCAAATTAGTTATGTTTGAAAAGCGGTTACGAATCATTGTAACTATGAGAAGATCATTGTAACTATGAGGTTTTCCAAGTCGGTTACGAATCAGGTACTTGATAGAAATAAGAACGGTGAAATATGACTTTGTATAGATCTCAGAAATCTTAACAAGGTTTCTTTGAAATATAACTATCATTTTCTCAAGATGGAACACATTTTGCAGAAAGTGGTGGGGTTTGAAAGGATTTCGACCATGGACGAATTTTCAGGATACAATTAGATAAAGGTGTTACCTGCGGATCAAGAGAAGAATGCCTTCACTACACAAAGGGGTACCTTTATGTATTCCAAAATTCATTTTGGTCTAATGAATGCAAGGGCCACTTTCCAGCATGCCATGGACATTTCCTTTGTAGAGGAAAAAGATAAATTTGTAGTTGCCTATATGGATGATATAACTTTGTACTCTATATCTGACAAGGAACATATCATGCATTTGGAGAAAGTTTTCCTAAAATGTAAGAAGTATGGAATATCATTAAACCCGAAGAAATTAAAATCTGCATTGGAGGAAGGAAAATTGTTGGGACACATCATTTCCAAAGATGGTATAAAGATTGATATAGAGAGGATCAAGGAAATCCTAAGGGTTGAAGAACCAAGGAGAAAAAGGAAGTGCAATCCCTCATTGGACAGGTAAATTTTTTAAGAAGGTTCATCCCCCATTTTGCTGAGATACTAACGAATATCACTAACATGATGAAAAAATACCATGAGATGAAATGGACAGTGGATGAAAGGAGGTATTTCTGAGATATAAAACAGGTTATCACAAAATCCCCTGTTGTGGTAAGTCCATATTTTAGAAAATATTTTTTAATCTTTTCTTATGTTTCTGATCACACTATTGTTGGAGTGTTGTTACATAAAAATGATGAAAATCCTGAGTGGCCTATACCCTTTTTTAGCAAAGTGTTAAGAGATGGGGAGTTGAAATATGAAATAATGGAGAAACATGTGTATTCTCTAGTCAAATCTATGAAATATTTCAGAGTCTATGTTCTTCATTCACACATCATTCCTTACGTTCCTAGCAGTGTGCTTAAGGGAATCCCCACACAAACTGATCTAGAGGGAAAAAGAGCAAAATGGATTGTTGTGTTACTAGAGTATTACATTGAGATCATGTCAACCAAACTGATTAAGGGTCAAGGACTAGAAAAGAGGATGAAACATACCAACTGTGAATCCTTGCAACTAAATTTATTAACCAGTCATTCGAACCGTCTTGACACAAAGGTGCCGGTAATTACTGATTCTCCATATCTCAATTGTATTTTGACATTGTGTATGTAATGCAAAATTTACAGGATCCTACAGAGCTAAGAAAAATAAGGGCAAGGTCAGTGAAGCTAAAATATGCCAAGTTTTGTATTCTGAATGAATATCTATATTGGAAAGATCCTGGTGGTGTTTTATTAAATTGTCTTTTGGAAAATGAAGCTTAACTGACTATAGAGGAGTTTCATAAGGGATATTATGGGGGACACCATTCTTGGAAAGTAACACCAAATTTTTTTTTGAGTGTTGGTTTCTACTGGCACTCATTATTTTCTGATGTTATAAAGAGATCACTAAGTGCAACCAATGCCAGATTTTTTATGGTAAGAGGAAACTTGTTCCACTTCCTCTTAATCCAATATCTGTAGAAGCACATTTTTCAGCAGTGGGGACTAGAATTCATCGGGAAAATAAATCTGAACTCTTCAGGATAACATATATGGTTTTGATGGCCGCATACTATTTTACAAAGTGGATTGAAGAAATATCTACTAGGAGGGATACTAATGCAACGATTATGTGTTTTCTCGAAGAAAACATTTTGGCTAGGTTTGGGTGTTGATGTATATGTAACTTCAAAATGTATTTCATTTGTATTTCTTATATATTGTAACCCGATATTTATTCCGGGATTTACTTGAGTTATGTCATTGCCTGATTTTCCTATCGGGAAGGTCTATCATGTAAACAAGTCATTTCAAGTCATTGTGGGTAACCCTCCTATTGTATAAGGGTTAAAGTCCCCATAGTTCTAGGGAGCTAGGGTTATTAGACTCTCTTAGTAGAGGTCGGACCTGGTAGGGTTTTAGTCAGGTCGAGATTAGTATAAATAGAGAACTAAAGTCTCTATTTATCACATAAATGATACACACTCAAGTGTAGCGCATACTTGAGGAAGGAGAAGACATTGGGGCTAGAGAAGAAGAAGGTTACTACTGTCAAGAGATCACTTAATGTTTTGGGGCTTCTCTATTTTGGTGCTGATTCTATCTCTGAGGAAGTTGTAGGGTTTTCACCATTTATGGTTTCCCTGAGGATAAAAACTCTGTTCATTGTCTCTTGTCTTTGATTGTTGTGCTTGTTATTCTCTTAGTAAAGATCCTAATATAATGCTAGCTTAATGACGAAATTATAACATGGTATTAGAGCTAACCTGAGAACAAGACACTATGCAGCTGTGGGAACTATGGATTCCTAGTTTGTGGATCTTCCTCAATAGATTTTCAGCAAAATTAAGGTGGAATAACTCTCCTCATTAGGGAGGATATTTCTGTCGAAGCAGAATCCAATTCTGAGGTTTTTCAGGTTTGGACCCAACACTATTGCCGAAAATTAGGGCATTTCACAGAAGAGGAATTTTTTAGTGAGCCCAGGCCAGGATTGATCTCCTCTCCAAAATCGAAGTTAGGGATAAATTTCAAGGCATTTGGGTGGATAGATCTCTGGAAAAGTAAAACCCTAATTTGCTACTGAACTAGCACTGTAGGATTTTAGCTCCAAATCTAGATCCGACATCTTGACCTGGTAAGATCTAAATATTTTGTATTTCCATTTGAGGTTCTCAGTTTAAGATGTCTCATCATACCAAGCTTGATGAAAATCTTGAGGGAGCTGATAACTTTCGAGCTTGGAAGTATATGATCTCCCTGGTCTTGGAAGAGAATGAGTTGTACTCCTATATCAATGAGGAGGTTCCAGTTCTAGAGGGAGATGAGGCTAAGTCCTTACATATGAAGAATTTGGTTATGTCAAAGAGAATCATTGCTAATTCTATCAAGGATCATCTCATACCACCTGTTTCCTATCTCAAGACACCTAAAGCTATGTTTGATGCCCTAACCAAATTGTTTGAAGGGAAGAACATAAACAGGAAGATGAATTTGAGAAACAAATTGAAGAATGTGAAGATCCAGAATGCTGAGACTATTCAGTATTACTTTACAAGGGTTTCTCAGATCAAGGAGTAGCTAGAAGCAGTAGATGAAGAAGTGGAAAATGTAGAGATTGTGATGACCACCTTGAATGGTCTCCCTAGATCATGGGACTCTTTCATTCAAGGAATCTGTGCTAGAAATAAGTTAGTCAAGTTCAACAAACTATGGGAAGAATGCTCTCTAGAAGAAGCCCGGATAGCAGCTCGAGAAGAGAATATGGGTAGTGAAGATCAAGCTATCATAGTTCACTCCAAGAAAAACAGGAGGAGCAATTATCACTCCAAAGGTAAGATCTCACACTCTAGAAAAGATCTAAATACTATTAGATGTTACACATGTGATGAGAAAGGTCACATATCCAAATTCTACCCTAACAAAAGAAATATAAGGAAGAAGGTAAACAAGAGAAAAAATCATGCCCATGTTGCAGAGGATGATAAACCTTCCACAAAGAGAATCAGACAAGAGAGTGATGACTCTTCAAGTGAGGATGAATATGTTCTAATCTCCGCTCTCACGGGAACTGTTTCACATGGAAGCAATGATTGGCTTATAGACAGTGGTGCTTCCAAGCACATGACGGGATTCAAAGAATAATTTGTGAAGCTATTTGAACATGAGTCACCTCACAAGGTGAAACTTGGGGATGACTACCAGTATCCAATAAAAGATAGTGGTGAATCCTTCTATAAATTAGAATCTGGAAAGTCATTGAAGATGAAGAATGTATTATTTTTTCCAGGACTAAAGAAGAACCTCCTCTCCATATCTGCATTGGATGCAAAAGGAATGAGGGTTGCTTTTGTAGATGGCCAAGTTCTTATGTGGCCAAAGGGAAAGACTTTTGACAATGCAATCGTGATTGGAGAACAAGAAGGAGGTCTATACAAGTTGAAGGGCCAACCAGATCAAGCTTTGGTTCATGACATAGTAGAACCAAATGAACTTTGGCATAGAAGTCTTGCACATGTACATTACAGAGCACTACCACTTGCAAGCAAAGTTGTTGAAGGTGTTCCAAAAATTCAAGAAAAAACATGAAGGGGTCTACAGAGGATGTGCGAAAGGAAAGAACACAAAGAAGACATTTCCAAGAAGTGAGAGCAAAGCAAAAGGAATCTTGGAAATCATCCACTCTGATGTATGCGGACAAATGTCATCAAGCTCACTAAGCAGGTTTGTGTACTATGTTTCATTTATTGATGAATTTATAGGAAGACATGGATTTACTTCATGAAGAATAAAGATGAAGTGTTTAGCAAGTTCCAGGAATTCAAAGCCTTGATCGAGAACCAGACTGAAAAAAAGATCAAGACTTTTCGATTAGACAATGGCAGAGAATTCACTTCAAATGAGTTCAAGGAAATATGTAAGGGCTCAGGGATTAAGAGGGAGTTGTCCACTCCTTACAATCCACAAGAGAATGGGGTTTCAGAGAGGAAGAATAGAACTATAATGGAAGCTGCAAGAGCTATGTTTCATGATCAAGATCTTCCTATGCATCTTTGAGCAGAAGCAGCCAGAAAAACAGTGTATGTACAGAACCATACTCCACATAGAGTAGTCGAGAACAAGACTCCTGAAGAAGTATTCTCCGCCAAGAAACCAAAAGTCAGCCATCTCAGAATATTCGACTGTCCGGTGTACATACAGATTCCAAAAGAGAAGAGAACAAAATTAGATCCTTCAGGAAATAAGGGTATATTTGTGGGATACTCTGAAAGCTCGAAGGCTTATAGAATATACTTCCTAGGGTTCAAAAATATTGACATCAGCAGGGATGTAACATTTGACAAAGATTCAGCCTACATCAAATCAAGAGAGAAACTCGCTGAAGAACCTGAAGAAGCAGAAGCTCCCAGAATTCATGATATTATCATGAACAAAGAAACTCAAGAAGAATATCGAGAATTTGAAGAACCACAAAGACCTGTAGATCAACCACAGGAGAAGAATCCTCACAAGAGGAAACATGCTTAGGTATGAGAGATTATCCAAGGTGTGGAAAGATATGGGGTTCTAGAAGAGAATCTCAGAGAAAGAAAGAGGACTAGATCCTATTCCAGTTATGTAGCTTTACTATGTGACTTCATTGATAAAGAACCTTCCAAATATGAATAAGTGGTAGAACGAAAAGAATGGAAGGATGTGATGATCAAAGAGTATCAATCGATCATGAAGAATGATGTTTGGGATGTTGTCCCAAGAATAGAAGGGAATTCAGTCGTAACTTCCAAATGGATCTACAAGATCAAGCATGCTACAGACGGTAGCACTAAAAAGTATAAGGCAAGATTTGTGGCTCAGGGTTTCTCTCAGAAAGAAGGAATAGACTATGAAGAAACCTTTGCACCTGTAGCCAAATACACTTCCATTAGATCGGTACTTGCTCTGGCTACAATGATGAAATGGAAGATACACCAAATGGATGTCAAGACTACCTTCTTGAATGGTGTAGTAGAAAAGGAAGTGTATGCAGAGCAGCCACTCGGTTTTGAGACACATGATAGGGAGTCTCATGTGTGTATATTGAAGAAAGCCCTATAGGGTTTGAAATAGGCACCCAGGACATGGTACGGTAGAATTGATAGCTTTCTATCTAGTTTGGGCTTTACCAAGAGTAAATAAGATTCCAACCTTTACTACAAGGTAGAATATGGCAACCCGGTGATACTTCTACTTTACATAGATGATCTGTTTGTGATAGGTATGGATGGGTTGATTACTGATACAAAGAGAAAGCTTGCTGCTGAGTTCGAGATGGACTTGGGAATGATGCATTATTTCCTAGTTATGGAGGTGTGGCGGACTACAGATGGAATCTTTCTTGGACAAGGAAAGTATGTAGTAGAGATCATGAATAGATTTGGGATGATGGACTGCAAGGTGTTAACCACACCTATCACATCAAACCTGAAGTTGTTGAGTGATGCTTCATCAGAGACAGTCGATTCCATGATGTATCGTTAGATGATTGGGTCCTTGATGTACCTAACGAACATGAGACCAGATATCTACTTTGCTATGAACACCTTGAGCCAATACTTGACAAATCCAAGACATGTTCACTTGACTGCTGCAAAGCATATTCTAAGGTACCTGAAGGGTACAGTTGATTATGGGCTCAAGTATAAGACTGATTAGAAGATTAACCTGGAGGGTTATGTTGATTCAGATTGGGTAAGCAGTGCCATCAATAGGAAGAGCACTTCAGGGTGTTGCTTCAGTATGGGATCAGGTGTGATCTCGTGGTTTAGAAGGAAGCAATCCTGTGTGGCACTAAGTACAACTAAAGTAGAGTATGTTGCAGCCTGTTCAGCTAGTTGTGAGGTCGTATGACTGAGGAAGCTACTATCCGATTTATTTGATCTTCAGTTATATGATACTTGTATATACTATGACAACTAGAGTTGTGTAAAGTTGTCAGAGAATCTAGTATTCCATGACAAGTCAAAGCATATCAAGATCAAGTATCACTATATCAGTGATATGGTGCAGAGAGGAGCAGTGAAGCTATAGTATGTTGTGATGAATGAACAGATAGCTGATGTGTTGACTAAGACATTGGCTAAGGTGAAGTTTGAGTATTTCAGGGAGAAGCTTGGTGTTCTCTAGATTGAGGTTCCTCCAAAGAGGAAGTGATGTGTCTGTGCTGAGCCCTTCTCACATGGTGAGAGGATTGGTTCCTTCCATGATCAGATGTAAATGCTGTGCCATTCTGACATGATGAGAGGATTGGTTCCTTCCATTTTCAGATGTAAGAGCTATGACATGGTGAGAGGATTGGTTCCTTCCATTGTCAGGTATATGTGGATGCATCATCCAACATTAAAAAGGGCTGGCTCTATGAAGACACATCTAGTATGAAAAAGGACTAGCTCTGTGTAGATGGCACATCTGGCATGAAAAAGGGTTGGCTCTATGAAGACACATCTAGTATGAAAAAGGACTAGCTCTGTGTAGATGGAACATCCAGCATGAAAAAGGGTTGGCTTTGTGAATACACATCAAGTATGAAAAAGGAATAGCTTTGTGTAGATGGAACATCCAACATGAAAAAGGGCTGGCTCTATGAAGGCTCATTTAGTATGAAAAAGGACTACCTCTGAGTAGTTTCCACATCTGGTATGAAAAAGGACCAGCTCTATGATGCCTCATCTAGTATGAAAAAGGACCAGCTCTGTGATGCCTCATCTAGTATGAAAAAGGACTAGCTCTAAGAAGTCTCATCTAGTATGAAAAAGGATTAGATTTGAGTAGCTTCCACATCTGGTATGAAAGAGGACTAGCCCTGTGATGCCTCATTTGGTATGAAAAAGGACCAGCTCTGTGATGCCTCATTTGGTATGAAAAAAGACCAGCTCTGTGATGCCTCATATAGTATGAAAAAGGACTAGCTCTGAGAAGGCTCATCTAGTATGAAAAAGGACTAGCTCTGAGTAGCTGCCACATCTGGTATGAAAAAGGACCAGCTCTGTGATGCCTCATTTGGTATGAAAAAGGACCAGCTTTGTGATGCCTCATCTAGTATGAAAAAGGACTAGCTCCGAGAAGGCTCATCTAGTATGAAAAAGGACTAGCTCTGAGTAGCTGCCACATCTGGTATGAAAAAGGACCAGCTCTGTGATGCCTCATTTGGTATGAAAAAGGACCAGCTTTGTGATGCCTCATCTAGTATGAAAAAGGACTAGCTCCGAGAAGGCTCATCTAGTATGAAAAAGGACTAGCTCTGAGTAGCTGCCACATCTGGTATGAAAAAGGACCAGCTCTGTGATGCCTCATTTGGTATGAAAAAGGACCAGCTTTGTGATGCCTCATCTAGTATGAAAAAGGACTAGCTCCGAGAAGGCTCATCTAGTATGAAAAAGGACTAGCTCTGAGTAGCTGCCACATCTGGTATGAAAAAGGACCAGCTCTGTGATGCCTCATTTGGTATGAAAAAGGACCAGCTTTGTGATGCCTCATCTAGTATGAAAAAGGACTAGCTCCGAGAAGGCTCATCTAGTATGAAAAAGGACTAGCTCTGAGTAGCTGCCACATCTGGTATGAAAAAGGACCAGCTCTGTGATGCCTCATTTGGTATGAAAAAGGACCAGCTTTGTGACGCCTCATCTAGTATGAAAAAGGAATAGCTCTGAGATGATACGTCCAATATGAAAAAGGACTGGCTCTGTAGAGGTTCCTATGATGAGAAGAATCAAGATATAGCACCTGTGATGATGCCCAGTGATGATCCAGATTGCGTGATGATGATCCAGATCCAGTGATGATGATCTAGCAAAAATGATCCAAATCCAATGATGATCTAGATCCAGTGATGATGCCCAGTGATGATCCAGATCCAGTGATGATCCAGATCCGATGATGAATATGACTTGAAGATGAAGAAGAATTGAAGATGACGAGGACTCGATGATGATCCAAAAGATACAGAGAAGAATACTTGTGCTGAAAATTGTGTCGAAGGAATACCTTCCTAGTTAAAAGGGAGTGTTGATGTGTATGTAACTTCGGAATGTATTTCACTTGTATTTCTTATATATTGTAACTCGATGTTTATTTTGGGATGTACTTGAGTTATTTCATGCCTTGATGTTCCTATCGGGAAGGTCTATCATATAAACAAGTCATGTCAAGTCATTGTGGGTAACCCTCCTATTGTCTAAGGGTTAAAGTCCCCGCAGTTCCGAGGCACTAGGGTTATTAGATTCTCCTAGTATAGGTCAGCCCTGGTAGGGTTTTAGTCATGTCGAGATTAGTATAAATAGAGAACTAGAGTCTCTATTTATCACACAACTCATACACATTCAAGCGTAGCACATAGTTGAGGAAGGAGAAGACACTGGGGCTAGACAAGAAGAAGGTTACTGCTGTCGGGAGATCACTTACTGTTTTGGGGATTTTCTATTTTGGTGCTGATTCTATCTCTGAGGAAGTTGCAGGGTTTTCACCATTTATGGGTTCCCCAAGGATAAACACTGTGTTCATTGTCTCTTGTGTTTGATTGATGTGCTTGTATTCTCTTAGTAAAGATCCTAAAATAATGCTAGATTAATGATGAAATTATAACATTGGGTGCCCTAGCAGGATTGTGAAAGACAATGTAGAAACTTTCCAGTTTAAGAAGCTGATTAATTTTTGGCATAAGTATCATATCATCCTTAACCATTCTACTACCTATTATCCACAGCGGAATGGGCTAGCAAAATCTTCAAATAAAATAATGGTAAGTATTATTAAGAAGCTATTGGAAGATAACAAGAGAGCTTGGCATACAAAGATGAAATATTATTTGTGGGATGAAAGAATCAACACAAAAAGGGAAATTGGAATGTCACCATTCTAGTTAGTATATAGGGCTAAAATAGTTTTTCTAGCATCCTTGGGACTGTTAGTAATGAGGTTGTTGCAGGAACAAAAAAAATGAATCAAATCATATGCAGAGAAGAATCAATAAAATCATAGAATTGAATGAGTTAAGAGACAAAGCCTATGGTAAAGTATAGATACATCAAGAAAAAATGAAGAATACTTTTGATAGGAAGGCCAAAGAGGAGAAATTCTTGGTCGAAGATTTGGTTCTAAAGTGGGATTCCCCAGGGAAGATAAGCATGGAAAATTTGATCACAGGTGGATTGGTCCTTAGAACATTGTAGTATAAAAGGGATAGAATGCTTTCATTCTGTAGCATGAGCATGGCTCTTAGCTGAAAGGAGGTCCAAGAAATGGAAGATTTCTCAAGCATTATTTCACCTGAAGGGAAGAGGTAAACTTCTGTATCATAATTGTATATATTTCTTTATTTTCAAATAGTATAAATGGTGAGACGAAGGATTTGAAGCCCAAAGATAAGGCCTTAATATTTAAAGGGATAACCATGTTCACTTTTATTTGTTTTTTGTTTATAGAAAAAAAAAATAGTTTTGAAGTCTGCAATATGGGGATTTTCCCAATGGATTCGACACCTGGTCTACGGGGTTCTTTTCTACCTCACATGGAGGATAGCATCCCTAGTTGGAGCCAATTGTTAGCACTGTGTTTGTGCTAAGTAGTTGGAGAGGTATAAAACAATGTAATGAGAAATAAGTTCTGTCAATTTTGATATCATATGACCATGGAGGGTGTTTATATGTTTTTTGCAATTTTTTTGAAGGTTATTTGTAAGCAAAATTCCTAAAATAATTGAAGGATTCTAGATTTTTTCAGTTTTAGAAGAGTATGCGGATGAGAAAACTCATTCTAAGCTCTATATTGCAAATAAGTGAAGATATTAAATAAACAAGTTAACAAGAAAACATAATTGTTTGTTAGATGAAGAAGGACAGGTAGATCTATGATCATGATTAATTTCATTGTTTCAATGTGCATGGAGAAATGAAATCCTGAAATCAACGAAGCGGCAGAAAAGGGTTTATATTTCAATGGTAGCAATTAATGATTAGATCTGATCAACAGTGGAAATCCATTCTTCCATTCTAACTTGCACGATAAAAATCACTTTTGGAATTTGCATAATAGGCTAAAACACCTAAAGGTTTCAATGGCCGAGATTGAGGGTGGCTTATATCAATGGAAGACGTGAATTTCGCTAATCTAAGATGCTCAAGAAAAGTCAATCTTAAGATTTGTGAAATTGGTTAAAGGAGGCACATGTTTCAATGGTTGAGATCAAATCGAGAGAAATCTATGGTGAAGAATGATTACACTGATTGAACATGCACAAATAAATTCACTTTTGAAATTTTTGGAATGTGGTAGGTCTTTTAAACTTGAAAGATGAATATTATAGATAGCTTTTTATTAAGGTCAGATATCGATTACGCAAATTATAATTGCATGGAGAAAGGTCAAGGTTGAGATTTGCAGAATTGAATATGATCAACATATTTCGACGGTTAATATGAAGCTTAAGATTAGATCAACGCTTCAAAACAGTTCTACCAATCCAAAGTGCACGGAAGAAAATGTTTGGTAGGGGTGCGGAAATTGTAAATGAGAAAGGTGATCAAGGGTGCAGATTTAAGTTAAGAGTGGATCCATGGATATAAAAAAATATGGGAAAAAAAGGATATAAGGAGGATAGAAAAGGTGATATAACTAGAAATCGAGGTTTAAGATAAATCAAAATGGATGACTCAGATTGGAAAGGAGTCCAGATCAAGGATGGATATTTGTTTTGGTTTTAAAAGTTAGATGAGGAATCAAGATGAGTGAAAGAAGCAGGAATAAGATGGTGTGCTTAACCAACAATCAAGAATCAAGGTCTTAGATTGAAGAACAACAGATCTAAGGGTGATATTATATTTGAATGAAAAAGATGCACAGTCAATGATAATGTAGAAACCACCAAAAACAAATTGAAAATCCTCAAATATTAGGGAATTGATACTCATGGATTATGCAGTTCATATTTCCTTTATCTCTATGTCAAACAAACCCAAAACTATCCAGATTTTGTTGAGTAGTGCACCAATAATTACTCTCATTCTGAGGGGGTAATAATGGATGCATCTAGGTCTAAAATTTTGTGCCCAGTAAATTCCCTTCTCATCTAAAATACTGTATGGACCCCTTCTTATTTTTCTGAAATGACTAAAGAGTACAAATAAGAAAACCTAGTCCAATTTTTCCGAGAGTCCCAGTCGAACAAAAAGAAATTTACCTCACGACTTGCTCATAAACTGATAGTTAGTTGTTAAATCACCCTTTTTCCATTTATTACAACCTATTTAATGGAGAAACACAGTCTCTAATAACCATGGAAAGTCATTTTTTGGCGTTGGATACAAATAAATACATCATAGAACCCTTGTCGAGTCTAATGTTCACCCTTAGTACTGGACAAGTAGAGTATCAGAAATTGAGCCAGTCAATGCATCCATCATGCCTTAAATTTGATGAGTTTTTAGCTGAGATATTTTGTTCTCAGTTAATAAACTTTCACAGGACACGAACTTTAAGATTTCAATATTTTATGATGAGGATGCTTTTAACATTCAATGAAGATAATTTACAACTCCTAGTGATGGTTATAACATATGAAATGAGTAGAGATTATCGTAAGTTTATGAATTTTCTCATGGTACAAGTGTATAATGTTTTCGTTCAAGAAAGATTACCCAGAATATTACCAGAAATGAAATAAATATTACAGTTGTCACCTAAAAGGAGATCAGGGGATTGGTTCCTATCTGAACATGGCACAATTATTAGGGTAAATGGGTTTTTTCATTAACCCTATATCCTACCAACATTTTTTACAGTAGAAGTGTTTGCATTGGAACTAATTAGACAATGGTTGATAGTTGAAGATAACCATTTCCTAAGCTATAATAATCCTTGAGAAATTAAGTTTCCATGGACAGTTGGAACTTTTGGCATCAAGATCAAATCATATCTCCAAATGATTGAAATATGCTCAGAGAAATGGGAATTTCATTTGAATTTGTTGTTAATTATGACCCTCACCATGTTATCTCAAATAGGAGACAAGTAAATAAAAATAAATTATTTTATCATTTTGAGGTGGAAGGACTGTCTAATGAAAAAAAATTGGATGGATTATCCCAAGGATATTAATAATCGTGAAAATATGAAAGAATATTCACTTCCATCTGCATCATGGAGCACTTCACCTTAGCATGATATTTCTATTATTGTTGCAGCAATTACTCATATTACTCCATTGGCTAATTTTTCTGAAAAATTAATAAGATATATTTCTCAGATGCCATGGATACTGAGGAACAAGGCACTGCCATAGCACTCAATAAAAAAAATATTGAAAAGGTAGGACCACAACTTGCACAGGTCACAAAATATAAAGGAAAAAAGAAGCAGATGAAGATCAAAGGCCCAGCCTTTGTAATCTAGGAATATACCTTTGATAAAATTCCTAAAGGAGATACATATAAGTACAAGTCCAAGACTACATTGCTAGATAGATATAAAGATATGGGTGAAAAAAAAATTCGATTAAAAATTGAATCTATATGATGAAGTGAGAAAATTGTCTAGTCAAGATGTATCCCTAGTGACTATTAGGGATCAGACTGAAAACACATTGAATTTGGAAGTGACTATAGGAAATAGAGTGGATGAATTGAGAATGAATTTGAAGAATATTTCTACTAGTGATATGATCCATTTACATAGAGAAACAATTGATATTATTTATACTGACATGTTGAAAGAAACATTGCAGGTTTCCTTTCGATGGTGGATTGATTGGACCGATGAAATCAAGAACCTAGTTTTCAAATGGCTCTATGAGAACCTCTGGCTAGAGTGGAATATCATTAGATGGTGTTGGTCTTCCCATCCTTTGACAAATATCGCATCTTCTAACATATTTCTTGAAGTCTTTGAAGATAGATGGTAAATAATACCCCAAGTTGAGTATTTTTTATGGTGTTCATTTATCTGGAAAATGACCACCCCATGGCTCATCATGATAGGATTTTCAAATTTCTAAAATATCATCTTGTCTTACACATATTCTAATGATAAGATCATATCCTATATAGAAAAGATATCCATTCACCCATATGTTTCTAACACTTTTCTTAATGATTACTTTCTTTTCTTTTGATGACATAGTCGAAGGTATATTCCCTGATGATAAGTAGTTATCTATATCGACATACCATGGAGTTATAATAGAAATATAAAATAAGTATTAATCAAGAAAATTATCTGAAACATGAACAACCTTATCAGAACTATTTAATCGAGATAGAAAATATGTCGCTTTATTTTCCCTTCCAGGTCTATCTAGGACAGTAATGTTGAATTCTTGCATCAATAATAGCCACCTCGTTATCTTCCCATTAGTAATAGTTTATTTCATTAAATATCTTAAGGAATATTGATCTGTATGGACAAAGATTTCATAACCAGTAATGTAATGATGAACTATGTTCATAGCATGTACTACTATGAACATATCCTTCTCATTCATTTTGTAATTCAATTCTGTAGGGGTTATATTTTTTCTAATAAAGTGAATATTATAAGTCATAATATTTTCTTTTTGACCCAAACATGCCCCAATTGTGATATCCGATGGATCTGTAGAGATGTGAACTGGCAATGTCCAATCAGGTCCTCTTAATATAGGTGCTAAAGATAAATTTTCTTTAAGTTTCTGAAAGGAAACTTGACATTTAGTATCCCATCGAAAATGTACATATTTGGAAATAAATTTTAATAATGGAAAATCTATTTTACTAAAATTTTCAATAAACCCTCAGTAATAGCCTGCATATCCAAGAAAACTTCTCGCATCCTTTTGATTTTTTGGTTATGATAAATTCATAATGAGTTGTATTTTGGGAGGATTCATATTTATTCCAGATGATGAAATATGATGACCTAACACTATCCCTTTAGTTAACATCATGAAACATTTTTCATTGCTAAGGGAAAGATTTGATTCTATGCATCTTTTTAGGATTTTCTCTAATTTTTCAAAGGCATCTTCAAAAGTGTTTCCATACACACAGAAATAATCCATATATACTTATACACATTCATGAATTAAATCAACAAAAATAGCTAGGAATTCTCTCTGAAAAGTAGCTAGAGAATTACATAGACCAAAAGGTAAAATTTTATAGGCATATGTACCCCAGGGGCATGTAAAACTAGTTTTTTCTGGGTCTTCTAATGCGATTCCTATTTGATTGTATTCATTGAATCCATCTAAAAAGGAAAAATATCTTTTTCTGTCTAGTGCATCCAATACTCGATCAATGAATGGTAATGGAAAATAATATTTAAGTGTTGCTTTGTTTAACTCCATATAATCTACACAAATTCTCCACTTTCCATTTGTCTTAGGAACACTGACTAACGTAGAAACCCATTGACTATTGGGGATAGGGTAGATAAATCCTACCTTTAATAACTTTTTCAATTATTCCTTAACTATTTGTTTTAGTATGGGGTTCATTCTTCATTGAGGTTGCCTTATAGGTCTTATATTATCATCTATGTAAATATGATGAGTATATGTTTTTTGATGAATTCTTGGCATGTGAGTATATTCCAAAGAAAATGGCTTGTGATATTTATTCAATAATGCAATCAACTGCTCGTCTTGTCATAAAGTAATATCTACACCAATGTTCAAGTATTTTCTAGGACTGATTTCGATGCTCTTTCTTTAAGCATTTGTTATTGAATTAATAGAAAAATATCATCAAATGATGATTCCAAGGAATTAATTGTGCAATTTTCTTGCAAGTTTTTTCCTAAGACCTAATCTCCAACAATATATGGCATGTTTATTAAATTTTTAGAGATATTTGCTTCATAAATAAAGTAATCTAGCAAATATTCATTATTTTCCTCTCGAAAAAAAATTTGATTAATAGTTAATATGGGATGAATTACTTCTTCATGTTGCTCTTTTTTTATTAATCTAGGATAACTTATTTGTCATAGAAGTTTTTTTAGCAGAAGGATAAAGTGTAATCTATTGCCTTTCTGTTCCATGCAAAATGATCATATTTCCTATTCTACAACCAATAAAAGCATTAGGTGTAGCCAACCAAGGCCTTCGAAGAATCAATGGATGTCCCCCTAAATTAGATTTTGCTTGAAGAACTAACAAATCCACTAGATACTCCCACGAATCCAAAGAAACTATGATATCTTCAAGTATCCCTTCTGGTGCTATTTTATATCTATCAACTAGCTCTAAGATTGTAGTGGTTGGTCTAATTTTTTCAAATCCATATATTTCATTGTTTCAAGTGTCATTACATTAATAACTTCACCTAAGTCAATTAATTTTTTTGAAATTGAAAATTTCTTGATAGTTATTGTTACCATTGGAATTCCTGGATCAACATACTTTTCAACAAAAATAGTATTTGACATTAAGCCTACTAAATTTCCAATTACATGGATTGTTGTTGGATATTTATTTATTTTTCCAGTCTTGTTTAGACATAACTCCTTAATTTCCTTTGTATAGATTGGGATATATTTAATATCTTGCAATAAGGGAATTTTTACATAGACATTTGTTAATTCATCTAAGACATCAAATTCAGAAAGACTAATTGATAATTTTTACTTAACTAACCTCTCTAGAAAAGGAGGTGTTTGAGGTATTAACATTTTACTCTTCTGATTTTGTTTGTCCAACTGCAAGTTTTATGTATTATATTTTTTTGGAATTCTCTCTTTTTCTATTTGTTCTTCTATAATAATAGGAGATTTTTTTTCCAAAACATTTCTAGACCTCAAGTGTTTTTTTTGAATAGAAAGGATTGAGTATGAAAATGTTGTTCCTTCATAAATATTATACATGGGTTTCTCCACTCTATTATTAGGATTTGCTACTGGCTGGGATGGAAACTATGTTGGTCGAGGTGGAGGTTTGTTAGATGGTAGCTGAAGTTCTTGAGGTTGGGTTATTTGGGAAGCACAATTTGTTTGTGGAGGAAATGAAGGTTGATTTTGCTAGTATTATGGATAAGGAAAATATTGTTGGTAATACTGTGGATAGGCCTACTAGTATGTTTGATTTCCATGCACATATCCTCACCAATTTTGAGCAGGTTGGTTTTGGTTTTGCTGAGGATACCAATTTTTCCAAGGACTAGGTACATTCCATGAATTTTGAACGCGATATTGATAACCTAGAAAAAAATGTTACATAGGGTCTTGAGACATACCTAGAAAACGTGGCTGGCATGGTATTTTTGTGCTAGCAGATAAAGAAACTCCATGATTTGGATTTCTTCCACTAGAGCTTCTTGTAATTCTTTCAAGATAGAACAATTATCAGTGCTATGATTTTCTTTACATAGTCCAGAAATTTGAACATTATTTAGAGGGAATTCTTTCAACAGATGTATCTTCCTACATTTAGGATAGAAAATTGATAGAGCTTGATCTTGTTGTTCTTGTATCTTTTTATACATTTTTGATATTTCAACTTGTCTCCCTAAGGTACTCAAAATGTCAATTTTGAAATACTCTAATATGCTTCCAAGGTCGACTCTTGATATACTCCTTATTGCTGACTTGTTTATTTTTGAAGTTACATCCCTTTTTCCATTTTTGGATCTTCCTTGTGAATACTTTTGACATAACTGTATAATTTCATCAAATGGTAAGTAGGAAATATCTCCCTTCCCCATTACCTTAAGAATATCAAGATACTCATATCATATACCTTTCAAAAAGATTGTTTGGATAATATCAGAAGTCAAATAATTATATTTTTATTTTTGTAGGTTATACATAAATCTCTCAAGATATTGTTCTAAACCTTCACCTTCTTGCTCATACATCCTAAAAATATCATCTTTTAAATATTTAGATATACACTATGCTTGATATTTCTTAAGAAAAATATTTCTCATGTCATCCCAACTGGTTATAGTATGTTCTCCTAATCCCATGAACCATTTCAATGTAGTAGACTTAAGAGTAGCAAAAAAGAGGAAACGTTTATGTGTATCATCAGTATATCCATAGGTACGACATAAAATATTAAACTCAAATAAAAATTAATTTGGATCTTCATAGGTCATATCATAAAATTTAGGTTAAATAGACGGTGGAATGTTTTTCATTTTTACTTCTTCTCCCAGGATGATACAAGTATATGAGATTGGTAATATAAAAGTAGTCTCTTGTTCTTCTTCATTTCCTCTCCCTTCTACTCTTTCAATTTCCATATTGTTTTCATACTCTCTTCATTGTTATGGGGTTGGTCCTATTAATGCTTCTTCCTCATCCATTTCTCTTTGTTTGTTTTCAATATCCATCCTTATTTCATAATCTCTACGTTTATCCAGGGTTAGTCCTCCTCTACTCATTTTAGAGGTTTCTTCCTGGGCCATTTTCAAAATATCAACAGTTGGTGTAATAAATCCTTTCTTCTCATATGAATAATTTCTTGTTATCTCTATTTTTGGGGCTTTTTTTTACAAATATTCCTTCTTTGTCTCTCTATCTTGACATAAAATAAAACTAAATTATGCTCTCTGTTTTTGTATTTTTTTTAAAGAAAAAAAACTAAACTTTCTAAGCCTATTTATAAATATGCTTACTTGGCAACGACGCCAAATGTTGGTTCAATCTAGTGTCGTAAAATAGAGCATAAATTTTAATTGTCAATCCATCATCATAATACTTATAAGCACATCCAAAATCTATGGATTTAGATCTAGACTAGTTTAAAACACACTTTGCTTCAGAATTGAACCTAGAATTATTTGAATGATGTAAGATAAAAATACTAAAATCCCTTATAGAAAGTGTATTCATTATATTTATTAAACTTATCAACACCTAAATTATAAAATATTCTAAAAATAAAACATCAAAACCATAAAAAAAACTACAACATTGCTACTTCATTGTTGAAAGCATGAAGACATTAAATTCTTTTACATGAAATCAGTTCAAAATGTGTTTGAATAATTCAACAATTAAGTGTATATTCTAATGAAAAATAGAGCCAGAAACAACCTACAGTAATTAAACAAAAATACATACTATTGTCAATCAACGAAAAACTTTTTGCATCACATAGAATGAATTTCGATTGTATAATGTAGTTTGAAATCTTTAATGCCAACGTGTAATAATGGAATAAATGAATGCGAAGGCTTGGAGAAAGGGGCCCTCCAATGATTCAATTACACACACATGTTGGTTCACAAAAATCTTAACACCTAACTTGATCCCACATCATATAAAAAATCAACACACAAATATATTCGAAATATGAATTCTTTATTCAGTCGCATATATCCACCATTCGTTGGATGGCAATTACATCAAAAGTTTAAGTATTTATATAGAATGTTTAAAACTAGAAATGCTATAATCCTAGGTAAAATATTAATGCAATCTCTCCATTATCTTCATTATCCCTTATCGCATTCTCCAGATCCATGAAGATAGGAAAAATATATGCAAAATCAGGATGACCCTGTTTTTGTGCTTAATGGCAGTGCATGTGGTTTTCTTTGACCAGCGTTCACTCAACATCTGTAAAATCTGTTTCATGAAGCTGTTAGCAATTAATCCATGTAAGCAGGAATATTTCACCTTCTGTGGACAGAAGTTGTTCCTCTGGTCTGAATGGTCCAGATCTATAACAAATGAGTGAATGACAAAGGATGGAGACCCTCCCTGGATGTTGTAGACACCTGGAATGACGCTTCAATAGTGAACCTATGTACTTGCAATTAGATCAAACAAAAAAACAAATCAAAGCTACCAAAACATCATCTACTGATCCATGTTAGTGACGAAGGAATCTAACAACATTTACATGTGAAATCAAAACAACAGTAATGTGGGACGAAAAACAACTTTGCATTAAGATGTATGGAGAAGTTTACAACCAATTAATCCTTAGTGTCGACATGCATCTCCATGAAACCAACAATTTCATCCCCATAAGCTCCAACTTTTCTCTCTATGCTCTCAAATGGCTTGGGCCAAGTAGTCAATCCAACATCATAACAATACCTGTATAGTTCTCCCCCTCAACAATGGACATGAGATTGTATTTATAAAGCTTGTTATAGCTGATTTTACTACACATGGTGAATCACACTTTTATGTCCTTCCCTATCCCTCTACAAACTCCTTAGACACCATGGATGATTTTTGTACCTTTGATGTTTCCAAGATCATCCCTAAAAACATGCAATAATTTCCATAAACGACTTTTAAACCCTTTCTTGCGTATATACATGGGTTTGACCCCTAAAATCACGTACATCGGGATGTGTGCAGAAGGCCAAATTCTTTTGGAGTTTTCCTTGATGTGGATCCTACTCACTTGTCTCCTAGTCTTCCATATTCTTTGAGATCGCTCGGATTCGGCCTTTCATTACCCCATTGAAGAGCTATATAAGGAACCCTTTGTATGCATTGAAAGCATGAGGAATTGAGAGCAAGAAAACTATAGTCCATTGTTGCCAGAGCTTATAATTGAG
This sequence comes from Pseudotsuga menziesii, assembly GCA_001517045.1. Classification (NCBI taxonomy): domain Eukaryota; kingdom Viridiplantae; phylum Streptophyta; class Pinopsida; order Pinales; family Pinaceae; genus Pseudotsuga; species Pseudotsuga menziesii. Next base: position 329,655 of record LPNX010762647.1, read on the forward strand.
TTTGCATCCCTTTTTCCCTTGGAGCACTTTTGTGTTCTTCCCAATCTTGCCTTTCTCTTGTGAGCTTGCTATCGAGAGATGGAGGATTGAAGTGGTGGAGGCCTAGGTTGGGGACTCAGTTTCTTCGATTCACAGACATGCCGACAGAGGTTGTCTCTATTGTAATCTCTATTTTATATTAATAGAATTATCTTTTCCTGTCCAATAATGTGTATTTGAATGAATATTTGATCCATGGATGATTTCAAATGCTTATATGTTATTGATTATATATGCTAGAGTTGGTCTAACATGATTATATATAGCATGCTTATCTTGTTTATTGAGTGTTGAGGAAGCAATTTATCAATTCTAGCTAGAGTTGGAAAGCTCAAACAGTATCTACATCAACCGTCCAGAATAAGGTATGAATCAAGATCCTTTAGTGTTAGCTATTTGGTTTCTCTTGCATATAGGAAAGGATTGATTTCTGGAGTCAAGCTATCTGATGTGGTACCCCAAGCCATAGGAATTTCTCTTTGTAATAGAATTGGTTCTTCCACTGGGTTCTTCATCACTCCACTTCTGGGATGGACTTATAATGTATTTCGGCGAACATATGAACCCTCTAACCTCACACATTAGGGGGCATTTGTTATAGCTTATTTTACCACACATGGTGAATCACACTGTTATGGCCTTTCCTGTCCCTCTGCAGACTCCTTAGACCCCATGGACCATTTTTGTACCTTTGATGTTTCCAATATCATCCCTAAAAACATGCAATAATTGCCATATGTGAGTTTTAAACCCTTTCTCACGTATATACGTGGGTTTGAACCCTAAAATTGTGTACATCGGGATGTGTGCAAAAGGCCAAATTCTTTTGGATTTTTCCTTGATGTGGATCCGACTCACTTGTCTCCTGGCCTTCCATATGCCTTGAGATCACTCGGATTCAACCTTTCATTACCACATTAAAGAGATATATAAGGAACCCTTTGGATACATTGAAAGCATGAGGAATTGAGAGCAAGAAAACTATAGTCCATTGTTGCTAGAGCTTATACTTGAGTCTACATCCCTTTGTCCATTGGAGGAATTTTGTGTTCTTCCCAACCTTTCCTTTTGCTTGTGAGCTTGCTATCGAGAGATGGAGGATTGAAGTGGTGGAGACCCAAGTGGGGGATTCAGTTTCTCTGATTCGCAGACGTGCCAACAGAGGTTGTCTCTATTGTCATCTATGTTTTATATTAATATAAATATCTTTTCCTATCCAATAATGTGTATTTGAATGAATATTTGATCCATGGATGATTTCAAATGCTTATATGTTATTGATTATATATGCTAGAGTAGGTCTAACATGATTATATATACCATGATTTTCTTGTTTATTAAGTGTTGAGGAAGCAATATATCAATTCAAGATGGAGTTGGAAAGCTCAACGGGGATCTACATCAATCGTCTGGAATAAGGTACAAATCAAGATCCTTTAGTGTTAGATATTTGGTTTCTATTGCATATAGGAAAGGATTTATTTCTGGAGTCAAGTTGTCTGTTGTGGTACCCCAATACATAGGAATTTCTCTCCGTAACAAGCCTCAATGGATAGCGATGGTTGAGAGATTTGTGGATGAGGTGGCCTCTAAGATCCTATGATGGGGGATCTTGAGCTCAACTGACCGATAATGTTAGGGATAAGAGAGGACATGAGGCTCATGATCTAGAAGCCTCGAGAAACTTCTCTTTTTCCCATTTTACCCAGGGTACTGCTTTTCTCCTCTTATGAAAAAGTGGTTTAGGTTAGAACTACTTATGAACCAAAGGCCATATGTGGTGGCACCACTTATGGTAAAAAAGATACAGGCAGTGCGAGCAAGGTACCGCTCATGGTTAATGGGAAAAGTGTGGTGCTGAGTATTTTTATGTAAGATTGAAAAACAACATGGGTTTCCACTCTAGATGGTGGGATTAAGGGAAAATATATAAGTCAAAGGTCTCATCACATGGTGGTGACAAGATTTCAGTATAACAAGATTCCCCCCAAAGCATGAGTGTTAGAGGGATATAATAAATAAGAGATTTGAGAGAACAAGTTGTCACTTAGAGATGAAAATGTCAGCTCAATCGGAGTATGAAGTCAAGTAGGAATCTATTGTACATCAATATTTTCGACTCATAGACATAAGTAACCAACTCATGGTTGCAGACCGATACAAGGCAGATCCATTGGAGGAATAAACAAGCATGGCTACTAGAATACAACATAGATCCATGTTATAGAGGACTCAAACTTGGACATAGCTACCAGACATACAACATATATCTATGTCATACAGATGCAAATTTGAGCATAGCCACAACCATACAAATGTGGATCCATGCTAGATATACGAAACTCCATCGCAACCTGGGTAAAAGCAATGAGTGCTTTAAACAAATACCCCAGGTCTTCCTCTCGTTTTCCACAAAGTACGATTCTATCCATGTGATTACAATGATCTGAAGTCGAACATGGTAGAAACCACTTGATTATCGGCCAATGATGTGAACCATTAACAAGTGTGAGGGAGATCACCATTGATGTCAATGATTCCGAAGGTACCCTCATACAATCTACTGAGTGTGAATAGATGTCCTGATGTCGAACACCCAGTCGATTCTATCAATCAAAGGTCAATGATGTGAACCTATGTTGAGAGCGAGAGAATCTCTCATTAAGGCATACAAATCTCAAGGTACTAAGTTTTTGTTTCTAAGACTAGTTCCTGGATGATGAGCTGATGTCGATGGGAATAGTCTCATCGAAGGAGGGCCATCATGAGTCCCACATCGACGACACAAAACTCGAAACATAGTTCTGGAATGATGTGAATGTAGTAACCATAATACTGACTCAAAAGTATTGATATAGAGACTGTTTTGACTGCAGAGGTAATCTTCTTCAACTTCCCTTTGAACATCGGGTGGCACGATAAAAGACTTGGTAGCATGACTGAATGGGTCAAAATCACGATGCGACAGTGGACAATGAATTCTTTTGAAAGACTCAAAGGAGTGGCATGAATCATGAAAGTGGATCATCACGGAGATCAACTGAATACCCAATTGACTGAAATGATATGTATACAAGTGCCATGTTCAAAGGTAATGACAAACTACTGCCATTTATTTGAAAAATGATTCCCTTCCCATTTCTCCCATCATGATCAATGAGTGGCTCTTTTTAGTTTTATGAGTTCAAATAGGGTAACAAACACTCAATATAGCTTGTCGGAAGACAAGTGCAAACTCATATGTTTTACGAACCAGAGAGAGGACGGGTTCGTTCCCAAAGAGGGTCTCTCAATGTTTAATTTAACGATTCCAATGAAGGAAAACTTGGTATGGTTCATGTTTAGAGAGTCTGAACGATTACAGAAGAAGACTCCAAAGGGGTCCTTTTTCGTATGATTTAGTCCCTAAGGCCTAAAAAAGTGTAAAATCATACCTTAGAGAACTCTTCTAGTCATGATTAGCTGGAGTGTTCCTTTTTCATAAATAGTTTATTTGAACCGAAAAAGAGATAACCTACCATCGAAAAGACGACTCTTCGAATGCTTTAATGAGCGTGAAGAGGACAATATCGCTCGAAGATATTTTTGTGTTTAAGGAGCCTGAAAAATAGTTGAAAGAGGACTCCAATAGACTTTTTCATGTTTGAATCCATAGCACGAAAAAGTAATAAACTAATCTCAATCAAAATTTCATGTTTTAACCAGAGCGCAAAAAATGAAAAGTAAGCTCAACACCATCTTACTATTTTTAATGAGCCCGAAGATCAGTTGAAAGAATGCTCAAAGATTGGTTTCATTTTTACGCAAGCTCAAAACCAATGGGTAAACTATGCTTGAAAAATCCCATTAACATGATATACTGAGGTTGGAATCTTTCCCCTAGTATGATTTTTGGAAAAGCTTACCCCTAGAATGGTTGTTAGGGGCTTGACATGCCCCCCAAGCTTCATTTCATCTGACGATTATTCTTCCATACCAAACCTAAAAAGCCTGGTTACTAATGTGAAAATGTTCACCAGGGGGGTAGGAAGAACAAGAACTAGGCATGTGAAAAGAAGGTTCAAGTTATAACACTAAAGGAAAGACTCGACTCAAGGGAAAGGAATCTGTTTCATTTTTACACAAGCTTGAAACAAAAGGTAACCTTGCTTGGAACATGGTTTCATTTTTATGCAAGATTGAAACCAAAAGGTAAACTATGATTAAGGAAACCTACTTTATTTTTTAATGAGCTTGAAATAGAAAATGAACTATGCTCAAGAATGATTTCATTTTTATGCAAGATTGAAACCAAAAGGTAAAATATGCTTGAGGAGATCCATTTCATTTTTTAATGAGCTTGACCAAAAATGGGAACTATGCTCACTACATGATTTCATTTTTATGCAAGCTTGAAACCAGAACTGTAAACTATGGTTAAGGAGTGGTTTTATTTTTTAACGAGCTTGAAAGCAAAAGGTAACTATGCTTAAAAACATGATCCTACCCAACATGATATCTAGAGGTTGGTAGGTTTCCCCCATTACATAAAACTTAGCCGCTTAGCTCCATTATTATGTCTATAGACTAGAGCCATGCCCCCCATTTTATCTATGATGGGAAGAAGCTAACTAGAAGAAGGGGAAGGAACCACAAGAACATGTGGCACATTCAGGGTAGTCTGATTACTAGGAGTAATGCGATGGTCAGGTGTAACAAAATAAAGTTGATCAATGGTCATAATATTCCCATCATGGGGAAAATGCATAACTCTAAACAGTGTGGACACAACAGCCTTCATGACATAAACATAATCATGTCCAAGGATCATATTGAAATCTAAAGGACCTTGGACCACCATAACATCAATACATATAGTTTTCCCTCCTAATGTAATAGGAAAATAAGGAAGGGTCCCTAAAGGTGTGCTAGGTCTTTGATTAAAAGCCAGTATCTGATCAGTGGCTCGCACAAACTAAGGATAACCTAAATATTTCCAAGAAGTTGAGGATAGAATACTAACAGAAACCCCCTTGTCAACAATAGTATGAATTATTTGCCTAGTAGTAACATTCACAACTATCTGGAAAGGAACAATCAAATGAAGACGAGACTCTGTTATGTTATTCCAGTCAAAGGAAATAACCTCACTACTTGAAGAGGTTTCTATTGAAACAGACAAAATTTCCTCTTGTCGATAACAATTAGAATGAAGAATAAAAAATTAAGTAGGTTTTAGTTCATTCTCTACTAGAAGAGAAGAACAAGACGGAGATTTGGTCAAAGAGACTACTTCAGTCTTAACACTCTCTAATGAAAGAGTGGGATCGGGTGGAAATGACATTGACTCGACCACTTCACTCTCCGAAGGAAGAGTGGGATCAATTATAGATGAAACTAAATTGATCACTTGGTAAACCAGCGGGGAATCAAGGGATAACTTACTATCACTTGTTGCAATCACCTGTTGATGATCAATAATATTTTCCAACCAAATCGAAGCTTCATCCATGCTCAGACAAAGAAAAGTATGATGCATAGCCTTGCATATCAAACAAGGATACAAGACTTTACCATTACGACCTTTTACCAATGGGTCACTGGTTGAGGGAGTATCATCAACATGATGATTAGAGGTTGATGACATAGACTATTTGGACCTTTTAGACCACTCTTCTTGTACATGGGAGAGACCAGGACACTCCTTAAGAAGGTGGTCCCCCTTTCAAAGCTTACAAGGGAACTTGGGTTTTCTGAGTGTTCTCTTGGAATGGGCACCGTCAAGAGCAGATGGTTGTTGCTTTTTCTCTTTCTTATCCTTCTTCTTTTCACCCTTTCTTTCTTCTTCTTCTTATCCACATGACTACTAACCATAGAGATTTGGTCAGGAAAAGAAGAAGAAAGGGATGAAGCAACAATTGACAAAGAATGACAGGGATTAGGTTGAGTTCGATTCTCTCCTAGATGAGAGGTGACATTTGAGACATTAGGTGTAACAGGAATTACCAGATTAAAAATCTAGACCAGTAATCCAATAGTTAATTTAGGAAGATTTAGAGTGGAAATAAAGGGAGGACTAATACCTTCACTTGGAGGGAAAAAAAAGGTACACCTTGGAAAGGGACCTCTTGAGTGGTAGTCCCAGATGAGGATGCCATCTCTAAACTCGCTAATAACCCTGTAAATACCACACACAAGCAAGTACTACTCAAAGTGAAAGCAACAAGCAAACATGTGAAAGGAGAGGATAAGAGTTAGGAACCTCATAGGATAGGACAAAAGGATAACTCAGATGGTTTTAGGATTCCTAAAAGGGTCTCTCGATATATGCTAGGTACATGGGAGCTCAAATCAGTAGTAGTGCTATCTAATGCATAACCGTTCACAAGGGGCCTTCCGAAATACAATCCAGTACATGAAGTACCTTTCTATATACCTCAAGGGTACGTGAAAGGATGTTCGATATACCAACGGTACGTGGAAGGACCGCGCAAGTATCGAGATGTAATGTAGACAAGTAACGACAGCTCCTATGTTTAACGACGCCCGAGCACGTCTCTAACTTATCACTCAAATTGCTAAAAGTCTTAACCTAGTACTACCGTTAATTTTTTCTTGTGCGTTTAGGTGGAAACATGGAGTGAAAACTTGAATTTAAAGAAGATGCATATTGATCTATATGATAATGAAATTTTTCCTCTTTAATGAAATTCTACCTAAGAGAGGGAGAGAGATTTACTTTTCTTCCGAAAATCCACACCCAAATGCAAATGCAATTCTATCTTTTCAAACGAAAAGTGAAATATCAATGCACCCCAAACAATCTTCAAATCAAATAAAAAAGAGATATGGAGAACATCAAACATAAATAAACCAAAAATGTTTCCTATCTTTTCATGCTTGAAAAAGATGTATAGAACTTAATGGAAAGATGATTTCACTAACGTTTCCAAACAAAACTAACTCTAATGCACGCAAAGCTGAAAATAGATATTTCTTCTTAATGAAATTAAGATCTAGAATTTCAAACAATCATGCACAAAACAAGAAGAAAATAGTTCAACAACGCTTGCGAATAAAGAAAAGGAGAGAGAAAACTAAAACTTCTCTTTGAAATAGACAAGGAAACGAAGAACCAATCTTTCCTACCAAGCACTAAAAAATCAGCATGCAAAAGGAAACAAGAATCACCCCAAGCAAAGAAAGACTCAAAACAACATGGAGCACTCACACATTCCAAGTCCAAAACAAACCAAAACCTACTCATGAAAATGAAATGTATATTTTCCAATTCCAATGAATAATATCTACAGAAAGGAGCAAGAGGTTTCAAGGAAAGAAAAGAATGTAAACTCCAATGCAAGAAACATAAAATCTCTTTGAATGTAGAAAAAATATAACAATCAAAGTGACTGTAGAATATACACTTCATTTTCATAAAAAAGTAAGCCAAAAACACACAAAAGTCAAAATACAAAGTCTGGAACAGGGCCGACCTGGCACCGCGCAGATGAAGCTGCTGACAAGTGGTTTTGAGGCAGAACCGCTTGTTGCTCACTAGATTCAGGTGGTGGAAGCATGTGATTCTAACTTGACTCAGGTGGTGGCACCTCTTCTTGCCAACAGAACATGTGTGGTTCCCTATATAAATACAAAACACAAAGAAGAACAACAAATCAAGTCAGAAAAAGATCAAATCAAGGTAAAAAATGATAGATCGAGAATAAAAAAGAGCATAAAAGGTCGAAATAATTCATATCTAGACATATCTAGAAGTTTCAAACTGAAATTCACTGAGTCAGATAGCAGATCTGACTGGAGAGAGTTGGAGATGGAGCCTGGATTTGGACAAGAGTTGAAGAACTGAGGAAGATCAGATCAACTGATACATATATCTATTCCCCAGTGGAGTCACCAGATTCATAAGTAGGAATATTTCACCTTCTTCTGACAGAAATTGTTTTTATGGTCTTAATGGTTCAGATCCAGAACAAATGAGTGAACGACAAAGGATGAAGACCCTCGCTGGATGTTGTAGACACCTGGAATGCTGCTTCGATAGTGAACCTGTGTACCTACAATCAGATCAAACATAAAAACACATCAAAGATACTAGAACATCATCTACCGATCCATGTTAGTGACTAAGGAATCTAACAACATTTACATGCGAAATCAAAACAACAGTAATGTGGGACGAAAATTAGCTTTGCATTAATATGTATGGAGAATTTTACAACCAATTAAGCCTTAGTGTCGACATGCATCTCCATGCAACCAACACTTTCATCCCCATAATCTCCAACTTTTCTCTCTATGCTCTCAAATGGCTTGGGCCAAGTAGTCAATCCAACAGCATAACAATACCTCTATAGTTCTCCCCCTCAACCATGGATATGAGCTTGTATTTATACGGATCAATGGATAGGGATGGTTGAGATATTTGTGGATGAGGTCGCCTCTAAGATCCTATTATGGGGGATCTCGAGCTCAACTGACCCACAATGTTAGGGATAAGAGAGGACACAAGGCTCATGATCTAGAAGCCTTGAGAAACTTCTCTTTTTCCCATTTTACCTAAGGTACCGCTTTTCTCCTCTTATGACATAGTGGTTTAGGTTAGAACCGCTTATGGGCCAAAGGCCATATGTGGTGGCACTGCTTATGCTAAGCAATATATAGGAGCTATGAGCAAGGTACCACTCATGCTTAACAGGAAAAGGACGGTGCTGAGTATTTTTATGTAAGATTGACAAACAACATGGGTTTCCACTCCAGAAGCTGGGATTAAGGGAAAATATGTAAGTCAAGGGTCTCATCACATGGTGGTGATAGGATTTGAGTATAACAATGCATCCTTGGACTTCAAGTACTCTTTTGAGTGTTTCATATTGCAATGAGCTATCCTGCTAATATCCAAAACTCGGAACATTTACGGGAAGTTAGTCAATTCTGCAATTTTATTGAAATTTAAATTTAAATGCTTTTAAAAGTTACAAAATTCAATTAATTAAGAGAAGCAACATTTATACCTTATTTTATTGAATTTAAAGGCCTTATGGATGAAACATGAGGGTTTATGGATGAAATATAAAGGGTTACAGAGATGACTTGAAGGATTATGGAGTAAAATAGGTGTCAAAAATAGTGTCCAATAGGGCGTTGGATGAACCATTGTGATAGTAGAGCTGAGAAGCATGATGGTAATTAGAAGAGCAAAGAAAAGAGAGAGAGAATGCATAATATAGTTGCAGCGATGGCTCAAATAATTTTGAGTGGTAGTTTCTATGACTCCCCACTAACGATGACATCGATCGAAGAAGAGATTTTGGATATTCAAGGGGAACTGCTGCGAATTATTTGAAAGAAGAGGGGCACACATCACCCCAAGTCTCCACCATAGAAGAAGAGGACCACACGAAGTTCTACCAGGGCCGAAGTCAAAGTAGAGGCACATAATGGGCCCTCACACTAGTTCAAAATGAGGAATTAGTGACTATGTGACTAAAAGTTTTAGTCACCACAGTTTTTTCAAGTGGTTTACTACTAAATATGAACAATTTTGATTGACCCAACTATAAACAAATAAAATTAACGACTAATTTAGTCACCAGTTAACAAATATGAATAGATAATAAGTGACCGAGTTCAAAATCACTAACATAAACCACCAATTTAGTCATGGCATAAAAAATGACTAGCTAGAAGAATATGAATTAGCCATTTATGTTAGTGATTTTGTATTGTCACTCCAACAATGGAAAATTGCAATTTTTGAGATGAAGTGTTAAAATTTACTAAATTTTAACACTACAGATAGATTCTCTCTAGATCCATCTATGGTGTTAAAATTTAGTAAATTGTAACATTGTAGATGGATTTTTGTCACAAAGGGTAATTGATGAATTAATCCTAATTAACATAACCCATAAGTTAATTTGTGTAGGATAAGTACAAGAACATGCTAACCATATTGCTACACTCAATATCCCTGGCCATCTTGTATACCTTATAAGATTAATAAAGTGGGATCTAGACAACCCAAGTTAAACCCAGTACTACATTATAATGCTTACTTCAGTGAGACTTTGGATATGTTTGATAACATATCGATACCAGACTAATCAATTAACACCGATGATAGAGATAAATAGAAAACCTCTACTACATCACACCACATCTAGACATCTATGAAGGTAAATAACACTAACAATATACATTTTATTAAAGAACTCTATCCACAAAATACATTAATATATTACATGCTATATAGTTAAAAATTGTACCATATATAAATTATAAAACATATATATAATAAAACTTATAATACAATATAAAATAAACAAAATCAATATACCATATCATATACAATAACCTAACTACAATCATAAAGCAACACTATGTAAAATAATAAAATGATCATTCGAATGGGACCATAATACCTCCAGCTCAAATCCAAACATATGAACGACCACTTCTATTAATCTGTCACAGTAATCTAGGGACTAAAACACAGTCTCATAAGAGATTTTAGACAATTAAGCATGGAAATGGCATAATGGTGTTGCAATGGAAGTAGCAGTCCTGTATAATCAATGAAGAATGAATGATACAATACAATGATCATGCAAGATGCATGAAATCCAGGACAATTCAAATTCCCAAGGAGGTCATTCGAATTGAATGAATGGGTGTAGCTTAACTGACTATAAGCCACAGTAAACACACTAGTTAACCAACTGATCAAGTGCCGATTGACTCAACTGAGTCCTAACTGAAGTCAGAGTGCAATGGATGACTGAGTCTAACTGAAAGTAGCTCAGACACATGTCACTGCATTCCAACCAACAAGTGGTAGCACATCATTAACTCCAATGAACCCCAATGAGGTTAACTGAAGTCCAACTGGCCATCAGAGGTGGTTGGAGGCACCCCTGTTGACTTTAGTTCATAAATATTAATAAAAATAATCAATTTAATGAATGTAGGCACCTTCACCACTCAATTTACTAATTGTAACCATAAGTTAGCAGTTAGGTGGATTTATGACACTTAGATCACTCTCGGAGTGCTTCTTGTTTGATGGAGGAAGCCTAGTTATCCTCCCAAAATGAAGGAGAAGGCTTAGTTGGCCTCCTTGACTGAAGGTAGGCATGGGTGTTCTCATGATGATGTCATAGTGTGCTCATCTGATGCCGATTAAGTCAATAAAACTTAGGATAGTGGTTTAACAAGGTCAAATTCACCAAATTAAGTGTGCATGCCACTGCATGGTGGGTAAATATCTCCAACACCCCCCTCTTAAGCTATACTCAGAGGAGTAGAAACATAAAGTGCATGAAATTCTAGGGCCCTTACAACAAATGCCATAGGTCACCCTGTACAATAATGTAACTCAAACAATGCTAAAAAATAAATCTAAGTGAAAAAAAGGGGGAAAACCCAGTGGGAACCCCCCCCCTCAAGTTGAACACCGAAGGTAGTCTGATCACCCTAATGAACTCACCCCCAATAGTTAACATAGGTAAGTGAACTTATTTTCTAAAAATATCTTGGTGAAGATGTCTATAATTTGCTCATGAGTTGGGCAGTATTGCAGAATGATGGTTGTGTCATGCACTAATTCCCTGCTATATTGCATGTGTATCTCTACATGCTTGGTACTCTACTTGGTAACTAGATCTGTGGATATATTAATAGCAATTTGATTGTCACAAAAAAGGACAATGGACAAAGTACTACCAAGATCAAACTATAAAAGAATGCCTTGCAACCAAACAGCTTGGATGCAAGCATTCACTGCTCCTCGGTACTCAGCCTTTGCTAAAGACAATGCTATGGCAGCCTGCTTTTTGCTAGAACAACAAATGGGGCCACCAAAAAACATGAAGACATATCTAGAAGTATACTTCCGATCAATAGAATCACCTGCCCAATTGGAATCTGTGTAACCAACCAGCGCTAGCTCGGAGTCTGCAGCATAGTGAATGTCATAGGTCTTGGTTCCTTGAATATACTGGAGGATCCTCTTGGCTTCCTTCCAATTAATATCATGGGGCTGCTGCATGTATCTTGACACATCATTCATGGCATAACATATATCAGGATGACAATGAGTCAAGTACAATAAGATACCAATCAACTGTCGATAAATAGTGCAGTCCATGGGAGGTGTGTGTTTTCCTTCTTCAAGGCTGATCCCTAAAAGGAAAGGGAATGGATCAGCCTTACATTCAGCCATTTTAAACTTTACTAATAGTTTTTATATATATTTTTATTGAGTTACCATTATCCCATCAAAAAGTTTCTCAATTTCGAGCCCTAGAAATTGCTTCAAGAGCCCCAAATCGTTCATTTCAAATGCATTGTGGAGTGCAGTTTTGATGACTAAAATAGAAGTAACTGTGGTACCTATAATCAGTAAGTAATCAACATATAAAACAATAATAATCAAATTACCATAACACTTTTGTATATACACATTTGGATCTGATTTACACCTTTGGAAGTTTTGTGAGAGAAGGAAAGCATCCATCTCAGAATACCACTCTCTTGGGGTCTATTTTAACCCTTATAGTGACTTCTTTAGCTTGAAAAACAAATATTGATAAGAAATTTATCCCTCCAACTGCTTCATTTATATCTCCCCATTAATATCTCCATGTATAAAGGAAGACTTAACATCCATATGATGCACTTCTCAGTGCTTAGATGCAGAAATTGCCAAAACTGGGCGGATGGAGTCCATTTTTGCAACCGTTGCAAATGTCTCATGGTAGTCCACACCTTGGACCTGGGAGAAACCTTTTGCTACCAGCCTTGCCTTATATTTTTAGGCTCTTCCTTCAGTAGCAACCTTAGTCCGAAACACCCACTTGCATTGAACCAATTTCCTCCTCAGAGGAAGAGAAACTAGCTCCCAAGTGGTGTTTTTCTGAAGAGAATTCATCTCTTCATCCATGGAAACTTGCCATTGCAGATCCTTCCTAGAATGGTAGTAAGACTTAGGGTTTAAACTTATTATCAAATAACAATATTTGGATATAAAATAATCAGGATAAGATAGAGCAATACCTGCTCTTTGGAAATCAGACCGGGTTCTCCTTGGATCATTCGAATTTCCAATGTCATCACCTGCGGAGGAGAGTGCTTGTTGGGCCCAAGTTGGGAGAGGATTTTGTACTTCAGGTTCCGATTCAACATCTAATGTTTGTTGCTCACTAATATCATAAATCAGAGGATCCAAATCAGGGTCATCACCCCCAATGATATCATCCAGATATTCATTAGAATAGGAAGGAGTTCAATAGTTTTCTCTTTCACTAGTTCTACCTCTTGAAGAGCCTCATCAAACTTGACACTTTTTTCAATGATGATCTATTTTTTTTTTATATACAGGATCTTGAAACCTTTAGATTCATCGAGATATCCAATAAATAGACATTCTATGCTTTGTAGTTGCAAATCCCTCCTTTTATCAAGCAGAATTCAGGCCCATGCAGTGGACCCAAACACCCTCAGATTCGACACATCTGGCTTGTGTCTGAAATACGATTTGAAAGGGGTCTTCCCTTTCATGGATGAGTGTGGAACTCTATTCTAAATATATGTTGCAACATGGATGGATTCAGCCCACAAATTTGCAGCCAACGTATTTGATTCCAACATACCACTACAACAAATTCTAGAATTTGCGTCCCATTTAGCGTCCCTTTTTAGTGTAATTATTTTTTACACTGAGTGGTCAAAATAGATTCTAAATGGGACGTGTCATGGACAAAAATTAAAGCGTCTCAAAAAGCATCCTTTTTTGCATCCTATATAGCATCCTTTATGGCATCCAAAACAGTGTTTATTTTTTTGCTTCCAAAATAACGTCTAACTTTGCTTCCTAAATAACGTCCTATTTTGCTTCCTATGGAGCGTCCGTTATTGCTTCCTAGAGAGTGTCCACTTTTTCTTCCTAATTGGCATCCCCATTAGCACCATATTTGCATCCAATATTGCATCCATTTTTGCTACCACTTTAGCATCCCATTTTGCACCACGTTTTACTTCCAAAATAATGTCCAACTTTGCTTCCTAAATAACTCCCTATTTTTCTTCCACGTTTTACTTCCAAAATAATGTCCAAATTTTCTTCCAAAATAACGTCCAACTTTCTTCCTAAATAACGTCCCATTTTGCACCACATTTTACTTCCAAAATAACGTCCAACTTTGCTTCCTAATTAGCATCTTATTTTTCTTCTTATAGAGCCTTCATTATTGATTCCTAGAGAGCGTCTGCTTTTGCTTCCTAAATGGCATCCTCGTTAGCACCATATTTTCATCCAATATTGCATCCATTTTTGCTACCACTTTAGCATCCCATTTTGCACCACGTTTTAGTGCCAAGTTTTACATCCAATGTTGCTTCTATATCTAGAACATAGTGGGCTTCCATTTTAGCTCATGTTTTTGGTTCCTTATTAGCACCACATTAGACTTGTTATTACACCTACAACCATATCGAATTGTGTGCTATTATATATTATATCAAATTATTATAATTATTCATTAATTTCAATGGTTCTCATTTATCATTTACTTCAAATTTCTTAAATAACATAATGAAACATTTAATTTAATTGTGGATACAATTATTGAGATTAATTGCATAGCATTTATGAATACATTTAAGAGAAACATGCAACATTTATCCAAAGCAGTAATATTAATTTTCCACTAAAAGGTCATCAACAACTTCCAATATATATAAAGTTAAAATATATTAATGATAACATTGACATTATTTTTCATTCAAAATAAGTAAAATTATAAAACATCATCACATCAATAATATATCATACAGATAATCATATTAAGGTTAAAACAACAAGTGAACAATATATAGTGAAAATATCAATGTCACAATAAATAATAAAAATCAAAATTTATCAATAGTAATCCAAGTTTATATGTCAACATGAATCCACCATACAAATCAAAATGACCCAAAATGTAATATGAACTTGGATAATCACAAAAATAACAATATGTGTCTAGTAGCATGGAGAAAGCAAAAAATATGTGTCTAGTAGCATGGAGAAAGCAAAAAAGCATCAATTGCTACCATAATCATCATCCTCATCATCTATCCCAACATCATATCCATCATCATTTTCATTTGATACAACTATTTCATTATCAGTAATATCTTTCTCTGGTACATCAGTGTCAACATAATTAGTATCATCATCTACGTCATCTTCACCATTTTTCTGCAAATACCAAGAAATGATCAATTTAAAACATTATTAACAATTTCATTACATAATGCATATTCTATGTTATATTGCAAATATTAATGTGATCATTTATGCATTCTCACGAGTTTTCCAACCATGAAAATAAACATCATCTAATCAACATATAGTAACCACACATATAAAGTGTATCTGCGACCATGCATACACACACATGTACACCATACATTTTCATATCACAATAGAAGAAGACATAGAGGCAAGGAACCAAACCGTGAAATGCCATTAGCTGACCCATATAACTTGAGAAGAGAACAAGCCTACCCATATGAGTATCAACTTAGAATGGCCCATGACAACATCTAGAATGAATAAAATAAATTATACTTTACAAGACAATACAATGTTTACGCCAATTTCTTCTTCAAATATATGCCAACTACTTTTAGAGTTATTGAAAACACATTGAACTTAACTTTACCATCTCAAGTGAAAGTTGAAATTAACATGATTCTTTATAAATCAAAACAAAACTCTGAAATTTGTCTAGTCTCTATTTTGTGAAAGTTCAGTTAATATGATTTTATTTAAAAAAAACTAAGGAAATGTCTTATCTAAACTTAATCAACAGTAGTGAATATGCTCGTTTTTTAATAAGGATAAGCTAAAAGTTTGATCCACTTTATTTAATAATGCTTCACAACATTAAGGAATTTAACACAGTGGAATCAAAACCATACCAATTGAGACAAAAGGCGTGAGATTATAGACCAACACGTATAATACAAAACTACAAAACCAAGCAATACTTTACCCTTCATTCAAATTCCATTACAATATGTTTATTCCTCATTAAGATTTTAGTATAAACAAACATGAAAGTCAAATTTCAACATCTTTGTAGATTTAAATACTTTGTTAGTATTTGCTACATGAGTAGTTTGTAGAGTTAATTACTTGTTCAACATTCCATTTGGGACATGAGTACTTTTCCTAACTACAAAGTGATCAAAGCAACTAGATGCATGTTGCAAGTTCTATCCATTTGCATTCCAAATTTGTGGGAGGGTGGTAATAAAAACCAAGCTGATTCTTTAGTACTACATGTTGAAGTCTACTATTCTTCTTGTGTAACTACACTATGTTAAATACTACTTGTCTAGTTGTAAGAGATACCACCAATTATCATGCTCTACCTCACCAAAAATGTAGTCAAAATCCATAATGATAATCCCATATGGTTCAAACAGTCACACGAAACCTACAATAGTTTTCATTTAAAGTGTTTGACAAAGATTCAAGGAATATTGCTTCCACCATAAGCTACCGCAATTGACTAGTAAAGTGCTTGTGAAAAGTTGTAAGCCAAATATCTCCTACGCAAGGTCTTGAAGCCCAATATTGGAGAAGGAAAACCTACAGCAGTCAATTAGTATAATTGTAAGGAATTATAGGAGAAGGTTGTAAGAAAAACCATGCCCAAAGTCAACCAAGGGAACAAATAACATTTTGCTTGGGACATTACAGAGTTGTATCCACTCTAACCACTTGGATTGATTATACCCATCATATGTGCATAAATACAATTTAAGGAATCGATTCACCTCCTCAGTTTGGCCATCTATCTATAGATGGAAATTTGTACTCATATTGAAGGAAGTTCCTTGCAAATTCCATCTTGAAAATAACTCTTGCCAAAAATGAACTGTAAATTTAGGACATTTAATGCAAATGATTAATTGACATGTTCCATGCAACTAGACAAATTTGGATAAGATTTCAACAAATTAAATAGACCGAACGTAGTATTTTACTAAACAACTAGACAACTAGTATTGAGAATTTTTTTATTCATTTGGTACATGATCAAATTCAAACAAAGTATGAAATATATGTCATTTCTAAGCTCAGGTGGTGCAAAACTGAAGGACTTCAAGGCCACCATCGAAAGCAGCCCAGACATACAAGATGAGATAAGAAAACTTCAACATTAAGTTGAGGAGTATGCAAAGCAGTTTCCAACAATTGGGTTTGAAAAATCATCCATGAAATATAGGGAATGAGAATACCTATGTTGTGGACCAGTTCATGTCAAGCTTTGGTTTACATAGTTCCAAAGCACATCACATCCCAAAATTCCTCTTAGTTCAACTTTAGATCTGTACTTTAACTAATACAAATGATGATAATCTAGCTTAAAGGGCGATGTAAGTTTTCAACCCTAATGTGTTGTACTAAAAATTCTAAAACACATAGTAGAGATTACAAAATCTATGTTTATAAATTATGTCTGCTTGTCCACATACTATGGAATTTTCTACGATCTATGCAATGCTTTCCATCTAGGTAAAACTCTATCTAAGGCTTGACCAGTCGCACAACTCCTCAGCAAACCAATCCATACTTTGAGAAAGTTGACCATATTTTGTTTAGCAAAAACCTAGAGTCAAATAAAGGAGAGAATCATGATTCAAA
The DNA here is from genome assembly GCA_001517045.1 of Pseudotsuga menziesii. Taxonomy (NCBI): domain Eukaryota; kingdom Viridiplantae; phylum Streptophyta; class Pinopsida; order Pinales; family Pinaceae; genus Pseudotsuga; species Pseudotsuga menziesii. Next base: position 347,395 of record LPNX010762647.1, read on the forward strand.
AAAGGCTCTATGTGAGGAAAAATAGGTACACTTCGTACTAAATTGGTGGAGTTCCTGGTTATCCACACAGTCATGGTCAATTTGTCTTTTTGTAATCAAGGTAATTTGTTGTTCTAGCAAAATAATCAAGGTAATTATTTATCCACACAAATATGCTAGCAGTTCAAAGGGATTAACACAAACATGACATAAATGTAACAAGCATTAATGACCATGGTTTTTTATTAGTTTAACATAGATAGTAGTAGTTCTTAAAATAGACTCTTCAATTACACTGAAAATCACTGCTACTACCAGCACTTTAACATAGTGTTAATCAAGATAAACCTTCATGCTACAACTATCTACTGAAGGTAAAATATGTTGAAACTTTGTCACAGAACTAGTCACTTAAATCTGTAACATGTCAGAACCCTAAATACTCCACAAATATCAAGAATTTTCGGGCCCAAGAGGATTGGCTATTAAATAATTAGGGCGAAATTAGTTATCAAGCAGATCTGCAAATGAAGTCTGTTAAAATGGGCTTTGGGTCTCCAACACTCTCTTCAAGGAATGGGGATGACAACTAATGACCTTCTGATGTACTCCTCTCCCTTAGAGATTATTTTTTATATTCTTTTGGGAATTGTCATGTAAAGAGCACCCACAGACAGCAGAAATACTATTAATGAAATAGCAAGAAAGTGGCTAAACCTTCATTGATTGAAAATTGTAAGCTAATGATGTTGATATCCTAAGCCATGGGGAGAGTGAAGGAGAATAACTAATAAGTATGCGCTTACCTTTGATCGCTAAGATTCGCCATCTTAAAATGTAAATATGTCCATGGATTTACATTTTCTTTTCTGGAAAGGGCGGTTAAATTAGAGAAGGAGGTCTCCACCTTCATCTTGGATATGTGTAAAAAATAACTAGATTTGGAATATTAGTATGCTTATTTGAAAACCCTGGTCAAGATAATTATGTCCCACCTTAAACTATTGAAACAAGTATTTCTATCTCTGTCTACTTTTAACTTTGATCCAGTTGTGGAATTTTCATCCAAAGACTTTTCTATTGTAAAAAAAACTCAATACACTCCTAACCTGGTTGTGGAGAATCCAATAGATGTTTTCATCCATGTTGATCAACTTGACATGGATGGATCATTAAGTGCTTTAGAAGCCTCCATTAGGTGTTAGGGATGAATATGTTAGCCATGGTGGAGTAGTCCAGGAATTTTATATGCCCCCCATAGTTCTACTTTCATGGTCAACATACCCAAAATGGATAACCCTCCCACCTTTGACTCTTTTAGACCAGTGTCATTGTGTAACTTTTATACAAGATTATAGCATCTACTATGGTAAAGTCTTATGTTGTATTCTTATAAAGACTGGATACTTTTGAAAGAAATGAAGTATCCAGGGAGCAAAAGAGAAAAGATGAGTTTTCAGAAGGGGGCCATTAGGAATCTCGGAGTGCCTTTTTCCTTATATGCCCTTTATAGTTTTGGTTGAAGAACCAGTGTGATAATAAAAAAATTCCTTTGATGCATACAAATTCCACAAATATGGGTATTCAGGTGCTTACATTAGCTTGGAGAATACATCTTATGGGTCTGTAGTACGAATAATAATCTTCTTGGATGATTGTGAAATGATCTTTATGTTCCTTTGTAAAGTAATTCCATACAAATATAACTAGCAAAGTTAATTCCATACAAATATAACTATGACACTGGATCTGCTTCCATGCCACTAGTTTGTGTACCATTCCAACAAACCTACATTACAAGGGTTTCCATTGGCCCAGTGTTTGGAATGATTGGATTTTTTTTTTAAATCAATGTCATCCTGCCAATGTTTTAGTATGGTTGTTTTCTTTTCCAACCTTGAAAATGTCCCTTTCCTTAGTATGGACTCTTAACTTTTTCCATGACTAAAATGATGCGAAAACCTCATAGGTGATTGCTAGACATGCTGCACTATTAGAGACCAATCATATTTTTTCTTTCAAATGACAAATTGCATTTGGGGTATAATTAAATTGCTTTTCCATAGAAACTATATTTTGATTGCTTTTTCATTTTGCGAAAATAAGGTATTACTCTTAGTAATCTGTTTAGATTTTTTCTACTCACCTAGTTTATAATTATTTGAAAGAACTTTAGGTTTTAGTTATTTTGTCCTAAAGCTCAGTTACTGTAGTCCTGCATTAAATTAAGATTATTTCCTTTGTCTTGTGTTTTCTGTTTGAGAGATGAAAATTTTGGGTCATTGATTTGTGCATCAAACTGAAACATAGAAAGTTGAAGAATTAGCATGATCAATTGGCTGCTCAAATCTGTAACAAAAAATTACTGTCCCTAGATCAGATCTAATTAGTCCCAAACTGATGTGTTTTGAGTCTCTGAACAACACCCAGCATAATCAAGTATTGGATCTTTACATAGATTAGTACCCCTAATTTTACAATGTTCATGAAGATGCCAAAGAGAGTCCTAGAAAATGGGACGGATGTTGTTACATGCTTGACTCTCTCCAAACCCACTTCAAAAACCCCCATAGCATGATAAAATCACCAATGAGCTCCTAGGGGCCCACATCTAGACAAACTTACAACCAATGAAGAAACACAACACATCCCAAGCAAGCCCACTCCTGTGAAGAATTAAAGAATTGGATGCAACCCAAGCAAACTGCTGAAACTTTAAATATCTGAAATGCACCCTATGAAGAACCCAAAATCCTGGTGAAAATAGGACAACAACCTTGCCAAAAGAAAATAAATATTCCACCACAAAATTAATCCACCTTAACCACTAAGCCACCTAGCCTAAAACAACATAAATCAAACACTCATAAAAACAAGGAACAAAATTAGGGGCAGTGCCTAGAAAAACAACACACAGTGAAGAAAACTAGTTTAGTCTTCATCTAGGATTCTATTAGAAAGTAGGATGGTATCAAACTTTAAATATAGATTTGATATACTTTATAATATATCATTATCAATCGATGATAGCATTTCCTCTACTTTGTCTTTATTTATCCTATATTTCATGTACTACATTATATCAGTGAACCAACTCAATTGAGTTTGGAGAAGACAAATAAAAACACACACATGCATTAACTTAAAAAATATCAACGTAATTCACTCTAAAACTTTAAAACAGGCTGGGTTCTGTATTATCCTTTAACTCACAGGAAAATAAGAGTCCAGTGATACTCATGCTCACTACCAACCTATATGCATTGTTGTATCATTTTATATGGCAAAATTTTATTGCTCTTTCAAGCATAGAAGTTATTTAGCAAACAAAAATTCATATAAAAAAGCCCAGACAAATACATATAGCAATTACTTTTCCATATTGGTGTTCTACAAAACATTATGTCCTACATCTAGTGGAAATTCAATGGATGTTCAGCTAATATTCAAACAAGTTGAACCAAAAAGCTTGTTAGCAAAGCAAAGCAAAGCACCAAGATGAAAATCCCCCAATGCTCATGTCACAATAAAAAATAGGTCATAAATGCCAAAATAAGAGAAGCATTGTATTGAAAAGCATAGTTGTATGTTCAATGGTATCTTACAGCATAACAAAATTCCACACTAAGAAATCCCCCAGTCTATTCAATGGTATCTTATAGCATAACAAAATTGCACACTAAGAAACCCTCCATGTTCAATTTCCCTATACAAAGTTCTCCATGATATAGAGTCTAGAATGCATGACAAAACCTCTGAATGTATGTTGGAAAAACCAAATTATGAAAAGTAGGCATGAAAACCAAAGACCAAACATGAATGGTAAAAAGCTTTCGATATGGAAGGGATGTTGGGCCAAATGGAAATTACGTTAAGCCATATTAATATTTTAGTGATCAGGAATGAAGAGCCATATGTTCGGTAGGAATACTCATTCAGTCGATGAAACAACAGTTGATGTGGTTGAGTAAGAAGCAGTACACCCAAGATTAAATAGAGTAGTAGTGGAACCAGCAGCATCTTAGCCATAAGCAAAGGAGCAAGCAGCAGAACCTCTCCCGGAATAGGTGCTTGCTTGTACTCACTAGTCAGTGTCAGCAGGTCCCCCTATCTATCCTGTCCTTTTCTCACACTATGGAGAGAGGAACTATATTGGCTTATCATTATTAATTATTTCATTCAATCAATATCCATCTATATCTCACTATCTTAGCTATCGAATAGAGAAGGAAATAATAGGTAATGTCACAAAGAATGACGCGCTTCAACCAGGCACAAGATAAATATTAGAATGTACTTCTCCTGTCATTGGAAATCCTAGTGGGTAATTCTTCTAGGAAAACATTATTTATAAACTTTTTTGAGATGGAAAATACTTACTGGAAATGGATAATAATAAGTAATTATGTGGGATAGAGAAAGAATAAGGGTTTAAACACTCATTAGATCTATTGGGATCATCAAAATGGCCTTACTCACTACTACTTGAAAATAAGGAAACCAACCCTAATAAGACTTGAAGGAAGAAAGATATTGATATCTTTAGTTGATCACTACATTTATCCTATGATTCGATTAGTCGGGCATTGCTCCTATGAGCCACTAGGTACCACTGGAATTTATGTAGTTGAGTGCTTTACCTAAAGTAGTGCAAGATGTAGATTGCACTATTAATTTATCTGCCATTAGTTCTGAGGAAAATCCCATAAATGGGTCTAGGAGATAGAGATAAAGAATGCATCCTACATTCGGGAGAAACACAAAGAGAAGCAGCAATCAGTCTCTGTTAGGCTAGCTTGATCCTATATAATAGACTTTCAAACTTTGCTAACAGAGGTTGAGTCGATATTTATAATGGGGATTACATATTGCTTGGTGGGGAACCTTCCAGTTGGTCCCGAAGTTGATCACTCGCTTAACTTTACATTCGATTTATATAAAATGACATCTAATCTAACAATGGTAGTTTATTTGCTTTATTTTGTTAATTGTGTTGACTTTCAATTTATCGCACTATCAGTATGCATCAGATAAAAAAGATAATGGAATCATAATGATACAATGGAAACTAATTTACTGCCCTGCTTATATACAATAGAGATATTTTATGGGGCTCCATTACTTACAAAACGACTAACCAGCTCCTCAATTATTCAATTGCCACCAAACCACAAAAGAAGGATATTAAATTACCATGACCATGGGATTAATTAAATCAGAAGGATTTGAATAGTAGCCAAAACGTAGCAGCTTTATTTATGATCGATTCCCTAACGAACCCACCACCCACCCATAAAAGGTTAGATACTCGTTTTTAGCTTTCAAACTTACAGCACAAAGCTTCTTGGTGTTATTCACGGCCTTTTTCAAACTTTCAAGAGTTTCTTGATGATATTCACTGTTTCCCAAAGAGAATTCCAAACGATTAACTACCATTGTCAAATCATTGCTGCATTAGTGGTTCAAGTTCCATTAACATGAATTTTATATACCTTGACTTTGTTTGATTGTGTTATGGTGTTCTTACACATGCATATAACATGTGTAAGCTACAGGGAGGGTCAACTTCACATATTTACCTTTGAAAATATTACATGGAGGATAGAATTGAAGCTCTGCCCTAATGTCACACCAAATAGGCTTGGAATACTGTACTTATGTCCTACACCAAACATAGTTGGGCATAAAATCAGACTATAGTTGGGTGTAAAATCAGGAAAGTTCCTCATAACCAACCTCATCATACTACTACCAATTAGAACCAGAACTTCAATTTCCAAAGGAAAAATTCATAGTGGAATATTAGACCTAATAATGGAGGTGTTCCCCACCCTGCCAACAATGCAAACTATGAAGGTACTAGTAGTAAAGGAGCCTGTGTAAAATTAGCAGATGGCCTCCCTTTTATTGCTGGTCCCAAGGCTTTATGAATAAATACTATGATGCTACTCCACTAAGGATAGTCGAAATTGTATCACTCAAGAGTTGTTTCTGTTCGTTCTAATTATAGAGGGGTGCTTCTAAAGGCTAATTCCTTACCAAATCTGGCCCTTCTCTAAAAAAACACTATTGTATTCATAGGATGATGGCTCATATACCCATATATCTGCCTCGTTTGATCGGTTCATTACTCAATTAACCGTGTTCACATAAACTAAGGGGAATCATTGGAATGGTCACCTCAATGGAAGATAACTAGCATATCAATGTATCATATTAATTAAAGTAAGAAAGTGACTGGTATACATTAATAGGAAAACTAAGACCAAACCAAAAATATAAGTAAGTAACATATCGAAATCCTTTGAAATAAAAAAGAAAGAGAAGATGGACGAGCTCACGACTATGGATGGTATCTCACTTGTTATATGGGCCGAAGCATAATAAAAGGGGATACATAAATGCTGGTATTGAATTGAATTTGTTAGATTATTAAATTATCTATAACATGAGCAAAAAATGATTTCTTGTCTGTATGAAATAGGCTATATCATTTTTAGAGTGGTAAGTATCAGATATGAAAAGTATTAAATCTATATTTCTGCTTTAAGCATAATATTTGCATACATGAGATGGCGTCCTAGGAAATTTTCATTCCATACAATGATGTTTTGAAATTAGATGATTTTAACATGTTGCAAATAGATTGCTAACTTTAAAGGGAAAGTGAGATGAACTTTTGGAACTTTTGATTAATGGGATGTTCTAGCCGCTGGCTATAGCCACTAATGGTTGGCTATGGCTTCGATATTTGATTTCACTGCTATGATATTGATGCCAATATTGCTCTTCTAAAATCCTCAGCTGCCCAGTCATATTCAATATTCATAGGGGATGCAGGAACCTTGTCCTAATGGACAATATAAAAATGCATTTGTACATACTAAGATCGAAATAATTTTGAAAAATGACTTGATCTAGCCCTTGCAGCAAATAAAACAACTGCATCTAGAAACAGAACTACAGGAACAATAAACTTCTTCAACAACAGCAAACATAAACTCGTGCTAGAGAATACTATATGCTTGTCACATAAGGAACCAACCAAAGACATACGAACTATTCCTTGGCTTGGAATCCACCAGTCATTTTGTCTACACAACTTGTACAAGTACTATTTACCCAGTTGTTGTAGATTACTCTTTACCCACTCTTAGATGACACTTTACACCTATAGCCTTTATATGACTACACATACAGGACAAAAGCAGGGTCTTGACCTTAAGCTTGAATTGAACCAAAAAAATGGACAAAAGGAACTGAACAATTTCATTGACTTCATTTGTTACAATATAGTATTGCAAACAATAATTTGAAATTCACAAAAGAGTTTGGAGAAATAAATTTATTTTACTCTAGTTGTGAGTGAGAAATCATAAAAATGAAAAACTGCAACAAAGATATATATGAACATTGCACAGAGGATTGAAGTTTTGAGGGCCTTCTAGTTGTCAAATGCTATTACATTCTCCAAAGCTATAAAAAACAAGCACCCTCCGTGCTTGTTGTGATTTGAATAAGAATTGCAGTAGAATGAAAACAAGCAGTTACTTGAAGGGTGTTTCTTTTGGTTGCTGGGTTACAAAATAGTTTGACTTCATAATAAAAATAGAGGAAACATGACAAAGATGGTCTGATGGGAAGAATATTATGAATACTAATTTATACAACCCAGAAAATTTTAACAAACAAGAGAAATTGCATCATTTGGGGAGACATATTATGATCAAATATAATCAAATCCCAAGCCAGGAAAGTCTAGGTAACATATAAAATAATTTAAACATTATCAAGGTTTACATACCTGATATTCTTAATTTATTGTGATTTAAACAGAGTGCCAAGGATTGTATAGACAAAATTAGGGTTTGCAAAGCTTCTCTTCCTTAAATATCAATTTAAAGCGGTTGAGTTCCTAGAAAATGCACATGGACTGGATTCAACTACCAAATTGAGCGAAGAAAACGCATATGGACGGAGTCAAATAATTATCACGAACTCGATTCAACTACCAAATTGAGCGATGAAACCATCACAGAGCTGAAATTCCATTACCTGTCCTCCACTTTTCCCTATGTGTGGCCTCCGCCCCTCCTATGAACAGATCTAGTCATTAGATCCAATTGGGTTCCCTCCAAAAAAATTTCCAATTTAAAATTGGTTCAAGTTTTCCACCAAATTTACCGGCCTTTTGAATTTTGAATATTTATTTGCACATCACACCGAAGAGAAACCAATACTAAAAAAATTAAATTATATGACCATGGGTCACAATTAATCTAATTATTTTAAAAGGGATAAGAATAAAATCCTTAAATTCTTTACCATTTGCACTGTGAAGATAAACCAATATTACAAAAAAATAAATTATAGGACCAGCGGTCACAATTAATATAACTGTTTTTAAAGGGATAACCATAAAAACCTTAAATTCTATATGTTATATTTTTCAATAAATATTATATAAAATAGAGTATGACATTAGAGGAGATTATTTAGTGTGGGAAAAGAACTTAAAATAGGATACCTTATCTAAATATTGATGTGGAAATTTCATTAACCTTGGTTATATTTATTGAAATTGGAATGAGAGCGTATGAGCTAAAAATTATTTAAATAATTTTTTTGGTTGTTGATTATATTTAATAAACATATCTATAATTCAAAGCTACTTTTTTTTCTTTTGGAAAACTTGAGCTTGCAAAACCATTTATGGATTTAAAACTTCTTCTTTAAGAGTTGCTTAATTATAACAATTGCACTTAAAAATGAAGCCTAGTTACTCATGGCAATTGTATCTCTCGTAATCCGAAATGAAAGCTTAGCTAGACTCACATGATTTCTTCAAATAATTTTTTGATGGTACCTTTAGAGGTAACCCTAGGGTAGTAAGAGTTGGAGGTAATCTCATTAGCCTCGATGGAAATACAATAGTTGTTAAATTTTCATATGCTTAGCTAAGACATCAGTATTTCATTTCATTTTCATAACAAAAGCATATAAACAGGATCACTAAAAGAAACAACATCACAAGAACAACAGAGATTTATCCTGGGAAAACCCTAAAGGGAAAAAACTAGCAAAAGCTTCCTCAATATAGATGCCCCAAAAAGGTAAAAGATAAAACCATCAAGGAGATCAAATCCTGATCCTCCTCCTTCTCCTGCTACTCTTCTCTTCTCCACTAATGCGCTATACAAGTGAGAGTGTGTGTGTGTGTTCAAAATGAGGAGCACTACACCTCTATTTATATTCATCTGTTCACTTAAGTTAACTCATTCGACATGTAGGCTCGAGTTAAATCATGTAGGATCAAGTTACACATGTAGGCTCAAGTAACCACACTGGGGTGCTAATGACCCACCTTTACAATTAGAGGGGATTACCTCATGACTCTTATTAGTTCTTCCAATTAGGAGCATTGGGGTACAATTTAATACAAGTGGTTCTCCCTGTAGGACCATCGGGGACCACAAAAGGACACATATAGAATATTCTTCAAAGTTACAATATTTCAACACTCTCCCTTAACGAGAAGGGTATTCTACAGCAACATCAACAACAACAAGACTAGAGATAGGGGACATCATCAACATCAGCAGGGTAACACATCTATAAATCATTGGAAGCTTTTCAACATCATGTAGTCTTAATCTTCAATCTTCAGTCTTCATCATCATTAATTCTTTGACTACTTCGATCAGCAACATCTTCAACATTTTGATCTTTCAATCAACAACGACATCTTCAATACTTGGACCTTTCGATCAGCAACATATTTGGCACTTCGACTGTTCGATCAGCAATAACATCTTCAGCATTTTTGACCTTTCGATCAGCAACATCTTCAGCACTTTGACTTTTCGATCAGCAACAACATCTTCGGCATTTTGACCTTTCAATCAGCAACATCTTCAGCACTTTTACTTTTCGATCAGCAAAAACATCTTGAGCACTTGGACCTTTTGATCAGCAACATCTTCAACAATTTGACTGTTCGATCAACAAAAACATCTTCAACATTTTGACCTTTCGATCAGCAGCAACATCACCATCACCATATTCTGATTTGTCGATCATAATCATCATCACATTCTGATCTTTCGATCAGAAACATCATCAACATACTCTGATCTTTCGATCAGAAACATCATCATCATACTCTGATCTTTCGATCAGAAACGTCATAATCATAGTGCGTCATCATCATACTCTAATCTTTAGATCAGTATGTCATCATCATCATACTCTGATATTTCGATCAGTACGTCATCATCATACTCTAATCAGTACATCATCATACTCTGATCTTTCGATCAGTATGTCATCATTATCATACTCTGATCTTTCGATCAGTACATCATCATCATACTCTAATCTTTAGATTAGTACGTCATCATACTCTGATATTTCGATCAGTACGTCATCATCATCATACTCTGATCTTTTGACCAGTATGGTATCATCATCATCAGCAACAATCTGCAATCCACAACTCAAAGACAAAAAGTCTTTGGATCATTTTTGGACTTAAAGTCCGGGGATGATACAATCCCCCCACATTCTCTACAACCGAAGTTACCAGATTGATTATGGGAGAATTAGTCCCTATCACTTTAGGACTAAGTCTAAGGACGATGCAATCCTACCACATTCTTGAGGACCGAAGCCACCGGATTGATTATGGGAGAATCAGTCTGTATCACTTTAGGACTATGTCCAAGGATGATGCAATACTGCCACATTCTCAAGGACCGAAGCCACCGGATTGATTACGGGAGAATCAGTCCCTATCACTTTAGGACTATGTCCAAGGATGATGCAATCCTACCACATTCTTGAGGACCGAAGCCACTGTATTAATTACGGGAGAATCAATCCCTATCACTTTAGGACTATGTCCAAGGATGATGCAATCCTACCACATTCTCGAGGACCAAAGCCGCCGGATTGATTACGGGAGAATCAGTCCCTATCACTTTAGGACGATGTCCAAGGATGATGCAATCCTACCGAATTCTCAAGGACCAAGGTCACCGGATATATTATGGATAGATGTCCTGGGATGATAAAATCCCTCTTCATTCTTGAAGACCGAGGTCTCCGGATCACTTTAGGGAAAGTGCCCAAGGATGATACAATCCCACCACATTCTTGAGGACCAAGGTCACCGGATCTATTATGGACAGATGTCCCAGGATGATACAATCCCTCTTCATTCTCGAAGACCGAGGTCTCCGGATCACTTTAGGGAAAGTTTCCAGGGATGATACAATCCCATTGCTACATCACTACTCCCCCTTTCAGGGAAGGTATTTTTGAACCACACCAAGAATGTCCTGAAAGTGTTCAAACTTCACTCGGGATAGAGGCTTTGTCAACACATCATCATCTAAACCATCATCATCTACATCTTCAGTATGTGAATACTAAACTATCACCATATGTATCTCCAATATGTGAATACTAAAAGCATCATCATCTCTATATTTAGTATAGAAATATGGAATCACCATCATCTGAATCTACAGTATGTAAATACTGAAACATCATCTTATATCTTTTGTATCAGAATACTGAAATCATCATCATCTATATATTCAGTATAGAAATATTGAATCACCATCATTTGTATCTATAGTATGTAAATACTAAAACATCATCTCTATCTTCGGTATGGGAATACTGAAACATCATCATCTGCATCTTATATCGTATGTAGAAATACCGGATTTCTATCTATTACAACAGACCACAGGGTTCTTTGTCATCAAAACTATGGTTATCACATAGAATATTTGTAGTATCCATCTTCAGTTCAAAGAGGCCTGATATCAGCTTCCGAAGCCATATGGCTTCTCAAATTAGCAGAGCAATCTACTATTTATTCTGCTTCAGCCGTGCTACGAGAAACACTGGACTGTTTCATGCTAAACCATGAACTCATAGCAGACCCCAAACAAAAGCATCTAACTGATGTGATTTTCCTGTCTGAGATACTTCCAGCCCAATCTACATCTGTACAGCCATACAATCTATACTCATGGCTACCATCATAGTATAGACCAAAGTCTATAGTCCCTTTCAGATATCTCATCACATGTTTTGTGGCTATTAGGTGAACCCGTCTAGGTTGAACTAGATATTGACTCAAGGTATTCAAAACAAATGTCTGGTCTAATAATCTGTCTGTATTGAGACACATCCACTAACTCTTATGAGTCATCAGCTAACATCTTCAGGTTTGAATCCATGGGTGTGACCATGGCTTTGCTTTCCAACATATCAAATCCTTTCAAACTTTGCACTGCATACTTCCCCTGATTGAGAAAGATTCTTTCATACTTCCAGACCTAGGAAATAAAGTATTATACCAAGGTATAAATTATTCAGTGAACTTCTTCTTTCATTCTATAATATATTTCTCATTCCCTATCAAGAATAAGTCATCCACATATAATAACAAGATGGCAGGCTCATCTTCTACAACCTTGATATAAAGGTTACGATTAGCTTTACTCTTGGTAAAGCTCATAATTGATAGGAAACTATCTATTCTTCCATCCCAAGCTCTGGGAGCTTGCTTCATGCCATAGAGGGCCTTCTTCAACTTGCATGCGTGATTCCATCCGTCTTCAACTTCAAATCCTCATGACTATTCAATGTAAAACTCTTTCTCAATCATACCATTAAATAAGGCTTGTCTTTACTTCATCATGGAAGAAACTACCCTGATAGTTCTGAAGGAAGTGTACCTTACTTCCTGAAGTAAGCATCTCTTCAGAACTAATTCCCTCTTTCTGATAGAAACCTCTGGCCACAAATATTGATTTATACTTCTTGATACTTTCGTCTGCTGCATGCTCTATTTTGTATATACATTTGGAGGATACAATACTCTTTCCTTCTGGTTTGGGAACTATATCCCATACATCATTCTAGTATTCTTTCATCATAACATCTTCCATGAGTTCATCTTGTCAGGTCATCAACATATCCTAGTCTTTTGCACTCAACCTTGAAGGTTAGAACCACTTTACTCTTGGTAAAGTCTCGATCCATCATGTCGTATCATATCGAACTCATATATCTTCTGTAGTCACTCCCCCTGAAGTGGAGTATCATCTTCCTTCTTCATTTTGTATAGGTGGTTCTATGCTTGATATATACTTCTAGTAGGTCCGGTCAATAGAGTATGTTATGTCATAGTCTATTCTTTCAGAGGAAAATCATGAACCTTGCTTTGCACACTTGTTCTTGTAGATCCATAGATACTATGTAATTCCCTTTATGTCTCAGAATCATATCGTATACATCATTCCCCATGATCAACTCTTATTCTTTGATCATAGCTTCTTTCATAGCATTATTTTCTTCATATTGAGTTATCTCTTGTACCCATGGTGGTCTTGATCCTTCAAGGTGGATCTACCTCTCTTTGAAGCTTTTTCTTCCGTCATGGTGTCTCTGACCCTGGGAGCTTCAGATTCATGTTTATTGAATTGTCATCACTTGTTCTTCGGAACAAGTCTCGTCCTTCTTTTCTTGTAGGAGGTTTTCCAGGACCTTCCCTATAATTCAAATGCACCAGTTGCATGGTTAGAACTATATATGCATAACGACAAATTCTTATGCATCATGCAACTGTTTAGCCAATACAACATTCATCCATATCTCACAGAAACTTTCTAGATGCCTTCCATATCTACCATGACATCATTGATATTGTGCACTAATCCAATATGTCAGCAAATACGTTTAATAAGTAGCAATGGAGGGTTGTATAACACCATGAGCTACTTACCCATCACATGCACATTAGTAGTATACAGTCATTAATGCAAGCAATCTATCATGCATAACACATCAATTGAATATAATCAAATGTATAACAAAACAATATCATGAAATGGAAATTGAATACTTATCTTTTATTTGTTTCATGGGTAGACTCCATCTTGACCATTCTGCTTTATAATATTCTTCATTCATGAAATCATCATTTCTTATCCAAATGATAAGATGAATAAGAGGTTCTTCAAGAATTTAGTTTTTCATATTCCTCATTGCTTGAGGGATCTTCTTTGAATGGTGAGAGCTTGATCTTCAATTGTTCCCATCTTATTCTTCTCTTCTTATGAGTTAAGCTGAAAGTAATTACTTACTTCTGGCATACATTCTTCACATGAATGAATCCCATGATCCCGGGAGGCCATTCAAGGTGGCTATCACCACTTCTGCATTCTCCACTTCTTCTTCTACCACTTCAAGTTGTTCTGCATTCTGAATCTTCACATTCTTCAACTGTTTTCTCAAATCCATCTTCTGATTTAAGTTCTTATCTTGAAATAGCTTGATTAAGGAATCAAACATATTCGGTGTCTTTATGGAAGAAACTTGTTGTATAAGTTGATCCGTGATTGAATCAACAATGATCTTCTTGGCCTTGATCAAGTTCTTCTTATGTAAGGCTTTGAGCCTCATCTCCTTATGGAATCCGGGAACCTCTCTACTCATGTAGGTGTCCTATTCATTTTCTCCAGAGAGATCAAATACTTACATGCTTGGAAGTTTTCAACTTTACCAAGCTTATCATCAAGATGATGTGATATATCACTTTGAAATGAGAACCTCAAATGCAAATAGCAAAAGATTAGATCATACCGATTTGAGGTGTCCGTCCTACTTCCGGAGCTGGCTGATTTAGGGTTTGTCAGAGAAACCATAATTTTCAAAACTTGGAATATTTAAGATCTTATTGGATAGAAATATATATCTATTCAAATGGGGCTGTCCAATGTACTCCTTTTCTGAAAACAGTGGAGGGAAGCTCCCGGAACAGGAAGCCCTAGTTTTCCAATTTCTTCTGCAGAAATTCCTGTCACTGTTTCTGTGATATCTCTGAAATTTATACTCCTATATTTCTGAAATTTCTTAATAAGGTAAACTCACATGTCCTTGATCCAAAACCATAGTTTTCATTAGAATTGGTTTCACCAATTGGGATTTATGATCCTTTTCCCAAGGTGACCTGTTACAGGACTTTTCAAAACAACGAAGTTGTATGGCCTACCACATGTCAATGTTGCATCTTCGGGTTCTAAAATTTGGACCACAGAAATTACAGTCCATTATATTTCTTTAACATCTTCAGGAATTCCATTTGGAGCTCTGTAGCCCAATATATATCAATTCTCCCCAGGTGTCCTGCTTAGGGATGAATTCTGGAAGAGGCTGGAACCCTAATTTGGAGGGATCATATCTCCCAGAATATAGCGAACCGGAGGCTTATTTTTTGATAAAGGATACATCAAGATTTTATATTCGTCCTATGAAATGTTCAGCTCTTTAACCTTCTCCAAATGTAGGATATAGCGAATGTACCAAAACTTAGCATTTTTAGTATTTAGGGTTTTTCTAGCTCGGGGTCAAACTAGGGTTTGACTTTCCCAGAGTTTCACCCACCAAAAAGTATTGATCTAGGTCTCTAAAATTTTATTTTGATGAGGAGATCAATCCTATGCTAGGCTCACTCAAAAGTTCTTCTTCTGCAAGAAGCCCTAATTTCTTAAGGGGAGAGAGAGAGGGTTATTTTTCCTTATGAAAGCTGTCCTATTTAGGGTGGCTCTAATACCATGTTAAATTTTCATATGCTTAGCTAAGACATCAATATTTCATTTCATTTTCATAACAAAATCATATAAACAGGATCACATATGCAAGTTGAAGAAGGCCCTCTCTTGGTAAAGCCCATAATTGATAGGAAACTATCTATTCTTCCATCCCAAGCTCTGGGAGCTTGTTTCATGCCATAGAGGGCCTTCTTCAACTTGCATACGTGATTCCATCCGTCTTCAACTTCAAATCGTCATGAATATTTGATGTAAAACTCTTTCTCAATAATACCATTAAAGAAGGCTTGTCTTTACTTCATCATGGAAGAAACTACCCTGATAGTTCTGAAGGAAGTGTACCTTGCTTCCTAGAGTAAGCGTCTCTTCAGAATTAATTCCCTCTTTTTGATAGAAACCTTTGGCCACAAATATTGCTTTATAGTTCTTGATACTTTCGTCTTCTGCATGCTCTATTTTGTATATACATTTGGAGGATACAATACTCTTTCCTTCTGGTTTGGGAACTGTATCCCATACATCATTCTAGTATTCTTTCATCATAACATCTTCCATGAGTTCATCTTGTCAGGTCATCAACATATCCTAGTCTTTTGCACTCAACCTTGAAGGTTAGAACCACTTTACTCTTGGTAAAGTCTCGATCCATCATGTCGTATCATATCGAACTCAGATATCTTCTTTAGTCACTCCCCTTGAAGTGGAGTATCATCTTCCTTCTTCATTTCGTACAGGTGGTTCTATGCTTGATATATACTTCTAGTAGGTCTGGTCAATAGAGTATGTTATGTCATAGTCTATTCTTTCAAAGGAAAATCATGAACCTTGCTTTGCACACTTGTTCTTGTAGATCCATAGATACTATGTACTTCCCTTTATGTCTCAGAATCATATCGCATACATCATTCTCCATGATCAACTGTTATTCTTTGATCATAGCTTCTTTCATAGAATTCTTTTCTTCATATTGAGTTATCTCTTGTACCCATGGTGGTATTCATCCTTCAAGGTGGATCTACCTCTCTTTGAAGCTCTTTCTTCCGTCATGGTGTCTCTGACCCTGGGAGCTTTAGATTCATGTTTATTGAATTGTCATCACTTGTTCTTCGGAACAAGTCTCATCCTTATTTTCTTGTAGGAGGTTGTCTAGGACCTTCCCTATAATTCAAATGCACCAATTGCATGGTTAGAACTATATATGCATAACTACAAATTCTTATGCATCATGCAACTGTTTAGCCAATACAACATTCATCCATATCTCACAGAAACTTTCTAGATGCCTTCCATCTCTACCATGACATCATTGAGATTGTGCACTAATCCAATATGTCAGCAAATAGGTTTAATAAGTAGCAATGGAGGGTTGTATATCACCATGATCTACTTACCCATCACATGCACATTAGTAGTATACAGTCATTAATGCAAGCAATCTATCATGCATAACACATCAACTCAATATAATCAAATGTATAACAAAACAATATCATGAAATGGAAATTGAATACTTATCTTTTATTTGTTTCGTGGGTAGACTCCATCTTGACCATTCTGCTTTATAATATTCTTCATTCATGAAATCATCATTTCTTATCCAAATGATAAGATGAATAAGAGGTTCTTCAAGAATTGAGTTTTTCATATTCCTCATTGCTTGAGGGGTCTTCTTTGAATGGTGAGAGCTTGATCTTCAATTGCTCCCATCTTATTCTTCTCTTCTTATGAGTTGAGCTGAAAGTAATTACTTACTTCTGGCATACATTCTTCAGATGAATGAATCCCATGATCCCGGGAGGCCATTCAAGGTGGCTCTCACCACTTCTGCATTCTCCACTTCTTCTTCTACCACTTCAAGTTGTTCTGCATTCTGAATCTTCACATTCTTCAACTGTTTTCTCAAATCCATCTTCTGATTTAAGTTCTTATCTTCAAATAGCTTGATTAAGGAATCAAACATCTTTGGTGTCTTTATGGAAGAAACTTGTGGCATAAGTTGATCCGTGATTGAATCAACAATGATCTTCTTGGCCTTGATCAAGTTCTTCTTGTGTAAGGCTTTGAGCCTCATCTCCTTATGGAATTGGAACCTCTCTACTCATGTAGGTGTCCTATTCATTTTGTCCAGAGAGATCAAATACTTCCATGCTTGGAATTTTTCAACTTTACCAACCTTATCATCAAGCTGATGTGATATATCACTTTGAAATGAGAACCTCAAATGCAAATAGCAAAATATTAGATCATACCGATTTGAGGTGTCTGTCCTGCTTTCGGAGCTGGCTGATTTGGGGTTTTTCAGAGAAACCATAATTTTCAAAACTTGGAATATTTAAGATATTATTGGACAGAAATATATCTCTTAAAATGGGGCTGTCCAATGTACTCCTTTTTTGAAAATAGTGGAGGGAAGCTCCCAGAACAGGAAGCCCTAGTTTTCCAATTTCTTCTGCAGAAATTCCTGTCACTGTTTCTGTGATATCTCCAAAATTTATACTCCTATATGTCTGAAATTTCTTAATAAGGTAAATTTTCATTTCCTTGATCCAAAAAAATAGATTTCATTAGAATTGGTTTCACCAATAGGGATTTATGATCCTTTTCCCAAGGTGACCTGTTACAGGACTTTTCAGAACATTGAAGTTGTACGGCCTACCACATGTCAATGTTGCATCTTTTGGTTCTAAAATTTGGAACACAGAAATTAAAGTCCATTATATTTCTGTAACATCTTCAGGAATTCTATTTGGACCTCTGTAGCCCAATATATATCAATTCTCCCCAGATGTCCTGCTTAGGGATGAATTCTGGAAGAGGCTAGAACCCTAATTTGGAGGGATCATATCTCCCAGAATATAGCGAATCAGAGGCTTATTTTTTGATATAGTGTACATCAATATTTTATATTCATCATATGAAATTTTCAGCTCTTGAACCTTCACCAAACGTAGGATATAGCGAATGTACCAAAACGTAGCATTTTTAGTATCTAGGGTTTTTCTAGCTTGGGGTCAAACTAGCGTTTGACTTTCCCAGAGTCTCACCCACCAAAAAATATTGATCTAGGTCTCTAAAATTCTATTTTGATGAGGATATCAATCCTATTCCACTCTCACTCAAAAATTCTTCTTCTGCAAGAAGCCCTAATTTCTTACGGGGAGAGAGAGAGGGATATTTTTCCTTATGAAAGCTGTCCCATTTAGGGTGCCTCTAATACCATGTTAAATTTTCATATTCTTAGCTAATAAATGAATATTTCATTTCATTTTCATAACAAAAGAATATAAACAGGATCACTAAAAGAAACAACATCACAAGAACAACACAGATTTATCGTGGGAAAACTCTAAAGGGAAAAACCTAGCAAAAGCTTCCTCAATATAGATGCCCCAAAAAGGTAAAAGATAAAACCAGTAAGGAGATCAAAGCCTGATCCTCCTCCTTCTATTGCTACTCTTCTCTTCTCCACTAATGCGCTATACAAGTGAGAGTGTGTGTGTGTTCCAAATGAGGAGCACTACACCTCTATTTATATTCATCCGTTCACTTAAGTTAACTCATTCGACATGTAGGCTCGAGTTACACATGTAGGCTCAAGTAACCACACTGGGGCGCTGATGACCCACCTTTACAATTAGAGGGGACTACCTCATGACTCTTATTAGTTCTTCCGATTAGGAGAATCGAGGTACAATGTAATACAAGTGGTTCTCCCGATAGGAACATCCGGGACCACAAAAAGATACATATAGAATATTCTTCGAAGTTACAATATTTCAACAATAGTTAGCTTCTCTTAGGGAAAGGCCCACATTGCAAGCCTACAGAAGAGATCACAACAAAGGCTACTGAACTAGGTTGGTTTAAATAGAAGCACATTATGGCCAAGATTCTCGTGCATCAAATTGCTTTGGTAAGTTCAAACCTTGCGGGAAAGTTTTGACTAGAACATCTTCTAATAAATTATTGGGGGTGGGAAGTACTCCAAGGGGATGGAGACATTGAGACTATCCATTAGAATAAATTGATTCCAAGCCATATCTTAACTTTAAGAATATTATTCCATGATCTTGAGTATGATAAATTTATCGTCAAAGTAATGGCCAAAGAGGGTACAACAAGGTTTATCCTTAGAGTTTGATCATGTCCACGAGGTTCAACATTGTTTTGTTAAAATATTGGTGTATATAATTTCTATTACTGGTGATTACATGAATATCCTATGGAAAAATGTGACATTATATATATTTTTTATCTTAATTTCCATTAAAAACCATGTTACTCTCCACCACTACTGATTTGATAGAGCCTCTTTTAGATTGGAAGAAAGAAATAAAAACTAAACTCTAAAATTTATATGTTGATTATTTTCCTTGTATGGTATGGTTGATGTTAGAAGTGTGAAATGCCTCCTCTTTTCCAAGTTACCAATAGGATTTCACTACTCCCATGCCACAATCTCTTAATACGTGAGACTCGATGTTTTCCATCATGCCATTAAATTATATCGGTGACCTACAAAATTGTCTTAATACAAACTAATGATCCTCTATTCCCTCATATAATTCCTTGGAATATTAGATATTTATATATCACAACTCCATTAATCTTGAAATTAGTTTCATATAAGAAACCAATTGGAGTTGTTTTTTATATTATATAATGTTGTGTTGTAATATTATATGTTTTTTAATATGATATTATATAATATTAAATACTAGCAATATCTCTAGAAGGTTCAAAGAAACGTCGAAACAAAAAAGAAAAAAACATAACTACGTACAAGGAAGGAACATGATTTGTACTTGGATCTTTAACACAACCATTTTTTTATGTTGCCACTAAACCTTGTGATGAGCATATAGATATCATAAATGTCAACACAATGTGTTCATACAATAATTTTATATTTATAAAAGAGAAATGAGAATGTTAATGTGGAATGGAATATCATTGTGAATATTAAAGGGGAAGCATGAATAAAGAAAAAACGAATTTGAATAACATTTACGCTCCATCGGAATGAGTTCCACAAGGGAAATAATTTATTGATTGGGGAGAAAGGGGGAAGCATGAATAAAGAAAAAGGGGGAGTGGGATTATTCTTTTGGAGGATAAAAAAAATGTTAGGTAGAATACACATACCATAAAAAAGAATAAGGTAATGATCAAGGGAAGAAGAAATGGAAAGATAAGGAGAATAGAATAGAATAGGGTGACTATTGAAGGAAGGAGAACCTGAAAAATGGGGAGAATACAGAGAGTAAGTAATAAAGTGCATCTGAGCGCCATCCTTGGTATGTTAATTCTCAAAATCATGGACATATCTTTTACTCATATGCTAAATATTTCCTATGTAGGGCATGCATGGTTGTTTGGGGTGCTAGACATGACCCATGAGACCTAAAGGAAACTATATGAACTTAGGACCTAGAAGTTAATCCCAAACCATGGCTTAGTTGTAAAAAATTATTCATGGTGTTATATGTCCCAAAATGGTCCACATATCCCATAGCTCATAAGACAAAATTTCCCTTTGTAAGGGCTATGTGATGGACTAATGCCCCACACAAAGTTAGCAGTCATTTATGGGTAATTATGGGTAAACAAATGGTAATTAGGGTTAATCAATGATAAGCTAGTGGTAATTTGTTGTCAATTATGGGTAATTAAGGGTCATTTAAGGGTAATTATTGGGTAATGAGATGTGGTAATTAGGGGTTAATAAGGGGTCAATTATGGGTTAATTAGTGGTTATTAGGGGTCAATTATGTGTTAAATAGGTGTAATTAATTGTAATTATGGGTAAAGTATGGGTAATTATGGGCCCTTTAAGCCGAAGGGATTAGATAAACAAGTGGTTTCCCATGGGAAACGACTTTAGTATAGGATGAAAGTAATGCAAACATGCAAGCTAAATTTAAACATCAAATGGTATTCCTAGTTGAGAAATTGGTTGTACTTGGTAAATTTGCAGATAGGCATTGTCAAGAGGACAAAGCTCTTAAAGGGTGGTAGTATTAGTGTGGCATCCACATCCAAGGTACTTATAACTATGGGATGGCTACCACTTATAGTGCATCAAAATCAAGATCCTCAAGAGACCATTTCACCATAATAATACCAACACGATCTTCCTGTAAGACCCACAATGACCATGGTGACTGTGCATATTTCCCAATTGTAGTGACTATAGTGACCATAGTCATTGTGTATATATACAAACTATAGTGACCATAACTAACTACCTTTTTCCTTGAGATATTTCCACTTATAAGGCCAAAGATGTAAAAACACTTGATCCACTTCTTCAAAGTAATCCTATGGGCATTATTGAAATGCTTGTTGCTTCATTCCATTTTAAACCAAGACCAAAATGTCCTTAAGAGTACAAAGAAAGTTATATTTTGTGTAAATGTCGATATCCACTTCTTGTGCCTTGGATTTTATTGGTAAAACAGAGGTTATGGATGGGGGTTTGTCCAAAACAACCTTATAGGGTGGCATTTTGGTAGCACCATGATAGGTAGTATTGTACTACCATTATGCAAGGGGGGTGTAAGGGGGTGGGGGAGCTACTAAACACAATGGCCATATCAGTCAATGTAAAACCCAATGACTAACAATATTTTTATGGTTAACACCTCCCAACCTCTATTACTTGTTATTAACTCCAATATCTTAAGTTTTGCAGTATCCATTAGTATTATGACATGTATAATCATTGTGGACATCGGTGTTCTCATCATCATCATCATAAAAATTAAGTACATCATCAACAAAATCATTGCCATCATTTTCATTATGGTCATGCATATGCCATTAGAGTTCTTAATCACTTATCAACATTAGGATTCATGTCATGTAATTCTTAAGGTCATTTATATGTCGTTACATGCATTTCGAAGATAATAGGGTTGTTTAGATGTCATTACAGACATGTAGGTGTCATTAGAATCAATTAGGATACAAAAGTGATACCACATGCATAATCATCATTGGCATCCACATCCACATTGTCATCATCATCATACAATAAATCAACATCATTGTCATCGTCATAGTAATCATCAATGCCATCATCAATATAATTGTGATAATAATGAGCAAGGAGCCATACTACCTTAGAAGAATGTATGATATAGTCTTATACTTATCAAATCATATCCATACACTCCATCATAATTATCATAATGCATCATCGTCATGTTTTTAGGGCCAATCATATGCCATTAGGGCCTATGAAATGCTGTTGGGGACACTCAAATTGTATTAAAGCAATTTAGGTGACATTAAGCTAATTTACCCCTCATTAGCATTAATCAATATCCAAAAGTACCATGACTACGATCATTTAGGTTCCATTGTGATAAATCAAGATCCAAAAGCAATATCACATGAATCATGATCATTGACATTGACATTGATATATCTGATGTTATGTCGGACATTTTTTGAACACAATTCCTAGCTCTAAACCTAGTGCAATTCCTAGCGCGGTTCCTTTTGAAATTTCTTGCATTATTCCAGGCGCTATACCTGGATCTATACCAAGTGCTATGTTGGATGTTTTCTAGGGGCAATTCCTACATCTATACTTGGCACTATGTTGAATGTTTTTCCTGTCGAAATTCATGGTCAATTTCTGTCACTAACCCTGGATTAATATATGGTGCTATGTTATTCAAGACATTTTTTTTGAAGATATTCTTGGCGTTATATGGGATGCTTTTCTGGATGCTAATTGGGACGTTAATTGGGATTCTAATTGGAATGATAATTGTGATGCTAATTGGGACTTTAATTGGGATGCTAATTATCATCCAAAATAGAACCAACTTTTAAAAAGGGATGATAATTAGGAGTCTAATTGGGATGCTAATTGGGACTCTAATTGGGATGCTAATTGGGACGCTAATTGGGATGTTAATTGGGATGCTAATTGGTATGTTGATTGGGACGCTAATTGGGATGCTAATTGGGACACTAATAAGGATGCTAATTGTGATGCTAATTGGGACGCTAATTAGCATCCAAAATAGCACCAACTTTTAAAAAGAGATGCAAATAATGCCATTGAAAGCGCCATTCCATGGAAAAGCGTCCAATTTTTCCAAAAAATGATGAAAAATACACTAAAAGTGATAGTGGATGCTAAAAAGGAAGCTAAAAGAGACGCTAATAATAGGGTTTTGTTGTAGTGACAGGTGGTTATCTCCTTGAGAGACCAATTATTCCTCTCCATTACACCATTTTGCTGGGGAGTGCAGGGAAGTGAATAATGGATCTGAATACCACTTTAGGAACATATATACAGTAACTTATTACTGACATACTCCCTGCCATTATTAGATCTTAAAATCTTGATATTTTTTCCAGATGCATTCTCAATCAAGGCCTTCAATTCAGTGAATTTTTCCAAGACTTTCGACTTCCTTTCTATAAAAAAGACCCATGTGTATCTGGAAAAGTCATAAATGAATGTTAGAACGTACCTTGATCCATTCATAGATGAGATAGGCATGGGACCACTAATATCAGAATGTATCAGTCGCAAGATGCATGATGCTCAGCTTTCCTTCCCCCGATCGAACTTATGCTCATGGTGCTTTCCAACAATACAACCCTTGCAAATTCCAGTGGTAGCTTTGATGATCGGGAGGCCTTCAACCATAGAATTCTTCTTTAATTTATGCAAGTATTTGAATTTTATATGGCTGAACCTCTCATGACATAGTATACTAACTTCATTTCCATGAGTCAAGAATGCGGTGGGCTTTGCATCCGCCACAAAATGGGAGAACACGTAGGCTTTTGCATGATGGTTTGCAAGGTTTTTTGCTACAAGTTTTCCAGATGCAAGTTTTGTGATCTCTACATCATTAGGGATAAATCAGAATCTCTTGGGCACTCCTGTATGTGTCATTTGATAATCACTTAGGAGGTTTGATGCAAGAGATGGTACATAGAGAACATTGGAAAAATAACCATGCTCAAGATCTATAGTACCTTGTCCTTCGAATATGATTGTGGAGTCATCTCCCATGTGGATGGGAATGGATTTGATGGTATCCAAAGATTAGAAGGAGTCTCTTTCAACCATCATGTGATTCGAAGCTCCAGAATCTATCAAGAGGGCTTTAGACTTTGAAGTTCTTGCCATGAGAGCATGACCTCTTTCATGTTGGGGTTCCTGATCTTGCTGATCTCTCCTGTAAAAGATTTCAGGAATATTGATGTGATTTCTCTCAAGAAGAGAATTAACTTCATCAAGTTTATTTTTCATGCAGGCATGTTCAGGGTGGAAGCACTTCCTGCAATATGAACACTTGACTTTTTCCTTTCCATGATGTCATTTGCTTTTGTTCTTCCTTGAGCCGAAAGGCTCTTCATGCTGTTGGTTTTCAACTTTAGGATTAGGAGCTTCAAATTTGGTTTTTGGGTTCTTCTTCTACTTTCCTTTACCCTTCATATCTTTGGGGCCTGAATCATAGAGGGCTTGATCACGGGAGGATCTAATAATCCCCATATGGACAAGCTTATCATGTTCACTTGTTAGGGACTCAATGAAGGCATTGAGTGAAGACATCTTCCATCTAGGGGTTGTGAGCTTCCCCGCATGGAATGTGGAGACAAACACCAAATAATTAGCTCCAAGTTTGGAGAGAATGATGAGGATGAGATGATCATTCTCCTTCTCCACCTTACATTGCTTCAACAGTAAGACAATATGCTTGAACTTTGTGAAAAAATAATTTAAGGTCTCGAAATTGGAAGGCTGGAGAGACATCAAATCATTTTGAAGCTGGTAAACTCTCAAGTCATCCCATTTTCCACACCGGGTGTCCAGTTTGTCCCAAATTTCCTTTGGAGTCTTCAATCCTGAGAGATGGAAAAGAAGATCCCAAGAAATAGAGAGGCACAAGAATGCGAATGCTTCATCTTTCTTGTTCAAGAATTTGAATTTGTTTATCACATGAGTAGGCTATTCTTCAGTGTCCATAGTGACCCGATAGAGTCCTTTGGCACATAGCTAGATCTCCATGTCTCCTTTCCATGAATGGAAATTGATGGGAGTCAAGAGTTCGACGAAAGAAGCCATCTCAAATTGTTGTAGTGAATGATTTTAACCTATTAAAGCCTACAAATCACAACAAGAGGGGCATCGTATGGTCGAATATCCTACACATTTTAGGCTTTCATCACACCCAGCATAATTGATCAAGAAAGCTTGATCAACAATTTCTTTACTTGGGGTATTAAGTGGTAAGCCTTGTATTCTAGTGCAGTGCTTTAATTTTGAGCTTTTGCTCATTTTTTCATGCAAGATCTGTAAAAGACCATGTCTTTGAGAGATATGAGCTTCGTCCCCCCATGTGCTCTGATACCATATTAATATGTCACAGTAATATAGGGACTAAAACACAGTCTCATAGGATATTTCAGACAATTTAGCATGAAAATGGCATACTGGTGTTGCAATGGAAGTAGCACCTTTGTATAGTCAATGAAGAATGAATAATACAATACAATGATCATGCAAGATGCATGAATTCCAAGACAATTTGAATTCCCATGTAGGTTATTTGAATTGAATGAATGGGTGTATCTTAACTGACTATAAGCCATAGTAAACACACTAATTAACCAATTGATCAAGTGTCGATTGACTCAAGTGAGTCCTAACTAAAGTTGGAGTGGAATGGATGACTGAGTCTAACTGAAAGTAGCTCAGACACATGTCACTATATGCCAACCAACAAGTGGTACCACATCATTAACTCCAATGAACCCCGATGAGGTTAACTAAAGTCAAACTGGCCATCAGAGGTGGTTGGAGGAGCCCTTGTTGACTCCAGTTCGTAAATATTAATACAAATAATCAATATAATGAATGGAGGTGCCTTCAGCACTCAGATTAACTTATTGTAACCATCATTTAGCAATTAGGTGCATTTATGACACTCAGATCACTCCCAGAGTGGTCCTTGTTTGAAGGAGGAAGGCCAATTAGCCTCCTCGAATGAAGGAGAAGGCTTAGTTGGCCTCCTTGACTGAAGGTAGGTGTGGGTGTGCTCATGTTGATGTCATAGCGTGCTCATATAATCCTGATTAAGTTAATAAGACTGAGGATAGTGGTTTAACAAGGTCAAATTGACCAATTTAAGTGTGCATGATGGGTAAATGTATCCAACATCTTCTTGAGTTAATTCATGGAGGATTATCTAAATTCATGGATATTTCCTCCCAAAATTACCCACATATGAAGAATTATGTTTAATTCATGGATATTTCATACTTGGATTATGTAGATAATGTAGAAATAATAGATCAATGCTATGAGCAATGATGATAAGAAGAAGCAATGGAAAATAGATATTGCTACTAAGAATTCTCACAAGAATACAGAGGAAAATTAGAGAGAAGAAAAGAGACCAAATCACATGAATGAAGAGATGAATATTGGTTTGTATTTTTCAATTTAATAATGATGAATAATAGTGTACATAAATATTACATCCTTCATAGGAAAATCAAGTTGTATGGAGAGAACTCATAAAGCTCAAACATGATGACTTACCAAAATATAGCAAACCCCCATAGGTGGATAAAACACTTCCCAAATCTATCAAGGACCTCACGTATTGGAAAAAGAATGAGTGAGTTGTCAAGGATATGGAAAAAACATGCTAATCCTAGAAAATGGAGGAAAATTCATGAAGGATGGGTTGGCAACAAAAGAACCCAATTTCCTAGTTTGACTAGCTTTACCTTATCCATAGAAAAGAAGGAAAAGCATAATCTGTTGTAAAGTGTTGTATACTAATTCTGGATGGTCAAAAGGTGGTCAATACCAACCTAGAATTAGAAATGAATCATTCCTAGGATACCTTAAGGTGCAAGTGGATGCCAACTAATTAAGCTAGTGGGTGAATAATTAATCAAATAATGATTAATTATTTTATCCTAAGTTATGAGTGGGTTTAATANATATAATTCTGACTTTATGATGGTATGACAAAAAAATATGGATGCATATAGGGCCCAACAACAAGTCTATGGTTACCCTTTAACAATTATTATGTCCAGAAAAGTGAGGAAAGAGGAAAAACCACATGGGGAGAATCCTCCCTCAAGATAGGACAAGGCATAAAATTTTAAATATGTCTTCAAAATATCTTGATATTCACTTTAATGATCTAAATGAACTACTTCTTGATGGAAGACTTGTTGAAGAAGTCATGAACTCCATTATCATGCGCTAGAGTGTAGAACCTGCAAGAATGAAGATGAGAGACTCCTTGTATCTCATCAACTGATGAAGTAGGAGAATTATCTAAATGCTTCTTGCTGATTTCAAACTCTGATATGAAAACACAATCTGAAATGGAAAAGAGATCTGTGCATACTCCTTCCCAAAGAGTAGAAAAGTTAATACAATTTACTTCACACCCAATTCCCTGAATAACTACAAAATTGTGATGTGAATCACATGCCAATATTTAAATTTGATGTATCACCTGTATATATCTGATATGAGGCACATAAAACTATGATATATCAGAAATATTAGCATATGGAATAGAAAATACAAAGGCTTCAATGGCTTCATGAGGATATAGGGCTAGACTAGGAAAATTATGAGCAACTAGGGAAAACTTGTAGGTGTAAAAATATGATGGGCATAACATCTGAACCATAAGTGTTTAGAAAACATCCAAACATGTTTAATAACAGTGCAAATATGACTAAGGACATGGATAACCATCCACTGAAAGATAGGAAAGACTTCAAACCATGTAAGATAAGTAACACTGCATAAGAGACCAATGAGGAATCACCTAGTGAACTTGAGATTTGTATAGTCTTAGGATTATTCAATGTATGGTAGATGGTATGGATGGTGGTATGATATGTGTATAAACCTGAAAATATTCTTCTAAATTGGAATCCAAAGGATCACATATAAGCGTATCAATAGACTCATGGGAATACACTGGTAATGAATCCTTTGTATGAAAGGAGGAAAGAATGAGATGTTCACAATATTCAAGAAGGCTCTAAGTATTGATTCCAAGAACAAAGGAGGAGATGTTGAATCACATGAGATCAAGTAAGTTAAGTGTTATGATACACATAAGGCTTGATTTGGCTAAGCAAACATCCTGGAAATCACTAGGTTGTGCACCATCAATGAGAGAGGTATGCACAAAGTGTGAAGGATCTGGCACATATATCTTAGAATCTAAGATACGAGATTTAGAGAAAAATGAATGAGTTATAGTATCATCATCAATATCAATAGAAGCTCCATGTTTTACTTCATTTTCATCATCAGTATCACAATAAGAAAAATCACCTTCAAGAGACACATAAAAAGATGGTTCTTCAATATTTGCTTCTTCATTGAAGGAGGAAGCATTCAAATTAAGGAGAGTAGCAATAACATGAACTGTATGAGAAACTTCTTCATCATTATCAAATTCATCAGAGAATGTATAGGCCAATAAATATTGAGAGAGAGAACAAGAGAAGATACTAGGTTTGCTCCATGCTTCATCTTCTATTTCCTGCAAACCAAAATCTTTGTCCAAATTCTTCCAAAGATCAAATGGATACTCAATAGAATATATGAGATGATGTATATTTGAAGACATTCCCAAACACATAATTCCATAAGCTCTATCACAATTATTTATCCAATCAATATTCTCTTCACAAGACTCAATTTTTCTCAATGCACCAATGGAGACATCAAAGAGACATTGCCTCTTCAAGTATGCGCTCATATTTGTATTCCAATCAGCATTGTTGAAAGGCGATAGTAGAGGAACTTTTGAATCCATATTGAATTTGTTGATATCATATGAGAGATACTCTCTGCAACCTGAAAAAAAAACTAGGAGAAAATATTGTAAGCTAGACAAGCTCTTATTCAGAGAGAGAGATAGGAGACTGGATGAGCTCCTCAACTTTGTATAACTTGATCAACCTTGCTGCTCTGATACCATGTAGAAGATGGCAAGGTTGTGCTCCCTATAGCTCTGATACCATGCAGAATATGGAAAGGTTGTGCTCCCTATATCTCTGATATCATGTAGAAATAATATATCAATGCTATGAGCAATGATGTTAAGGATAAGAACATGAAATAGATCTTGCTACTAAGAATTATCACAAGCATACACAGGAAAAATAGAGAGATGAAAAGAGACTGAATCACATGAATGAAGAGATGAATATTGGTGTGTATCTTTCCATTGGATAATGATGAATAATAGTGTACATAAATAGTATATCCCTTATAGGAAAAATAGATTTGTATGGAGACAACTTATAAAGCTCAAAAAGGATGACTTACCAAAATATATCAAACCCCCATAGGTGGCTAAAGCACTTCCCAAATCTATGAAGGACCTCACTAATTGGAAAAATCATGAGTGAGTTTCCAAGGAGATGGAAAAAATATGCTAATCCTAGAAAATGGAGGAAAAATCATAAAGGATGGGTTGGCAACAAAAGCACCCAGTTTCCTAGTTTGACTAGCTTTACCTTATCAATAGAAAAGCAAGAAAAATAGAATAGAGCAGAATCTGCTATAACGTGCTATATACTAATTCTGGATGGTAAAAAGGTGGTAAAGATCCACCCAGAATTAGAAATAAATCATTCCTCAGATATAGATGTCATGTATTGGTTTTCAGGTGCAAGTGGATGCCAGCTAATTAAGTTAGTGGGTGAATAATTAATCAAATAATGATTAATTATTTTATCCTAAGTTATGAGTGGGTTTTATATATTCCAACAGATAAACCTTTGGCACCAAATATTTTCTGTTGGAAGAAAGCGAGGAGGGTCTGGTGGGTTTTAGGAGTAAAATAGTTGTGAATTTGGTCCGAGAGGTGTTTTTGGTGTTTTGGGGTATTTATCAGGCCATCATTGATGCCCGTAGAGGAATTGTGATGCCAAGAAACCATCGCCGAGGGTTTAGAATTTGGGTATTTATTTTTTATTTCTTCCATGGATAGAAGAGAATTGGAGAGATCTTGGAGGCTCTTAAGGAGGTGGGTGCTGAATTCTGTAGCTTTAGCATCAAAATCTCAAACATCCCTTCCAAAATTGTAGGTTACTTTCCTGGTTTTATTTGAAAAAAAAGCTTATGCATGTTAATATTGGTTAGGATCCTACATTCTGAATGTTCAAAATTCTCTAGCACCCTAAATATTGATTCTTTATTATGAATTTTGATTTCTAAATAATGGGTTTTTCAATAAATGGTAAGAATTTATTTCTTTAGTTCCAAACAAAATGAATATCCACCCACCCTTGCTATCTCTTTGTTTTCAAACCAAACCTCGAAGGATACTAAACTAGACCTGTTTTCTTGTTCGGTCAGTTTGTTAGTTCTCACCTGAGAGGATTAAGTCTTCCCAAAGTATTCAACCTATTGTTAGTTCTTACCTAGGGAGTATGTCTGTGAGTCTGAGGATATAAAACACATAATATGTCTTGCTTGTTCAGTCATCCTACCATTTTGAGGGATTAAATATGACGTGCTTGCTTGCTGTTCAATCAGTTAGTGTTAGTTCTAAAAGAGGGATTCAGTCCGTTGCCATTTCTTCCATTGACAATAACTAAACACTATCCAATCTTGATTTTGCAATTTTGATTCAGTATTGTTGGTATGATTTATGCATCATATCAAGGACCCCACCATGTTGTACAACATTTTGATTTTGATCGGTAATTTTGTTTACAAAAGTTCATTTTTTACTAGATTTTATCTAGATCGGATGTTCTAACATTTGTGCAACTTGTGTTAATGAGGATTAGATTTGCTTCAACATTTTGGATGATTGAGAATGATTTTCAATTTTGAGTTGAGATCTCACAGTAATAGTTCGATCAGTTTGAGAAGTTTAAGAAGTTGTGTTTTTATTAGATTTTATTTAAGTGTTGCACCAACTTTGAAGTTTGTGTTTCGGCGTGAAACAACCCAACACATGTATTTTGCAAGACAAATAAATTGGCCTAAAAGACTTCACTGATATAGTTTTGAATAAGATTTAAAGAAACCATTTTGTATCAGACCTTGAGAGGATCAGAGAGAACCGTGAACAAAATTTATACATACCCCTTGTAATGAAGTAATGGTGTTCAATATATTATTCCAATATCTTAATCTAGCTGATAAAGTAAGTAATTTGAGTGCTATATAACATTATAGATAGGTTTAACTGAATGGGATTAGCTTTATCACTATTTCATTAGGATATAAGCTTGTTGTTCAACTCTTAGTAGTATAGATTACAACATTGAACTCTATAAGCAAGTGGTATAGCTTAACAAGC
Source organism: Pseudotsuga menziesii (assembly GCA_001517045.1). Lineage (NCBI taxonomy): Eukaryota > Viridiplantae > Streptophyta > Pinopsida > Pinales > Pinaceae > Pseudotsuga > Pseudotsuga menziesii. Next base: position 379,358 of record LPNX010762647.1, read on the forward strand.
AGTAAGCTTAAATGTAATGGTAATTTTAGCTCCTTACTCTGACTCATGCTTAGCCTCATTATGTCAAACAAGTTTCTTACAACCTATGGATTTATCTATAGTTAAACATATGTTCATGAATAAGTTGTATACGAATAAAAGCAATCATAAGTATTCATGTAATGTAATGTCGATATTGTTAATACTACACATATTAGCATGGTAGAGGTACTTTATTTTTTGATACATATCCTCTTAATTGCATCTAACATACTTAGTCTTATTGATTCATTACGGAATACCGATTTCCCTATCCTTTTGGGGAATATGAGACTTATAAAACTAGTCTTTATTATGATCAATGATTAGGGTTATACTAGTATCACCATTGTTGCAACTTTTTTATTACTAGTGGTTATGACTCTTCTCTATCTCACTATAAAACAACTTCATTGATTACGCATATTACTATGTTATAAAAATGTCTCAAACCCATGTAACTAAGTGCTAATAAATTCCATATTACTTTTCTTATTATGTTGAGATCATGTAACTATGATGACTTAGTACTTATGGATTAAGGGGAATAGAAGTGTTGTGTTTATTAGTAATACTATTGAAATTATAAGGTTGAACTCATAGCTTGAACATGGTATACTCTATAGATATATCATAGTATGAAACCAATAAAGCTATCATTAGTAATAACTATGAACAAATCCCATTAAGCTATGGTAATAACGGTGATTCGTAATATCCATATCAGTAAAAATAATGAAAGTATTTATTAGTCCTTACTCCTTCTTAGACTAGTTATAAGTTGTATTGTTCTTGGCTTACTCTAAAGTATGATATATTGTATTATGTTTAGTTTGAGCTTAATTTTTAAGCTATGTTGCATTTCTTATGTTCCTGGTTATGATGATTATAATTAGATCTTTTGTTTGTTATATCTTCTATGTTTCTTACTCTCTGATCCTTTATTGCTTGTAATATTTTTTGTAAGAAGTGACCCTATGTTATCTATGAAAATTTCCCAATGTTGGCGATAATAGGAGGGGAAATTATCAAAAAGGTAAACAAGTATTATAGTGTCAAAAACTGGTCTTATTAGAGATAATAGTAGGGGAAATGTTGTTGGTTAGTAATAAATGAAACATGGCAGTGAATCAACTCTATATCCCCTCAAAATGGAGATATAATTGGAGAGCTCTGTTTAAAGACCCTCTATCATGGCTATGGAATTGTCATTTTAAAGGGGTAGCTTTGAAAATTCCTTTTTAAACATGCTTCTATGGATATGCTATGGACTGTCATTTATAATGGTACTTTTTAATCCACCGGCATGAAGAATGATATACACCTTGGAATCCTTAAAAGGATATTCTTGAAAGAATCTAACATAGTGAGATAGTGAGAAGGAATATGTGTGTGTGCGTGTGTGTCTTTTCATCTTGGTAATAGTTATAAACTCTCTATCAAAAGATATGCTTGATGCATTGTTTCCATTCCTTCCTAGCCCTATCCCCATTTTTTTATATAAATTACAGTGTACAGGTTCTATATAGCCAACAACATTCGAGTTCTAGTAGTGAGCATCACATTCTTATGTTGGATCATCACTTCTACAGATATAAAAGTGAAGGTATAAGACCATGATTAGTGACGTCATTGAATTACATCAGTGTCTATGTTCCCAATACCAACTTTAGAATTGGTGTTTCTTCTGCCTCTAGTACCTCTTCTTACTCATATTTTGTTGTATTTCTTCCCTCTACTACTATATCTGCTCCTATTCCCTTGCTGGATCATTTACAGGTTTCAGGTAAATAAGTTCATTGGCATAAGCTCGATCAACTAGATCAATTGGTTCAACTGGTGAAGATGTTGATAGTATTGCTCCTACCTATTACTATACATTTGATGCTACTAAAATAGGTTATGCTACTATAGGATTTTCATATATAAGATATGAGTCTCATATGGTTCTTCAATGAATGGATCCAAAACTGGTGATGGGGTAAACAAATGATACTTTCTATGCTCCTATTGATACCTTTTCCCTATCTCTTTTCTTTGTTGAAGCACAAAAATGGTGAACCACTATGGTTTTGTCATAACCCAATCAATATCAACACGTATAGACTAAATATAGAATAAATTTTCACATATAGGAGATAGATACACTTACATACATGCGAAAACTAGGTATAGATAAAAAATTGGAACATGCTTGTATTATTCAATTTCCTTAGGGACTGGATACACTCATCTGGATATGAGTGATACAAAGCTTACTCATCATGAGCTTAATAATTTGCTCCAACTGGGGTATGGAACCTAATTATTTTTTAAGGTGACAGACCCTACTAGGAAGGTAGAACCTTTATGTGAGATGGTCACCTTCTTTCTATAAGAAACATTCTCAACTATGTATCATGTATCATTTTCCTTAAATCCATAAGAGGGAGCAATTGAAGTAGGAAGAAAGGAAAGGAAGATTGCATATCCTATAGAATAAATAACATAGGCTTGAGCAAGAGAAACTTTAACAGATCCAATTATAGGTGCACATCCAATCCCAGAACCCATTGTCCTCATTGACCCATAACCTATTTATTCGATCTGGCTGGGATTCCCGGTAAACTACATATTATTTTATTGGATTTCAATATTATTAAAATTCGATATTAATCAAAGGAACAAGATATTGATATATTTACTTTTTTATTTGTTTCCATCTCTGAATCCATCCTACTTTGTGTATACACCTATAGTATTTCTTTCCTCTCTGCCTTATGACACCGACCCTTCTTCCCCCCCTGGCACCTTCCTATCCTTCCCCTATTTGTTAAACGACTGGTTCAAATGCAACTACAAGATAAGCTAACATTGGGTGAAAATCAATTGATTCATTTGCGTCTACTGAAGAAACTCCCACGTATCTTGGATCATTTATAGGTTGAAGTTAAAATGCAACTATGAGGTACCTGATATAAGTATAAACAACCTTTTATTTTAGTGATAATTTCCACACTCTTCTATTTTTATTTCTGGGGCTAGGATTATTTCTAAGCCAAGGACCCCCTTCAAAAGAAATATAAATTTTTCTTAAGTTTGAGAGGAGAGCCCCACCTTTATTGTGTTTTTTTAAAGGTATTGTGTTGGAAGAGAGGGCCTTTCTACCACACCTTTCTTAAATTCTTAAATTCTGAGAGATATTATATAAACTTTAATAAATAAATATTTTTAATTATTCATGACTAGATACTATTTTTTATTGTGTGAGTACATTACTACAAGGTGCTAATCATAAAAAAAAAAACCTTCTATAATCATGAACTAAAAATGAATGCCATGACTGATGCAAGGGAATCTAGTGCACAAGAAATATGAAAAATATCCTGTAAAATACTTCCTTGATGCTAAGTTTGCTTGTATATCTTTGTATGAAGGTGATTGATATGGCCCTCATTCTAACTCTGAGTTTTCCTCTCTTAAGTCTTACTGTAGTCGAAACTAAAAGCATGAATGCAATGAAAATAAATCTTAGAAATGGAAACAAGAAGTTACTCCATGACATCCAAAGTATTAAATTTTATCAATAGCTACTAGTAAAAATACCGTAGAATGACATACAAAGAAACTTTAAGTTTCCAAACCGGTATTCTTTCTTTTGACGGTATCATACAAATTCTTCCTAAACGTATATACTGATAGATCAAGCACACTAAGTTTTGGAATGTAAAGTTGAAGAGATTATTCAACTATTTTTCATAGAAACTTATGCCTTGACAATGCAATCTACAGTTGGAAATTTTATTATTTTAAAACGAACACAACTTTAAATAGTTAGTCGCAATATGTTGCATACCTGTGCAATAAAAGGCACATACACAACATGAACATAAATATATTGAATAAATGAGTGATAAATGACATGTGTAATATATGTAATAATAGGTGATATTACTATTGGACAATGTGATATATTATATAGTATTGAAGAGATGGGTCATGATGTATTGAGTAAATGATTGATAATTGATAAGTGATGATACAGCTGTAGTGTTGAAGAGATGGATAATGTTATAGTGAAGTACGACTTATCTAGGGGATATATCTTAGTTCTTCAGTTCTTAATGAGAGCCACAAATAAGTAGGGATCATCTAGGAGATGGATCCGAGTGACTCAATTTTGAATGAGAGTCACAATTATAGGGATATACATTTGGTGGGGTGCATTTTCTATTTTTATGTGATAGGTTTTGTAAATTAGGTAAGTAGCATGGATATCAATGAATTTAGAACACTTTTGAGCCCGGTAGCTAATACATTCCTTAAGCTTGGAGTCTGACTTGATTATATTATGTAAAAACTTGAGAAAATGTAGTCAAGCTAAGGATGTTTATTTATATAGACAAGAGAGTTGAGAATTAAAACTTTATTGTGTAGATAAGATATTAAGTCTACAACTATTTCAATTGATAGCATTGTAGCTGCAAATAGACCATTGTTGAAATGAGCTACAGAGGGAACTTTTGAGCTCAAATTCTAATGAGAGATTTGTCATGACTATCACGACCTTTGCTTTTGAAATTATGTTAATTAAAATTTTGGGTCAAAATTGCTAGTGTTATCTTTTTTTCCATTTTTTTTTATGATATCATTAGGTGCTTGATGGTTGTGAACTAATTGATAGTTTGGAAAAAATGTGGACTGATTTTCTTAGTGAAAACAAAAGGGAACAGGCTAGGGTTACAGATGCATGTGGTTGTACATGGGTTTACTTGGCACAACTATGAACCTCTAGAATAAGCAAGAATGAGAATTATAACCTTTTCCATAGTGTTGATCAGCATCTTGGGCCACTCTTGCCTCCAACTGCAGCCTTAGAATGAACTCTCTAGCCTCAGTTTAATTTACGTTTGGACTATACATTGGAGGAAAAAGGTGTGGGAATTGAGACATAGTTTCATCTTATGACACAACATTTCGTCAAGCTTCAAAAGGTATCCTCAGCTGAGCACTCCTATGCATTCACCATTTAGTCAGTGTACATATATTTTAAATATTCCAAATTTACTAGTTCATTTTTTGTTCTCATAACCTATTTGAGGAATCATGCGGGAATGATATTTCATTGTGGAATGTAATGATAGGAGGGTATTTGAAACAATGATTTCCTAGAACAAGAGCTTGAATTGTATAAACAAATAGAATTGGAAGGTGTGAAACAGAACATGTTTACCTTCCCCCTGTACATGAATGCACGATTATATTGAATTTGCATTTGGGCATTGAAATTCATGGTCATATAGTTGGAACGAGGGTTTATATGAGATTTTTTTATGGAGAAGTTTCTTATAACCATCTATATGAGATCTTGTTGTGTGGAGTATGTAAAACAAGTGTTTGAAAAAATGCTTGAACGTGATTTGGTATCTTGGGATTCTATGATTGTCGGGTATTCTCAAAATGAACATGAAAATGAAGTTTTTATTCTTTTCATAGAAATGCAGCTCCAAGGAGTAGATAAAGATGTCATTACAATAGTGTTTGTTCTCCTGTCTTGCATGCAATTGGAAGCCCTGTAGCAGGGTAAGGAGATTCATGCTTTCGTGATCAAAAGGAAATTGGAGTCGGGTGTTTCTGACAATTCCCTCATAAACATGTATGTCAAATGTGGAAGGTTGGATACTACACAGAACTTGTTTGACAACACGTGTGACATAGACATGATTTTTTGGAATGTATTGATTGCAGGGTATTCCTAGGAGGGGCAGGATGGAAACACCTTGAATATTTTTGTTGAAATGCAATTACAATGCATGAAACCTAGATTCATTACTGTAGTAAGTGTTTTCATTGTGTGTGTATGTTTATGAACTTTGCAACAAGGTAAGAAAAGCTACATTTATGTAATTATAAATGTATTAGAATCCAATTTTATTTTTGGCAATTCCCTTATTGGATATGTAAACTCCACATATATGTTTCTTTTCTTTTCGAATTTCCATTCCTCTTTCTTTACAATTGGATTTTGATGCAAAGTTGTTTACGTGTTAGGCATGTCTATATGGACAACATATTTATATATTTATGTCATTCTAGGATGTTTCATTAGTTATACTCTGGATTGTACCACTCCCTTGTTGAATGCATCATCAAGTGTTAGAACAGTAATCCATCATAGTACCTTATTTACACTAATTAGTCAATTTTATTTCTTTTTATGCTTTAATACACTATGAGGTGGACTAGGGCTGCTTAGGCGGATATATTCCATGTCAATTTGAGGCTCCATGACCCACATGGGTACTCCATATTAGTCAACCAGCCACATATGCACATCCATCATTGCTGGTGAACTCCCATTCATTGAATGTGGACAGGAAAGTTGAATTGGAGTGCCAGAGTGGGATTTTTCCCAAATTTGGCTTGACTTGGTGCAATTAATGTTGCATTGAGACTATAAACCACCCAGTTTTCCACACCCACATTATCTAATGTGTAATCTTTGACCCAGAACACATCAGCCATACCACTTCAGCAATTTGTGTCCATTTGGAGATATTTGGGATGTGATTGGCCCACCTAAAGGGGTTTGATGCCAATTTGGAAATTTTGGGTTATTTGCCCATAATTGGCTTCCAAATCCATTAAAAACTCTTATGATTTATTTATAAACATGTTAATAACAATTCCATGGTTATAAATTCCAAAATTATCTTGTTTCTAGCTATCATTGTGTGTAATTTATCTGTAATTTGATGGTTTTTGCTGAATCCACCCAAATTTGATTTGTGAACCTCATTAGCACTCCTAGATTCTCATGTCGTTTGAATTTATCACATGGAATCAAATCTGGTTGGAAATGTTTGAGTTTTATACCAAATTCTTAGTGGATTTGAGCTGCTTTGTTAGTGAATTCCAGATAAAATTGAATTGTTGTGTGTAAACCAGTTAGCAATTTCACCACCATCAGCACAGGAAGTAATGTAGGTTACCCACATCATGCTAACACCTTCAATTTTTTTGATTGGAAGGTAGAGATGGTGATTCAATTAAGAGCCAAGGGGCTTTTCAGAGTTACCATGGGCACTGAAGTGGAACCAAATTTTGCTATAGAGAAATCCAAGTATTTCAACAAATTGGATGAAGCATATGGATTGTTGTGTTTGAGCATCCCAAGAGATTTTTTGTTCCACCTTGATAGTTTGACATCACCAAAGGAGTTTTGGGAGAATCTTGAGTCTCCATTTGGAAAAACTAATGGGCTACTTGGTCACTAGCTTGAGAATGAGATGATAAGCTTGAGCCCAGTGCACTATGATATAATCCAGGACTTCTTCACCAAGTTCAAATCACTTGTATTGTAGTTAAAAAAATTTGGGATTCATAATAAGGAAGATGAACTAATATTGTCTATACTTTTGAAGTTGGGGCAAGAGTTCTCATCCTTTGTGAACATATTTCACTCAGGAAAACTCACCCTTCAAAACTGGGAAATGCAAAGCCTAGAAAACTTCATGGAGTCACTCACTCAAGAGTAGGACAAATTGGTCCAAATGGGTTCCATCAAGACCAAATATCAAGCACTATCAGTGGGGGTTTCGAATTTAGCAAAGGGAAAGCCCAAGTTCCAGAATTCAAAGTTGCCAGACAAGAAGAAATCAGAAAAACCCAAATCCAGTGAGGGAGCTTCGAATCCACCCAGAGAAAAGGAGAATAAGGGAAATGAGAAGTCCAAATGCAATTACTACCACAATGGATGGTATCTAGAGAGCTCATGCATGAAAAAAACCATAAACACCATGGCACAACTACTGGAGAAAAACAACATTCCAGTCCCTGACATCGCAAGGAAGAAGGATGGCAACTCCAGTTCAAATGAAGGAAAGGAGAAATTTCATGCTTTGGTAGCAGGTACTTCTAAATATTCATCCTTTAGTATTGATTCAGGTGCTTCTAGGCATATGGTATCCAGGAGAGAATTTTTATCCTCCATGAGTTCGAATGCTGGCCCAGCAGTTCGAATGGGAGATGATTCTGAACTTCAGACTAGAGGGATTGGGAGAATTAATTTAGACCATGGGTTTTTCAATGATTTACTGTATGTACTAGAACTTACAAAAAACTTGTTTCCAGTCTACTAGATGACCCATACAAGAGAGCCAAAGAGAGTGATCTTCACTCCTGACTCGGTAGATATTTCTGAAATCTCAATAGACCAAGTTATTACAGCTGGGTATGCTGATCATCATGAGAGAATGTACAAATTCTCTAATTTCCTCCCTACTTCCATTGATCAATCACTCCACTCACATTCCAATGAGGTTTCCAAACTATGGCATGAGAGGTTTGGCCACATGAATTACATATATCTCCAAACATTGCACATAGAGGAAATGGTGGAAAGTCTTCCACAAATTCAGCCATCTACTGGAGCATGTATTCGATGTGTGATTGGGAAGCATCTTGAGCATCTTGAGGAGTGTGGCATCCAAATGAAAAACTCAATTCCCTACACACCACAACAATGGTGTGGCAGAGAAAAAAATAGATCTCTCAAAGAGATGGCAACTTGCATGATAGAAGTGAGGGAACTTAATCCCAAGATATGGGATGAAGCCATCAGCTGTGCTAATCACATTAAAAATAGATCCTTCCACAAATAATTGAAAGGAATGACACCTTACAAGGCATGGTTTGGTGAAAAACCAAATGTCTCAAATTTCAGGATATTCGGGACAAAAGCATGGGTAAGAATCCCTTTAGAGAACAGTAAATCCTTGAAACCACAAAGAAAGGAGTGTCTCATGGTTGGATATGGTGAGGAAACCATATTTTACAAGATATTTGACACATCCACTTTCAAAACCTTTTTTGAAATAAGTGTCAAATTCAAAGAACAACCAATTCTTGATTTCAAACTTGCACCGGGTGATTGCTCCTCTCCTCAACCATTCGAAGATGTAAGTGATGATAAATGCTTTGTTTTTTATGATAAATATGATATAAATGTTTCTGAATATTATATTTTTGTATATGAATCACCATATGGGCCCAAATGCACTGAAACAATTGTGCAAGCAGCCGAGGAATTGGCAGGAAATCCCCAAGAGCTTAGGAAAACTAGATCACAAACTAGTAAGGATTCTTTTGCAATTGACAGTGCTCTTTCTAAGAATTGTTACAAGATGATATGTTATGATCCTCATACATGAAATAAATCTTGTACATACCCAATATGTTGGAAGATGAGGTTCAGTCCTTCCAAGAGAACAATACATGGGAATTGGTTCCCCTTCCTCCCAAGAGGAAAGTTGTTCAATGCAAATGGGTTTTATAGAAAAAATTTTATGCTGATGGTTATGATATAAAAAATAAGGATATATTATTGGATAAGGGATATTCTCAAATCCATGGAATTTATTACACAGATACCTTTGCACCGGTTGCAAAGATGGACTCAATTAGACTAGTTCTTGCACTAGCAGCTAGTAAGTGTTGGGAAGTTCACCACATGGATGTAAAGAGTGCATTATTGCATGGTGAGATACATGAGGATATATATATATATATGAATCAGCATGAAGGTTTAAAAGAAGATCCTTCATTGGTATTTAGGCTGAAAAAATCACTGTATGGACTCAAGCAAGCCCCTAGGGCTTGGTATGCAAAAATGGATGCTTTCTTGCTTTCAATTGGTTTCACAAGATGCAAATAAGAACCTAATATGTATTTGTAGAAAAATGATGTTAATTTGCAGGTAATGTTTCTTTATGTTGATGATATTATTATTACATGTATCTGCACCAATTTAATTGGCCAAATTAAGAACACTTTTCCCAGTGAGTTTGCCATGACAAACCTTGGATTGCTAAGGAAATTTTTGGGCTTGGAAATTGAGCAAAATGGAAAGGGAATCATGCTGAGTAAGCCACAATATGCTTCAGACCTGATAAACAAGTTTAATATGTCTGAGTGTAATGCAGCCAAGTATCCCTTTCTTTCTGGTATTAAAATGCATGAATTTGGCAATTCCCTAATGGTGGATATTACACTCTACGGGAAACTAGTGGGAAGCTTGGTGTACCTCACTCATAAAATACCTGATTTTTCTTATGATGTGAGTTCTGTAGAAATAAATATGCACCAGCCACATGATCCCCATTGGAGGGCTGAAAAAATAATTCTTCAGTATGTCGGGGTGCACTACATGGCTAGTTCCTCACTTCAACTAGCTGGAAGTTCTGATTCAGATTGGGCCGGTGATCCAACTGATAGAAAGTAAAAATCAGGTTTTTTATTCATGTTTGATGAATGTCCCATTTTATATTCAATTAAGAAACAAAAAACCATCTCACTTTCATCAACAAAGGCCGAATACAGGGAAGCAATCAATGCTGCAACACAATGTGTTTGGTTGCAGGGAATTCTTTAGGAGTTTGGTGTCACAATTGATTCTCCAACCAACATTTGGGTGGATAATCAGAGTTCCATCAAGATATATAGTGATCAATTATAGAGGAATAGGACAAATCACATAGAGATACACATTCATTACATTCAGGGCTTAGTGCATGACATGCTGATCTCACTGCAGTATTTCCCATCCACCAAGCAAATTGCTGACATTTTTAGCAAGGATTTCACTAAGAAGACCTTCAATTACCTGAGATATTTGCTTGGAGTGAGTGAGGGATGGTAATTTTATATTATATTATTGTAGGTCCATCCCCATGTCCATTCTTGAGGGAAGGTTTTTCCCATGAGGTTTTCCTTCTTTACTCGGTACATGGAGAAATAAAAATTGTAATTTTTGAATTATGTACTTGAGATGACTTGAGCCATTGTTGCCAAGGAATTCATCATTTTGTGAGAATAATTAGTTTTTGGATTAAGGGAGGGTGTTATAATGTAATCCATCATTAGTATTGTAGTTACACTTATTAGTCAATTTTAATGCTTTCTAAGGTTTAATACACTATGAGGTGGACTAGGCATGCTTAGGTGGACATATGCCATGTAAATTTGAGGTTCCATGACCCACATGGGCACTCCACCTTAGTAAACCAGACACATATGAAAATCCATCATTGCTGGTGCGCTCCACTAACTTCCAAGACCAATGAATATATTTGTTAGATTCCACTGCAAAAGATCAGCTCTAGATATAGTTTTCAGCTTCTCAAATTGGTAAGATTTAAATCTTTTGCATTTCCATTTAAGGTTCTCAGTTAATATGTCTCATCACACCAATATTTATGAAAATATTGAGGGAGATGATAACTTCTGAGCTTGGAAGAATAGGATCTCCCCGGTCCTAGAAAAAAATGAGTTGGACTCTTACATCAATGAAGAGGTTCCAGTTCCAGAGGAAGATGAGGCTAAGGACTTACACAAAAATAAATTGGTCATGGATAAGAGGATTATTGCTGATTAAATCAAGGATCACCTCATACCACAAGTTTCCTCCCTAAAGACACCTAAAACAATGTTTGACTCCCTGACCAAGCTATTTGAAGGAAAGAACATAAATCGTAAGATGACTTTGTGGAATCAATTGAAGAATGTGAAGATCCAGAATGCGGAGACCATATAGTCATACTTTACAAGGGTCTCCTAGATCAAAGAAAAACTTGAAGCAATGGATGAAGAAGTGGAGAATGCAGAGATTGTGATGACCACCTTGAATGGTCTCCCTAGGTCATGGAACTCCTTCATTCAAGGTATTTGTGTTAGAAGAAAGCTAGTCACCTTCAGTAGACTATGGGAGGAATGCTCACAAGAAGAAGCTCAAATAGTATCCCAAGAATAAAAGATGGAAAGTGAAGATCAATCTCTCACAGTACACTCCAAGAAAAGAACAAGGGAATATCATCATCCCAAAGGTAATCATTCTAACGAGAAAGAAAACTCAATAAAATCTAACAAAGATATATCTAAATACAGATGCTTTACATGTGATGAAAGAGGACACTTTGCAAGATATTCTCCCAACAATAAGAATAGCTCTAAAAAGAAGAAAGGAAACAAGAGAAGACATCATGATCATGCTGCAAAGGATGATGAACCTTCCATAAAGAGAATCAAACAAGAAAGTGACGATTCTTCAAGTGATGAAGAATATGTTTTGATTTCCTCTCTCACAGGAACTATCACACATGGAAGCAATGATTGGCTTATAGACAGTGGGTCTTCCAAACATATGATGGGATTCAAAGAATCCTTTGTGAAACTGTCCAAACATGAGTCACCTCACAAGGTGAAATTTGGGGATGACTATCCCTATCCAATAAAAGGTAGTGGTGAATCCTCCTATAAGCTAGACTCTGGAAATTCTATGAAGATGAAGGATATCTTGTTCTTACTAGGACTAAAGAAGAATCTCCTCTCCATATCCGCATTGGATGCAAAAGGCATAAGAGTTGCACTTGTAGATGGACAAGTTCTTATGTGGCCAAAGGGAAAGACTATAGATGATGCAGTTGTGATTGGAGAGAAAAAGAGAGCGATCCTTTCTTGTACTATTCCACATGGTCCGAGAAAGTGATAGCCTACCACCAATGTGGATGCCCATTCACATATTCTTAACGGGACTGAATGGACAAGTTTACTCGACAATCAAGTCTATTTTAAGGAGTCAGAACTCAGCCTAAATAAACTCAATATATTTACCATGAAGTTTTAATGAGTCTGAAAAAGTTAACTCCTGGCCTCACTTTTTTTAATGAGCTCGAAGGAGATCAGAAAGAATGCTCTAAATGCTAGGAGACGAGTGTCATAGGTAGGAGAAACTAGTTCCAAGCGCAAGGATCAAACTTATGCATAATGCAAGGAACATGAGCAGGATAAAAACACTCGGGAATGTCTCCTTAAGGTAAAGGGTGTCAAGCTACAAAGGCAAAATGATATAAGGCTTAGCAATGATGAGAACAAATATGAGGTATTATACAACGAGCTAAAAGCATGGAATCCAACATCAAGCTCATAAGAGTAAGTAGGGTACATGCAAATGCAATTACAGCTTGAACAACAAGAGAAGGCCAGTAAATAGTTGTGAATCCAACTAAGAATCCTGTCTCCAACAAACAACAACATCAGGATCATATTCAGAAGAAAAGATCCAATGCAGGTCACTTTGGAAGAAACACATGTGACTTTGCTATCTTCTACAAAAGGTAAAGTCAAGGAAGAATCAACTGAAGAAGATTCTATAACACCAAGGCTTGATGGTTTATAATTAGTAAGATCAAACACAAAAGGAGAGCATAGATCAACAAGGGAGATAGATTCTACAAGGAAAAAATCAGTATCACAGGAGTTGAAAAATTCATAAGAAAAATCAAACTCATTAGGATCATTGACTTGTTGTTCAAAGGAAGAGTCAAAAGACTCAACATAAAAGGAAAGGTCAGGTTTACTAGGGAAATCAGGGTTAGACTTAGTCACAACTGAACCAACATCGAATAGAATGTCAGACTATATCAAAGACTCTAGGAAGACTTCATACAAAGGAAGGAGACCATCTGAGATAGGACACATGTCTAAACTTTCAAATGGATCAACAGAGTAGAGAGCGATCTCCACAGTCTGTATAGGATGAATCACCTGGTCAACTATTGGGACCAAGTCCCGAGAAGGTAAGAATGAAAAAAGAGGTTGCTTCTTAGTAGCAATTGAATGCAAAGGACATGAGGCCACATAGCTCACCTATGGTGGGGTAGTGTCTATAGAATCACTGTGAATCAATAAAGGAAAGACCTGGTCTCTAGTTCAGTCAGGATATGGATCTATAAAATCCAATTGATCGATAGTGACAATTTCTTCACCATGATTAAAGTACATCACACCAAAGAATGTTGACACCACACCTTGCATGGCATAGAAATAATCACGTTTGAGGAACATATTAAAGTCCAAGGGGTCTTCTATCAACATGAAGTCAACTAAGATGGTCTTCCCACCCAAAGTAACAGGTGTTTGAGAAATAATTCCCAAGGCTATACTGTTTCTTCTATCAAACCCCAGTAACTGAATAGAAGTCGACACAAGGCTAGGAGATCCCATGCCTTGCCAAGCATGAGCAGACAAGATACTAACTGAGGCTCCTTCATCAACAATACAATGATAAATCATGTATGATTCAACTTTGAACTTTATCTGGAAAGGTACATTAGAAAGAAGGAGTGGTTCAACTAAAGGGGGTAATCCGAGAGCTTGGTGGGGGTTGATCCAAAGCGAGTTCAGTTCCCCCTTGTTTAGTAAGTTCTAAACTGGTAGTGAAGAAAATGTGACTAGCAGACACTTCACTCTACAAAGGAAGACTAGGATTGATCGATAATGGAATCGATTCAACCGCTTCGTGAAATTCACTCTATGAAGGGAGAGTGGGATCAACCAAATTTGAGATTGGTTCGACCACTTGATCAACCAAAGGTTAAGTAGGTTGTTGAGAAACTATAGGTTGTTTAGGAGAAGGAAATTATTGAGTCTCGGACCACACTTTTCCTACCTCTGCGATAGTAGGGCACTAGTGAGTAATATGATCTCCCTCGCATAGCTTACAAGGGAACTTAAGCTTTCACTTCAAACGACTAGTTTTCTCAATGGTGTCAACATGACTAGTAATGGCTGATTTTTTTCTCTCAGCATGACCTATAGAGGCTAAAAGTTTCCCCCCAGCATGACCACCAGAGGTTGGGTGACTGGGTCCAACCTGACTAAGAGAGGCTAGTTGTTGAAAAACTTCAGAATGTTCAAAAATGGGATGAACATGAAACCAAACTCTTTGCACCTCCGTGATAGAAGGACATTTATAAGTAAGGTGATTTCCCTCACAAAGATTACAAGGAAACTTGGGATTTTGTTTTGAACGAGCAATCTTTTCAACATTGTCAACATGAATTGCAGTAGTTGACTGAGTGTATTCATCATGAACCACAGAGGCTGAGAGACTACCCCGAGCATGACCTATAGAGTCTGAGAGACTAGGTCCAACATGACCTGCAGAGGTTGGACGGGCACCACCAGCATGAACAATAGAGGATGAATGATTAGGATCAACATGATTTGTAGTAGTTGAGTGTGTGCCCCCAGCATGAACTTCAGAGGCTGGGTGGATGGATCAAACATGATGTGTAGAGGTTGGATGCAGAGGTTCAACTTGAACATCAGAGGCTAAATGGGTGCCCTCAGCATGAACTACAGAGGCTGAGTGACTGGATCTGACATGACCTAGAAAGGCTGGAAGGATCCCACCAGCATGATCAATAGATGTCGGATGGTGAATATCAACTTGAATTGTAGAGGTTGAGTGCTTAGATCCAACATGACCTATAGAGGTTCGATAGGTGCCCCCAACATGAACTGCAGACGCTGGGTGGTGAAGATCAAATTGACTTGTAGAGGTTGAGTTCTTAGATCCAACATGACCTACAGAGGTTAGATAGGTGCCCCTAGCATGAAGCATAGAGGCTGGGTGGTGATGTTAAACTTGACTTGCAGATGTTGAATGGGTTCCCCCTTTCTCATGTTTCTTCTTCCTATTCCTCTTTCTTTTACTCCTTTTAGAATGTCAGTCACTAGTATTAGTACTTTCACCACATGAGGTAGAAGGAGTAGGAGAATCAGCTACAGGTGAAGGGGAAGCAATGTTTTGATGCCCTTGATATAAAGAGCTTACTTGAGAAGAATTAGGAGCGTTCAAAATAGTTGGAGTGGAAAACAACCACACCGGTATCGCCAGGGTGAATCTAGGTAGATTCAAGGTGGCCATCAAAGGAACACCAACATTCCCTGCTAGAGGAATAGTACAAGGAGTTTCCAACATGGGGATCTCTTGGTTGGTGTTCAAATAAGTGTTAGCCATAGTTTCAAACAAGGAGACAAAGTTTGAGGTCGATAGAAAACCAAAAGTACAAAGCATACACCTAAAGGAAAACTAAGTACAGACAGACCACACAACACTCACTAAAAAATTCCTAAATACAAACAAACAAACAGGTATAATATATGCTTTCCAGAAGAAATCTAATAGACAATTACTTGGAATCCTTGTAGATGTTCTTAGGAAAAAGCGAGGGAATCACCCACCATCCTCCCACACCTTCTACCGGGGTTACCTTCCAAGCCCATATAAGGTCAACAAGAAATAGCCTTCCAATGTACCTGTGAATGAACCCTTAATGTCAAAGAGACTAAAGGCTACCTTAACTATATTAGCAGTATGGGGGGGCAGTCGCATGTGTGGTTCATACGCATGGGTAGGGTATAAAAGATTGAAACATTGTCAACACTAGGCACCACATGGGGTCGGGAGGGTGGTATTGACAAAAGTCCCCAAATGCGCAAAAACCTTGGTCTACGCTTTGGCAAGGAATCAGAGGGTTATCTCCTCAGTCCAAGCCTCCATGCAACCTCTTGCTTAACTCATGTTTGAGAGGAGCTTCCCAGATACAATCAACATAGAATAGGATTTAACTAGTGATTGACCAACTACGTTTGGAATTTAATACTTGTGGAGAGTTAAAACTCCCTATCCCACAAGTCTAGCCTCAACTAGTTGGTGTATGACCCTATAAAATAAAACTTAGTAATAATTTTCAAATTATATCATTTATTTTAAGGGTTGTTCTTAGTCAGAAGGTAAATGGTGTGAAACTTATGTGGTGTTTTGACTCAAAGTTGAAATAAAATGACTAAAAAAGAGAAATGAAATGCAAAATGAAAAAACTATTCTCTTTCTTTTTCAAATGGAAACTTGAAAGCCACAAAAGAACAATTTTTTTTTTTTTAAAACATTGATATGCCATGCAATCTAGACTAAAAATATAATCTACATGCATATAAAGCAAACATGTGTTTTTTATTTTTCTTTTATAAATGAAAAATAAAAATAGCCTATCAACTAATGCAAGCAAGTAATCTAAGCAAAGCAAATAGACAACTACTCTACACCCGACAAACAAACCCTAGGTTTCCCTAAAGTTGGATATAACCTCTCTTGGAAGGAAGGATCACAAAAGTAAACAAGCCAAAAAATTTGGAATGAAGAGACTGAGCAATAATAATGACATAAACAAAGGTCAAGAAGTCCCAAGTATCAATCTAAACCTACAAACAAAGGATGCTCAGTACCTTATCAGACATGGTCAAGACAAAGAAGGAGGTGGGGGGGAAGGCATCAAAAACAAGTTCAAGGACATGAAAGAGACTTACAAGATAGAAAAAGAGCACCTAACAGATATAAAACAACCTCTCAGGAGTCATGCACATGCAGAGGACCCTTGAAGACCCTACAAACAACCCTCAAATCACCCAAAAACCCTAAAATATGACGAGAGAACATAAATTCAGGTGCATATGCGGGTTGCCTTAAGGTAGGTTGTGTATGACACATGCGTTGCAGGTAGCACAAGTCATGTATACAACATAGACATGTTACTCTTTAGCCTAAAATTCGCGTATGGATGACAAAAAGCACAAAAAGGGTAAAAAATTGACCTAGGAAGGCATGAAACATGTTCCAAGAGACTCAAAAGGTGTTCCTAACTTGTAAGAAGGACCTCAAACCTTACAAAAGGCTATAAGAAATATAAATAAACACTAAATAGACAAGGCTCTCCCTAGCAGAGTCACCAATTATGTTGTAAAGAAAAGTTTCCTATGGCTAGGGTTTAAGAGGCCATCAACGTACTGGGGTTGAAAGAGAGATGCAAATGGTTCTGCAAGTAAATACAAGCAAGATCAGAGATTAGAATGNCACCCATTCAATCCTCTTCTTGCTCCTATTTCTCCTCTCACTCCAAGAGACCTGCAAAATGAATTATACCTTCCTCAACCCAATATGACCACATATAAAGTAATGATAATGAAAGCAATATTAGAAACTATTGTAATTAGCATAAACATTTGATCATAAATATAAATCCAATCACACATTGAACAATGATTTGGGAATAATAAGGACATCACATCTTTATTAATCATGAAATGAAGTACAAGTATACCTTCTCTTCTAGTTGGGCACCTCACAAAACCTTGATTTGGTTCTGTTGCTTCTCTTCTCCAAGGAACTCAGCCTTCAAGCTCTGCAACACAGGGAGATAGATTCTAGGGAAAAGGTGTGGGCAAAGAGAGTCCCAATTCCTTCAGCATAACAATGCAAAGATTCAAGTCCTCTCTAATGGACCTGCCTACCTCTATTTATATGTTTCTGAAGATATAGGGTTGAAGACAAATTAGTTACAACTGAAGGAGTCAATTTCATAAATAACCAAACTACCTAAACTTCGAAAAACATATTTTTGAGATGAACACGCGGGTTGCAGAGATATCAGTCACGTATGAAGTAGGTATACATGGGTTGCAAAGCAAATAGTTGTGTATTTAGGGCATAACCAAGTATTATATATAGCAAGTCGTGTACCATACGAGGGTTTCCTTAAGGAAACACACATATACATAAACAAAACTCATTTTTATTGTATTTTTAGGAATTTTTAGACTTTAGTGTCTTCTAGAAAGTTTTTACTAATTGCAATATATTTCCAATGGTACAAAGATGAGGTTAAACGAAGTTACAGAACTAATGATATGGGTTCCCCAATATAGGTGTTTTTTCAGTGACTTTCATTAAGTGTCAACATGCGACGAAATCATGGGAAAGTGGTCATAGGAAGAGATGTGTCACTTTGAGCTATAACAGTCTTTGGAAGGTTTTATGGTGCTCATCATCACCAACTTATCTTGCTCCTGTGTGAGGTATTCCATGAACTCTGCAAGCTTAGGCATCTTCCAGGCTCGAGCTGTTAACTTGGTGGCATAGAAGGTCGAAAAAAACACTGAATAGTCAGGACCAAGCTGAGTATGGCCAAAAATAGTTTCTCTTCCTTCTTTTCATTCCCACACGGTTTCAACTACAAAACAAGGTCCTTAAACATAGAAACATAGATTTGCAATGATTCGAAGCTCCTGGAATCAAGGAGATCAGCTCATTCTCAATTTTATGTCCTCTCATCTCATCTATCTTTCCAAAAAGTTCTTCTAGATTCTCCCACACTTCATTTGGTGATGTCAATCCATCAAGATGGACGAGGAGGTCTCCTGAAATGCTTCGACACAAAATACCATAGGCCTCATCCCTCCTGTTGTGCCATTTAATTTTCTCTGTAGCTGCATTGGGATCTAACTTAGTTTCCATAGTCACCCTATAGAGACGTTTCTCTATCAACAATATCTCCATCTCAGCTTTCCACTCAAAGAAATTGAATGGAGTCAAGATAATCTTCTGAGATTGGTCCATAACTCAGAAAGTGTTCCCTCCAGTCAGTAGAATGTGCTCCGAGTCAAGATGTTGAACCTGAAATAGCAATAAGGAAGGAGAGAAATGGATCTACAAAGGATCTGATACCATGTGAAAATTGAACCCAAGAGATGGAAAAATTACACTCACAAAATTGGTAATCAAACATGGAAAATTCACACCAAAGGAGAGAAAAATTGGAGCATAACACTAATCTGTATTGAATAAGTGTACAATAGCCAAACTTGTGAAGTAATAGGCTTCTACAATATATAATTACATGAGAGAATTGAATGCATAAATATTCCTTTCGAAATAGTCAAAAAGTAGGCTTACTAAATCTAGTCAAATCCCCCATAGGTGCATAAAGCAGTTTCCAAATCTATGAAGATTCTCATGAATTTTATTAAGTCAAGTGGGAACAATAAAGAGGGATGGAAAGAAAACTCATATATGCTTTTATTTGGAGAAAAGGAGGGACCGTGATGTGGGAAAAAAACAAGTCAACTACACCTAGTCTAGCTTTTCCTTTTTCCTTAAATCAGAATAAAAGAAGACAACTTTTCAGAAAAAGCAGATATGTGCTTTGGAGGATCTAGAATAAAGAATAGATCCTAAATTGGGTTTCTAGGATTTTTCCCAAGCACTCCATGACTCAGTTTTAGCATGTGTTGACTTCTAGGACTTGTAGAAGGAAACAAGCATAGAATGGAATCTAGGAAACTAGGTAATAAGACAAAAATAGTTAAATTAATGTCTAAGGTAGGAAACTATGGGTTGATTATTCTAAGAAGTACTTGGTTCTTTTCCTCTTTCTATGCATTTCTTCTAGAACCCCATATCTTTCTCAACCTTGGATAGCCTCTCGTACCCATGCATGTTTCCGCTTGTGAGAATTATTCACTTCGGGTGGATCTACAGGTTCCTGGGGTTGTTCTATTTCTTGATCTTCATCTTGATTTGCATTGTTCATAGTTGTATATTGAATTCTAGGTACTCTTGTTTATTCAGATTCTTCAACTGGTCTCTTTCTGGATTTGTTGTAAGCTGAATCTTCGTCCAATGTTACGTCTCTGCTAATGTCGATCTTCTTGAATCCTGGGAAGTATATTGTGTAAGCTTTCGAGCTTTCACTATATCCCACAAACATACCCTTATTTTGAGAAGGATCTAACTTTGTCCTCTTTTCTTTTGAAATGTGTATGTACACTGGACAACTGGATATTCTGAGATCGCTAACCTCTAGATTATTTCTGAAGAATAATTCTTCATGTGTCTTGTTCTTGAGTACTCTGTGTGGAGTATGGTTCTCTACATACACCATTGTCCTGGCAGCTTCTTCCCATAGATGCATGGGAAGATCTTGATCATGAAGAACTTCCCTTGCAACTTCCATGATCATTCTATTCTTCCTATATACAACCCCATTATTTTGTGGATTATATGGAGTGTTCAACTCCCTCTTAATCCCTGAATCTCTGCATAACTCTTTGAATTCATTTGATGTGAATTCTCCGCCATTATCTGATCGAAAGGTTTTGATCTTATTTTCTGTTTGGTTATCCATCAAGGCTTTGAATTCCTTGAACTTGCTAAATACTTCATATTTGTTCTTGAAGAAGTATATCCATGTCTTCCTAGAAAAATCATCAATGAAACAAACATAGTATACATAACCACTCAATGGACTAGATGACATCAGCCCACATACATCGGAGTGGATGATTTCCATGATTCCTTTTTCCTTTCTCTTGCTACTTGGAAATTTATTCTTTGTGTTCTTTCCTTTCACACATCCTTTTCATACACCGTCATGCTTTTTCTGTATTTCTGGAAGACCTTTAAAAACTTTTCTCGCAAGTGGTAGTGCTCTATAGTGCACATCTGCAAGCCTTCTATGCCAAAGTTCATTTGGCTCTACTGAGTCATGGACCAAGGCTTGTTCTGGTTGGTCCTTTGGCTTGTATAATTTTTATAGCTCAAAATGACACATCTCTGCCTATGACCACTTTCCTATGATTTCGTCGCATGTCGACACTTCCATGACGACACTTCATGAAAGTCACTGAAAAAATACCTATATTGGAGGACCTATATCTTGAGTTTGGTAATTTTTTTTTACCTTATCTCTACATCATTGGAAAGATATTTCAGTTAGATAAAACTTTCCAGAAGACATCAAAGTCTAAAAATTCCCAAAAATACCCTAATTATGAGATTGTTTGATGTGTACGCGAGTTACCTTAAGGAAACCTACATATGTTACACTACTCGCTATATATAATACTCGTGTATTCCCTAAATACATGACTATTTGCATTCAAACCCATGTATACATACTACATATGTGACCGATGTCTCTGCAACCCGTGTATTCATCTCAAAAATATGTTTCTCGAAGTTTGGTTAGTTATGAAACTAACTCTTTTAGTTGTAACTAATTTGTCTTTGAGCCTATCTCTTCAGAAACATATAAATAGAGGTAGGGAGGTCCATGAGAAAGGACTTGAACCTTTGCACTGTTATGCTAAAGGAATTGGGACTCTCTTTGCCCACACCTTTTCCCTAGAAGCTATCTCCTTGTGTTGCAGAGCTTGGAGGATGAGTTCCTTGGAGAAGAGAAGCAACAGAACCAAATCAAGGTTTTGTGAGGTGCCCAACTTGAAGAGAAGGTATACTTGTACTTCATTTCATGATTAATAAATATGTGATGTCATTCTTCTTCCCAAATCATTGTTTAATGTGTGATTGAATTTATATTTATGATTAGATGTTTATGTTAATCAAAATAGTTTCTAATATTGCTTTGAT
Organism: Pseudotsuga menziesii; assembly: GCA_001517045.1. Lineage (NCBI taxonomy): Eukaryota > Viridiplantae > Streptophyta > Pinopsida > Pinales > Pinaceae > Pseudotsuga > Pseudotsuga menziesii. Next base: position 401,463 of record LPNX010762647.1, read on the forward strand.
CATCATTAATTTATATGTGGTCATATTGGTTTGAAGAAGGTATAATTCATTTTGCAAGTCTCTTGGAGCGAGAGGAGAAAGAAGATGATTGAAGGGATGCTTGGATCAACCTTCATTTGGCTAAGGTATGAACCATTCTAGTATATGATCTTGCTTGTATTTACCTGTAGAACCATTTTCATCTCTCTTTCAACCCCAGTACGTTGATGGCCTCTTAAACCATAGCCATAGGAAACTTTCCTTTACAACAAAGACCAAGCTTTTTTTGCTAGAGATTCAAGGGTGGATTCAAAAAGCAAGAAAAAAGTTAAAAAACCACCTGAGCAAAAGAGAGACAAGAACAAGTCTCAAGAGGAGCCCTAAGGTTCCAAGAAGAACTCCCAGAAGAAGAAGAACAAAGGAGAAATGAGCAATTGTGCATACTGCAGTACGGGCTATCATCTTAAGAGATCTTGTATGAAGAAGAAAATTGACATGCTGACCCAACTCCTGGAGAAGAATAACATCTCCCTTCCTGATTGCTCAAAGAATAGGGAAGGAGGATCAAATTTAGAGGACAGAGATAGAGCACATTTCTTGGCTGCTGGCACATCAAGTTGACCTAGCTTAATCATAGAATCTGGAGCTTCTAGACATATGGTTTCGACAAAAGAGACATTCTCCTCTTTTGACATGTCGAAAGGTCCACCAATAGTTTTGGGAGATGACTCTGTCACTGACAATTTGGTGAAGAGAAGGATTGATATTGACCATGGTAAGTTCATTAATGTGTTGTATGTTCTAGGTCTTGCCTCTAATCTCTTGTCAGTGTATCAAATGACTCATAGTAGGTCTCCAAAGAAGGTCATCTTCTCCCATGATGATGTTGACATCACTGATATTTCAAATGGTAAATTCATAGGAAAAGGTGTTGTGGATTACACTTCGAAGGTATACAAGTTTTCCCATTTTCTACCCTACTCAAACCCCTCTGCTCTTTTGATTCATGCTAATGAAGCAAGCAATATTTGGCATGAAAGATTTGGCCATCTTAACTACATGTATCTTTCTGATTTGAGTGAAAAAGATATGGTCATAGGGTTACCAAAGATCAAGTTTTCTAAGGGAGTCTATCAAGGTTGTATCCTAGGTGTTAGATTTTTATCATTCAAGCTAGCATTATCTTAGGATCTTTAACTGAGAGAATAACATGCAAATCAATAAACACAAGAGACAAGAGACACAAATGATTTTTCTCGGGGAAACCATAAAGGAGAAAACCCGCAACTTCCTTAGAGATAGAATTATCACAAGAAGTAAAACCCGAAAAGATAAAGATGATCTCCCGACAGCAGTAGTCTCTCTCTCTAATCCCAGCTTCTTCTCTCTCAAGCATGAGCCCTAGTGAGTGAGTGTGTGTGTGTGATAAATAGAGAGGCTCACTCTCTATTTATATTCTTTCATTCACTTGATGTCCACTTCAACATGTCGGCCCTGCTTAACAATTACTTACTAGGGCCGACATCTATAGGAGAGTCTAATAACCCTAGTGCCCCACAACTTGTGGGGACTTTGCCCCTCTGATCAACAAGGAGGTTTAACCTTAACACAATGGTGGGGACTATTTCCCTTACTTACAGTAACTCACCTAGGGTCGAATTCTCTAGGATAGTCTAATAACCCTAGGGCCCCACAATTGTGGGGAGTTTAACCCTTGATCAATAAGAGGGTTACCCACAATGACTTTACATGACTTGTTTACATTATTGAATCTCCCAATAGGAACATCAGGATATGGCATGACTCAGTTACATTACATATTATTCCTAGAATAAACATCTAGGTACAATACATAAAATATACAAGTGAATACATTCCGAAGTTACAATTACATCAACACTCCCTCTTAACTAGTAAGGTATTATCTGGACACAATTTATCAGCAGAATTCTTCTTCTCTGTATCATCTGGATCATCATCAAGTCATCTTCATCTTCAAGTCATCTTCATCTTCAAATCATCTTCATCATCTTCATCATATTCATTGTCAAGTCATCTTCATCAAGTTTGGATCATCATCAAAACTGGATCATCATCATCATCACTACTTTTTCTATCTCAATCAAATGGTGCTATCTCTTCAATATTCTTGTCACACGAAGTTCTATAAAGCTAGCCCTTTTTCATGCTGGTTGTAGGCCTAGCCTCCATGTAGGTCTTCTTCAACACTTATATCTGACCCTAAGTCAGAATTACCTGCCCAACACTTACATCTAACCATGTGAGGAACACACACAACATACATGTCAGAAAGGAAATCCCAGGACTCACATCTGACCATGAGAGGAACCAATCCAGTTATCTATGTCAGAAAGGACCAGCACTCACATCTGAAAATGATAAGAACCAATACAACATTCATGTCAGGAAGGATCTGCACTTACATTTGACCATACGAGGAACCAATCCAACATACATGTCAAAAACTCTCTACACTTACATCTTCCCATGTGAGGAACCAATCCAGCATACATGTTAGAAGGGATCTACACTTATATTCAACCATGCGAGGAACCAATCCAACCTACATGTCGAAAGGGCTCTCAACCCCAGGTTGAGGATTCCTAGTAACTGACTAGGTGCCTCCATTATCACAGAGAATGGCATCAACCCTTATATCTGATCAAGTGGGAACACATCCCTCAATCACATCAGAATGGCCCTGCAATTATATATGATCATGTGAGAACACATCCCACAGTCATATCAGAATGGACCTTAGCCCTAGACTGAGTATTCCAGGTAACTAACTAGGTCCCTCCATTCAAAGAATGGAATTCAACACTTATATCTGATCATGTAGGAACCAATCCTACAGTCACATCAGAATGGCTCAGTACTCACATCTGACATGGAAGGAACCAATCCTCTCACCATAAACAAATGGTTCATCCCTTACATCTTACCATGGAGGGAGCCAATCCTCTCACCATGTCAGAATGCCTCATGGACTCATAACTTCCCCTTGGAGGGAACCTCTATCTGGAGAACACCAAGATTCTGCCTGAAGTACTCAAGCTTCACTCTGGCTAATGGCTTCATCAACAAATCAGCTATATGTTCGTCCACTGCAACATACTGGAGCTTCACTACTCCTCTATCCACCATATCCCTAATATAGTGATATTTGATCTTGATATTCTTCAACTTGTCATGAAACATCAAGTTCTTAGAGAACTTCACACAACTCTGGTTGTCACAATATATACAAATAGCATCCAACCAGAGATGAAATAAATTAGATAGTAGCTTCCTCAACCATACTTCCTCACAACTAGCCGAACAAGCTATAACATACTCTGCTTCAGCTATACTTAGTGCCACATGAGACTGCTTCCTGCTAAACCAAGAGATCAAACCTGATCCCATACTGAAGCAGCACCCTAAAGTGCTCTTCCTATTGATGGCACTGGCTGCCCAATATGAATCAACATAACCTTCCGGGTTAATATTTTGATTCACCTCATACTTGAGCCCATAATCAACTATACCCTTTAGGTACGTTAGAGTATGCTTTGCAGCAATCAAGTGAACTTGTCTCGGATCTGTCAGGAATTGGCTTAAGGTGTTCACAACAAAGCAAATATATGGTATCCTATTCGTGAGGTACATCAAGGAACAAATCATCTAATGATACATCGTGGCATCAACTGAATATAATTAAGCAACAATCAATAGCTTTAGGTTTTATGCCATACATGTGGTCATGCAGTCCATCATCCTGAACCTCTTCAGCATCTCTACTGCGTACTTCCCTTGTCCACACCTCCATGCCTAGAATGTAGTGCATCATCCCCAAGTCCTTCATCTCAAACTCGACAGTAAGTCTCCTTCTTGCAACTTTAATGAGTTCCTTTTTTCTATCAGGAATAAGTCATCAACATATAACAGGAGCATTACTGGTCTTCCACCTTCAACCTTGAGGAAAAGGTTGGAATCCTCTTTACTCTCAGTAAAGCCTAGAGTCACCGGTAAGCTGTCCATCCTGTCGTACCATGTCAAACCTCAAGAAATTCTGTAGTAACTCCATCTAAAGCGAAGCATCATACTCCCTCTGTCTTTCATACTATATGTACTCTTTTCATGAGAAGCCTCGTGCTACAAATATGGCCTTGTATCCCATAATGTTTCCATCTGCTGCATGATGGAACTACGAACTTCCCTTCATGTATCGATACTACATCCTATACATCATTATTCTTGAACTGGTATTCCATTTCTTCTTGGTTACTTCTTCATAGATGGAAGGTTCTACTTCAATGATGTCACTGTATTCACCATATTATTCTTTATATGTCATCACTTGTTCTTCCGAACAAGTCTCATCCTTCTTTTCTTGTAGGTGATTATGTACACGGCATGATCTTTCCTACAAGTCAAATGCATTAGTTGTATGGTTAGAAACATTTCATAAGGCATATTCATAATGGAAAATTCTTATGCATAAATATATGATCATGCAACTATTTTAGCCAATACAACATTCATCCATATATCACGGAAAATTTTCTATATGCTTTCCATCTCCACCAGGACAACATTGAGATTGTGCATGAATCTAATATGTCAGGAAAGAGGTTTCATTCTAGACAAGTAGCAATGGAGAATTGTATAGCACCATGAGCTACTTACCCATCACATGCATATTAGTAGTATACTATCATTAATGAAAACATTCTACCATGCATAATACATCAACTAAATATAAACAAATGCATAACAAAACAATATCATGAAATGACAATTGAATACTTATCTTTATTTGTTTCGTGGGTAGACTCAGTTCTTGAGCCTTCACCTTTATCATATTCTTCATTCATAATAGCATCGTTTCTTATCCAAATGCTAAGATGGATAAGAGGTTCTTCAAGGTTTGAGTCCTTCGTATTCCTCATCGCTTGAGGGATCTTCTTTGGATGGTGAGAGCTTGATCTTCAATTGCTCCCATCTTCTCTTCTCTTATTATGAGTCAAGCTTCTTCTTCTTCCCAGAGCCTGCTAAAAGTAATCACTTCCTTATGGCACACATTCTTTGCATGAATGAATCTCATGATCTTGGGATGTCATTCAAGGTGGCTATTGCTACTTCTTCATTCTCCACTTCTTCTACTGCAACAAGTTGTTATTTGATTTGAGAGACCCATGTAAAGTATGACTGTATGGTCTCTGCATTCTGGATCTTCACATTCTTCAACTAGTTTCTTAAGGTCTTCTTTCGATTTATGTTCTTCCCTTAAAATAGTTTGGTCAAGGAATCAAACATCTTTTTCAGTGTCTTTAGGGAAGACACTTGTGGTACAAGGTGATCCATGATTGAATCAATAGTGATCTTCTTGGCCTTGACAAAGTTCTTCTTGTGTAAGGCTTTTAGCCTCATCTCCCTCTGGAACTAGAACCTCTCTACTTATGTGGGTGTCGAATTCATTTCCTTCAAGGACTAGTGAGATCCTATACTTCCATGCTTGGAAGTTGTCAACTTCACCAATCTTATCATCAAGATGATGTGATAGATCACTTTGAAATGAGAACCTCAAATGAAAATAGCAAAATATTAGATCCTACCGATTTGATGTATCCGTCCTGGTTCCAGAGCTGGTTGATCTAGGGTTTGTTAGAGAAAACCTAATTTTCAAAACTTGGAATTTTTCAGATGTGATTGGCTAGAAAGATAGAATTCTTCAAGGTGAGCTGTCCAATGTACTCCTTTTCTGAAAATAGTGGAGGGAAGCTCCCGGGACAGGAAGCCTTAGTTTTCCAATTTCTTCTACAGAAATGCCTGAATGTTTCTGAAATTTCTCTCAAATTACTGCTCCTTTATGTCTGAAATTTTCTCTGAGGTAACCTCACATGTCCCTATTCCAACACCATAGGTTTCATCAGAATTTGTTTCACCAATTGGGACTTATGCCATTGTTTTCCCAAGGTGACTTGTTTCAGGACTGTTCAACATAGAGAATTTGTACAGACTTCCACGTGTCATTTTTTCATCTTCTGGGTCTAAAAATTCTACCACAGAAAGTAAAATTTGTTTCCGTTTTGGAAAATATGCATAAATTTCATTTCTACCTTTGTATCTTGAGATATAGCAATTCTCCCTAGGTGTCCTATTTAGGGATGAATCCTGGGAGAGGCTGGAACCCTAACTTGGAGGGATCTTATCTCCTTTAATATAGCGATTCTAAGGGTAAATTTTGGACACAGTGTAAATATGGATTTTTTATTCATCCTATGAACTTTTCATCTCTTGATCCTGCTCCAATCCCGAGATATAGTGACTGTACCAAAACTTATCAGTTTTAGTATTTTAGGGTTTTTCCAGCGCGGGGTCAAACTAGGGTTTGACTTTCCTAGAGTTATACCCAACGAAAAATCTTGACCCAGGTCTCTAAACTTTGATTTTGATGAGGAGTGAAATCATATGCTGGGCTCACTCAAAAATTGCTCTTCTGTAAGAAGCCCTAATTTCCTGCACCAAAAACTAAAAATGTCCGGAATCGAATTCTGCTTTGACATAAAGATGCACCCTTCAATGGAGAGTCATCCTAGCATACTTTTGATAATGGATTGTGAAGAGAGACCCAAAAGGTAGGAAGCCCTAGATTCTATAACTACATAATGTCTTATTCTCAAGTTAGCTTTGATACCATGTTAGATTTTTATCATTCAAGCTAGCATTATCTTACTATCTTTAACTCAGAGAATAACATGCACATCAATAAACACAAGAGGAAAGAGACACAAAGAATTTTCCTCGGGGAAACCACAAAGGAGAAAACCCCACAACTTCCTCAGAGATAGAATTAGCACCAAAAGTAAAACCCAAAAACATAAAGATGATCTCCCGACAGCAGTAGTCTCTCTCTCTGATCCTAGCTTCTTCTCTCTCACTCATGTGCCCCAGTGAGTGAGTGTGTGTGTGTGATAAATAGAGAGGCTCACTCTATATTTATATTCTTTCATTCATTTGATGTCCACTTCAACAATTAATTACTAGGGATGACATCTCTAGGAGAGTCTAATAACCCTAGTGCCCCACAACTTGTGGGGACTTTTCCCCTCCAATCAACAAGGAGGGTTATCCTTAACACAATGGTGGGGACTATTGCCTTGATTTACAATAACTCACCTAGGGTCCACTTCTCTAGGATATTCTAATAACCCTAGGGCCCCACAACCATGGGGACTTTAACCCTTGATCAATAAGAGGGTTGCCCACAATGAATTTACATGACTTGTTTACATTATTGAGTCTCTCGATAGGAACATTAGGATATGACATGGCTCAATTACATTACAGATGCTTCCTAAAATAAACATTAGGGCACAATACATAAAATATACAAGTGAATACATTCCAAAGTTACAATTACATAAACACTGGGAAAACACCCAGAGCACAGGTATGAGAAAGCTAGTCATGAGAGAACCTCTACACCTCTTGAGATGATCCACAGTGACATTGCTGGTCCATTCCCTCATTTGTTCATGATTCAAGACAAATATGCACTGACCTTCATAGATGAATTTTCTAGGTATTGTTGGGTTCACTTCCTAAAGCATAAGTTTGAAGTTTTGGACCTCTTCAAAGTATTTAGAGCCTTGGTTGAAAACGAGTCTGGGAGGAAAATAAAGATCCTCAGATCTAACAGTGGTGGTGAGTATGTCAAGTCTGAGTTCATTCAATATTGTAAAGATACAGGTATTCATATGCAACATTCAATCCCTTACACACCACAACAAAATTATGTTGATGAGAGAAAGAACAGATCATTGAAGGAGATGGCAACCTACATGATGGAGGCTAAGACTTTGCCACCAAATTTTTGGGTGGAGGCTATAAACTATGCATCCTACATCCATAATAGAGTGCCTCATAAGTAGCTTGATGGGATGACTCCTTTCAAATCTTGGAGTGGGCACAAGCCATATGTGACCCATTTCAAGATTTTTGGCTCTAAGGCTTGGGCTAGAATTCCAACTGAAAAGAGGAAGGCTTGTCATCCCCAAAGCCAAGAGTTCCTATTTGTTGGGTATTTTGAATATTCAAAAGGGTACAAGCTGATCAACTTGAGCACTAACAAAGATTTCATTGAAATAAGTGTTCAGTTCCAAGAAGAGCCTTTAGTAGCAGTTGAAGTTGGAGAGTCTTCTTCACCACCAGATCCATTGATTGTAAGTGAAGAGAATAATGACGTTGCTGATTCTGATATTTATGATAATGATGATTTGATTGTATATCCTAAAATTACTACAAGACCAGAATGGGAATCCAAGACCATTCATGCAGCTGGGAACTAGATGGAAATCCTAGTGACACTAGGAGGACTAGATCTCAATTTGAGAGTTCCCTTTCTGTGAAAGATCCTCTATTTGCTAATAAGTTCTATCTAATAGTTGAATAATATCCATAGAATTATGAATATGTAGCACATTATACAATATGGAAAACAGCCATGAAAGAATAATTCAGCTCACTCCAGAAGAATGACACTTGGGAACTGGTCGATCTTCCCTCAGGGAGGAAGCTAGTTCAATGTAAGTGGGTTTTCAAGACAGTTTGCTGCTGATGGTTCACCTTTCAAATATAATGAAATATTGGTAGTGAAGAGCTACTCAAAATTACATTGTATTGACTACAATGAAACCTTTGCACCAATGGCAAAGATGGAATCCATAAGGCTAGCTCTATCCATTGCAACTTCGAAGCGGTGGGAGGTACATGAAATGGATGTGAAGTGTGATTTCCTAAATGGAGATCTCACTGAAGAGATTTACATGCAGCAACCTGAAGGGTTTGTTTCTAATCCATATTTAGTGTGCAATTTAAAGAAATCATTGTATGGGCTCGAGCAAGCCCCCAGGACTTGGTATGCCAAGATTGATGGATTTTTGCTATCATTAAGTTTTGTTCGATGCAAGTCTGATCCTAATGTCTATTTGAAGCTGATTCATGTTTCTTTGATGATTATTTTCTTGTATGTGGATTACCTTCTGATTATAGGAAGTTCAAAGAAAGAGATTACCTCCTTGAAGGATGCAATGAACCATTCATTTTCTATGACAGATTTGGGATTGTTGAGCCAATTCTTAGGTCTCGAAATTGCTTAATCCCAAGATGGAATTGAAGTACATCAGTCCAAGTATGCTTTAAATTTTCTAAACAAGTTCAAAATGGAATAGTGCAATCCAAGCAAGACTCCCTTCCTTTAAGGAGTTAAGCTTGAAGAAGCAGGTTCTTCTCCTATGGTAAATAATAAACTGTATAGGGAGTTGATTGGGTGGTTTTTTTATCTTACACACACTCGACCTGATCTATCTTATGCAGTTAGTTTGGCTTCAAGATACATGGATCAGCCTCATGAGATACACTGGAGAACAACCAAAGGGATCCTAAACTTTGTTCAAGGAACAAGAACTCATGGGATCTTCTACAAAGGAAAATCTGATCTTGATTTGATTGGGTTTAGTGACAGTGATTGGGAAGGTGAAAACATAGATAGAAAGTCTGCATCAGGATATGTGTTCATGCTTGCAAAAGGACCAATCAGCTGGTCAAGCAAGAAGAATAGTGCCACATTAGTCTCATCTACAGAAGCAAAGTATAGAGGAGTTGTAAATGCAACAACTCAATGTTTGTGGTTACAGGGGATACTTGGACAATGTGGTTTTGAATAAGATTTTTCAACTATTATCTACTGTGATAATCAGAGAACCATTCAAATCTAAAATGATCCAGTTCATAGGTAGTGAACCAAGCACATTTAGATCCATCTGCACTACATCAGACAGCTTGTGCATGATGGCACCATTGATCTACTCTTTTGTGCATCTTCAGAACAAGCAGCATACATCTTCACCAAAGTTTTTTGTGAGATGACCTTCAGCAATCTCAAATCACTGCTGGGGATTTCTGATCATGCTATCAAGCATGGTTGATGACAATATTTCCAAAATTTTGTTATTCCTGTCGATGTTTAAGGGAGGATTTTCCCACTGGGTTTTTTCCTGTTTCCTTGGTTGTATGGAGAAGCAGTATGTAAAGGGTGACTAATCCTTGTTTCTAGGCCCTATATTTTTTTGATATTTATGCATAAATTCAGGCTTAAGGGGGGGTGTTATAATAATCAACCCATAGTTACCTACCTTAGATATTAATTTAATTATTTTTGTCTTATTACCTAGTTTCCTAGATTCCATTCTATGCTAGTTTCCTTCTACAAGTCCTAAAAGTCAACACATGATAAAAATGAGTCATGGAGCACTTGGGAAACATCTTGGAAACCCAATTTGAATGTCTTCTTTATTCCAAATCTTCCAAAACGCATATCTGCTTTTTCTAGAAAGATACCTTGTTTTATTATGATTTAAGGAAAAAGGAAAAGCTAGACTAGGTGTAGTTGACTTGTTTTTTTCCCACATCATCCTCCCTCTTTTTCTCCAAATAAAAGCATGTATGAGTTGTCTTTCCATCCCTCTTTAGCTTTCCCACTTGACTTAGAAAATTCATGAGCATCTTGATAGATTTGGAAACTATTTTATGCACCTATGGGGAATTTGACTATATTTAACAAGCGTACTTTTTGACTATTTCAAATGTCATATTTATGCATTCGATTCTCTCATGTAATGATATAGTGCAGTAGCCTATTACTTCACAATTTTGGCTATTGTACACTTATTGAATATAGATTAATGTTATGTTCCAATTTCAGTCTCCTTTGGTGTGAATTTTGCATGTTTGATTAGCAATTTTGTGAGTGTAATTGTTCTATCTCTTGGGTTCAATTTCCACAGTCCATCTATGGTTATGTAGCCCTATTATGTGACATCATTGATAAATAACCTTCCAACTATGAAGAATCAACATAGAATAAATAATGGAAGGATGCTATGATCGAGGAGTACCAGTCAATCATGAAGAATGATGTCTTGGGTGTTGTCCCTAGACCAAAGGGGAAGTCTGTTGTGAATTCCATGTGGATCTACAAGATCAAGCTTGCTGCAGATAGTAGCATAGATAAACATAAAGCAATATTTGCAGCTCGTGGATTCTCCCATAAAGAAGGAATAGATTATGAAAAAACTTTTGTACCTGTAGCCAGATACACTTCCATCAGGTCAGCACTTTCTTTGGTTGTAGTAATGAAATGGAAGATACACCAGATGGATGTTAAGACTGCTTTCTTGAATTGTGTAGTGGAAGAGGAAGTGTATGTGGAGTAGCCACTCGATTTTGAGACACATGATATGGAGACTCATGTGTGTACATTGAAGAAAGCCCTATATGGTTTGAAACAGGCACCGAGGACATGGTATGACAAAATTGACAACTTCCTATCTAGTTTAGTCTTTACTAAGAGGAAAGTAGATTCCAAACTTTACTACAAGGTTGAATAAGGGAACCCAGTGATACTCCTACTATATGTAGATGATCTGTTTATAATAGGTGTGGATGGGTTGATTGCTGAAACAAAGAGGAAGCTTGCTGCCAAGTTTGAGATGAAGGACTTGGGTATGATGCCGTACTTTCTAGGGATTGAGGTGTGGTAGAGTACAGATGGAATATCCCTAGGACAAGGGAAGTATGCAGTAGAGATCCTAAAGAGGTTTGGGATGATGGACTGCAAGGTAATGACCACACCTATGGCATCGAACCTGAAGCTATTGAGTGATGCTTCATTAGATTCGGTTGATGCTATGATGTATCGTCAGATGACTGGGTCCTTGATGTACCTAACTAATAAAAGACCAGATATTTTCTTTGCTCTGAACACATTGAGCCAGTTCTTAATGGATCTGAGACATGTTCACCTGATTGCTACAAAGCATACTCTGAGGTACCTGAAGGGTATATTTGATTATGGGCTCAAGTATGAGGCAAATCAATATGTTAACCTGGAAGGTTATGTTGATTCAAATTGGGTAGGCAATGCCTTCGATAGGAAGAGCACTTCAGGGTGTTGCTTCAGTATGGGATTAGGTGTGAACTCTTGGTTTAGCAGGAAGAAGTCTTGCATGGCACTGAGTACAGCCGAAGCAGAGTATGTCACATCTTGTTCAGCTAGTTGTGTGGAATTTTGGCTGAGGAAGCTACTATTTGATTTAATTGATCTTGAGTTGGATTCTACATGTATATATTGCGACAACCAGAGTTCTGTGATGTTGTCGAAGAACCTGGTGTTCCATGAAAAGTTGAAGCATATTGAGATCAAATATCACTATATCAGGGATATGGTGTAGAGAGGAGTAGTGAAGCTCTAGTATGTTGCGACGGACGTGAAGATATCTACTGTGTTGACCGAGCAACTGGCCAGAGTGAAGTTTGAGTAATTCAAGGAGAAGCTTGGTGTTCTCCAGATTGAGGTTCCTTTCGAGAGGATGTGACAAGTCTGAGAGCCTTTTTGACATGGTGGTAGGAGGGACCTCCCATGGTGAGATGTAAGTGTAGATCCATTATCACGTGGTTGTTGGCTAAGCCTCCCATGGTTAGATGTAAGTGTAGAGCGATTCTAACATGGTGATAGGCTGGGCGTCCCATGGTTGATGTAAGTGCATATCCTTTTTAACATGGTGGTAGGTTGGGCCTCCCATGGTTAGGTGTAAGTGCAGATCCTTTGTGAATGGGTCAGATGTAAGTGCAGATCCTTTTTGACTGGGTCAGATGTAAGTCCAGATCCTTTCTGATATGGTGGAAGGTTGGGCCACCCATGGTAAGACATAAGTGCTGAGTCATTCTGAAATGGTGACAGGATAGGCCTCTCATGGTCAGATGTGAGTGTTGGTCCTTTCTGACATGGTGGCATGCTGGGCCTCCCATGGTTAGACATAAGTGTTGGATGAGCCTTTCTGACATGGTGGAAGGTTTGCCTCCCATGGTCAGATGTGAGATCTGGGCCTTTCTGACATTGTGGTGGATTTGTTCCTCCCATGGTCAAATGTGAGTTTTTAGAGTGCCTTTATAACATGGTGGTGTATGTGTTCCTCCCACAGTCAAATGTAAGTGTTGGGCAGGCCTTTCTGACTGGGCCAGATATAAGTGCTGAAGAAGATGAAGACCTACATGGAGGCTAGGCCTACAACTAGCATGAAAAATTGTTGGTTGTGTAGAACTTCCTATGACAAGTATAATTGAGAGATAGAACCAGTTGATCGAGATAGTGGAAGTAGTGATGATGATGATCCAACTTTGATGATGATCCAGTGATGATCTAGCTTTGATGATGATCTAATGATGATCCAACTTTGATGCTGATACAGTGATGATTGAGTTTCAATGATGATCTAGTGATGATCCAACATTGATTAGGATCTAGACTTGATCCAGAGAAGAAGACTTATGCTGATGAATTCTGTCAAGAGAATAGCTTCCTAGCTAAGAGGGAGTGTTGATGTATTTGTAACTTCGGAATTTATTCACTTATGTATTTCATATATTGTATTTGATTAGTCCCCAATGTTCCTATCAGGAGAATCAATAATGTAAATAATTCATGTAAAGTCATAGAGTTTAACCCTCTTAGTTGGTCAGGGGTTAAAGACTCTGCATTTGTGGGGCACTAGGGTTATTAGACTCTCCAAGAGAAGTCATCCCTGGTAAGTTATTGTCAAGTTAGAAACTAGTATAAATAGAGAGTGAGACTCTCTATTTATCACACAGTCACTCACACTCATTTTTAGCGCATGAGTGAGAGAGGATATGGGATAAGAGAGAGAACAAATGTCAGAGATGATCTTAATGTATTTGGGTTTTACTGCTGCCATTGGTTCTTATTCTATCTCTAAGGAAATTGCGGGGTTTTCTCCTTTATGGTTTCCCAGAGGAAAATATTTGTGTCTGTTGTCTCTTATGATTGATTTCTATGCATGTTATTCTCTCAGATAAGATCTTAAGATAATATTGTCTAAATTTTAAAAAATATAACATTGTCAAGGCACGTATTACAAGATAGAATATCTATTGCATTCCTTGACTTGGAAAGGAATATGCACATGCAAAAAAACTTTTTTTCGCTCATTTTATTAGATGGTAGTTGAATTGTTGGAGACAAGCCACAAGATACAAAAATGACCATCTTCAACACAAATTCCACATATTTTTTGAGTGCAAATTTCTCTGTATTATGTTTCTTTATGAGGGTATCTCATAGAGAAATTATTCATGGAAGAGACTAAGAATTTAGGGTCAAATTATCAAGTTGATAGTTTCTATGGAATTTTCACATGTTGCATGGAGATATATTATATTATTTTAAGTTTGGAAGAAACATAATTTATTCACCTATTACACATGAAAACGTACAAATGTCCCAAGTATTATGTTTAGCTATATATTTCCATGTTGTTCTCAACATGATGTCTTTGCTTGTGATTTAACTCCATAGTTATCAGGTAAAACAGATTGAGAAGATGTGGGGGATGAAAAATATGTAAAAATATGAAACTAACATTAACTAAATGAAAACTATGACCAAGTATGTTTGTACGTATTGCAAAATACTTTGAAATTTGATGAAGAAAGGATCATTAAAAGAACTTTAGTGGAATTTTAGATAATAACATAATCCATTAATCTCTATGTTTTCTACGGGGATTTCAATTTATAAAACTTATCATTTTCTGTAGAAAACAATCTCCTTCAAGAATTCTCTTTAAACTTCTTACCAGTAAAATAGTATCCCAAACTTATATTACCTAATAAAATATCCTTCAAGAATGTCTACAAACTCTCTACATAACAAATTTGTCCAAAATTCAAAGTGATATTCCCTATTGAAAATCTTAATCGAAAACATGTTTCCTCTGAGATATCATGAGGCATAAACTACTAATTTTTCTATCGAAATTGCACTTGCAATGACTCTCATATTAAACTGCAACAGAAAGGGTAATTTGAGTGTTTGATTGAAAATGAAATTTGTAGCCAAATTTTAAAATCCAGAAAAAAATCAAAGAAAAAGTAAACCTTTTCTTAATTTTTAAATGAAATCGTTTTAGGGCTATTTTTGGCATGTCAATCAACCATTTGAAAAATAAGTACATGAATGTAGATGTATTGATAAAACCAAGATCTTAGATATGTTAATAGCTAGGTATCTTCTTAAATATTGAATTGTGGTAACAATGTTACATACTGAAGCAACAAATCAAAGGCCTTCCACCATAGAGAAATTATTTTTAACCTAAATGGATCTAATGTCCAATGGCCTATTAACTACTGGACATTATACAACTCCATTGAGTCGTACTGTGTGTCCTTCAATTTCCATTATAATGTCAATTGTTCATAATTAGGTGAATGAATCTGTGATAGTTGAATCACTGAATCATTTAACCAATTCTTTTTTCTTGCTATTATTAGGATATTGAGCTTAAAGCTCATGCTGTAAAAAGACAAGGGAAAATTCATGCCAAATGGTCCCCTGTTGGAATTGCACAATATATAATGCTTCTTGAGGTAATGAATCCTATATTCTAATAGATTTTATATAAGAAACGTTATTTAACACCATTAAGAACTTTGTGAATAAATATACTCTAATTCCATAAAGTAGTGTTACACACTAGCTATAAATATATTTTCTTGTTGTTTTGGTAGAAGAGGTTGAGGATGACCTTGTAGAAGGGCTTGTTCAGAATTGTCCTGTGAAAGTATTTGACATTGAATATTTTGGTGGAGGTGGTAATTTTATTAAATGAAATATATTTATCTCATTTTTTGCAATTCAAAAAAAAAATTTATTTTGTTGCTTGATGGTATGAATTGTTTTGTGGCTCCTAATTTGCATTAACAACGTAATATTTTCTTATATCCTAAACAAGGAAAAATAAGGAAAAGTTTTTTCGTCCAAAAGAAGGTAGATTATGTGGTGAATGCATTCGTGGGGATGGATGGGATATGCGAGTAAAGTTACATTGTGTGAAGGATCAATTTATATGTAAGTATCGTTACATGGGATTTTGTAAATATTATTATTATTTGGATTATTGACTGCATTTCTAATTTTAAATCTCTATACTTCTCAAATATTTAAATATTTTGCATGGTTGATTTTGTTTTCCAGTTACCATTGATTCAACAGGGGCATTGCCACCTGACTCGTTCTTTTTACTAAATTTGTGAAGATTCTCGAAGGAACATGTGAATAGATATTGGATGAAATCTCATGAGTTAAAAATGTATGTCAACATATTCATTTAATGCAACGATATCTTATTGCTAGAAAATCAATATAATCAATTTCAAAATAATCAAAATGGAAAAGGTTATTCTTGTAACGGATATTTTTGACTAGGCGACATAGTGTGATGACTAAGTTTCAATTGAAGATCCACTGTAAATGCATTTGAATTAGAAACAATTATCAATGAATGTTGTCTATCTTAAAGTGGTAAAGGCCACTAGTTGAGATAATTCTAAAAAAAAAACATTTGTTTTCCTTTACTATGAACTAATTCTTGTTTCTCTTCTATGTAGGAGTGATTTTCATGAATCTAAGACTTGGGACTTGAGTCTTTCATTTTTAAAACATTTCATGTTAAATTGGTTCAAGAACCTTCTTTCCTCCATGTTCTAATGCTAGTTTTTATTATATAGAGTTTCATTCTTTTCATGGTCATTGGTTAGAATGAGCAAGTGGTTGTTTCACTTTCATGTAAAACTGATTTGCATGGAGCTAATATTTGAGAATTCTCTCTCAAATATTAGAATGGGAATGCTCTCTGGTTTATATTTCAAACTTCTTTAATTATAGACATTATTTAGTAAAAAATATTTATTTTCCAACATAAGTTACACACTGGGGAGAATTTATTTGTACCTATCATGAGCATTGCATAAAAAATGTAGTATGATGGACATCTATTGTGTTAAGATTTTGTTCTTTAAACTCAACTATTATGATTATGAATGAAGGGCTCCATTTTGGTGAAGAGAAAAATATTATAGATTGGGAAATAATTTTTAATTATGTTTGTTTCTATGCTTTAGAAATGAGTAGTGGTTTGACCATAGCCATGAAGTTTCCCCTTTTTATGTTGCTGCAACAAATTTCATACAAAATCAGATATGATAGAGATGCAACTTTTTTTTCTCCATAATAGGAGGTGCAAAAGGGAAAGGGGATCTCTATATTGTGGGAGCTAGATTAGGTACATTTTTTTTTAAAGTAGTAGCTACTTAAGTGTAAATTTATTGCCCATCCAATAGACAGGTAGAGTAAATTACAAATTTCATGTTTTCAATTTCTTTTGTTTCGTTTAAATAGCGGAATTCCATGTGAGAAGTTTGGACAAATTTGAACAATTGTGGTATATTTCCTAGTTCTCTTTCGAGTTATTGGGATTGGCATAGTCTATATTTAAATTTTCTTGCCCTTATTGCACGGTAGTGGCTATTTAAGCCACCTCTAAATGAAATGATCACATAAGTATTCATACTTCTTGTCAGAAAGAAAACTCAAGTTTATTGTTCCTAATATTTCATCTCATTTCATTTCCATTTATCCAGTGGCTAAGAGTAATTAGAGGTAATTCCAATTTTTCTTGATGTGAAATGGAATTAGTAGTATATTTATTTTTACTATTCTTTTTTTTCATGCCTCTCAAGTATGATTCCTCCTGATATGAATTTGGATATGTTTCATTCTTTGTGTGCATCATCACATTTGCATGTTGTTGTAATTTATGCCATTTAAAGATAAACTGGTGTTTCTCTGAAAGTGAATAAAAAAAATTAGTTGATGAAAGAGAACTTAGCCATTAAATATGTTTCCATTCAACATGCATCTAGTAGAATTGTTGCAACTTCCATGCATGTAACAAACTTCTTTAAGCAATATAATTTCAGGTACTATTCCATGTATGGACATGTTCAGAAGCTTGTATAGGAGATTAAAAAAGGAACAGATTCTGTGGAAGGTGTAGAGGCTATTTTAAGGTAGGTTTGGATTCTGAAATGGACCTTTCCTTTCTATAATATATGTAATAAAGTATATGAATACAAGCACCAGAAAGTGTACAATTCTATGATCCTTCAAGGAAGCAAAGAAAATAAAACAATGTTGGTGTATTTTATTAGAAGTTAGTGTAAATAATTTGTGCAACCACAAAATATTAATGTAACAAAAGATTTTATTTTTGTTGCAACTTGGTCGTCATCTTATGGAGTTGACCAACTCTTAGGTTTCCCAAGTACAATACAAGTTGGTTTGATACTATTT
This sequence comes from Pseudotsuga menziesii, assembly GCA_001517045.1. Lineage (NCBI taxonomy): Eukaryota > Viridiplantae > Streptophyta > Pinopsida > Pinales > Pinaceae > Pseudotsuga > Pseudotsuga menziesii. The sequence goes on from LPNX010762647.1 coordinate 419,719, forward strand.
ACTCGATCTAGTGGAACTTGATTGGTAATCAATAACAGAACTTGAAAGAGAAGTCAAAAGGAGACTTGGATTCTCGATAGCTAATGAATTATTTGAAAATGATATGGCATGTTATACCCTGTATAAGCATATATTGTTAGACTTGTTGAATAAAAACTAGATGGAAATTATTGACCTTGATGACTTGGAACTATTGGCTAACAAGATTAGATCAAATAACCAAACAAGAGGCATTTTTTTATTTTGTAATATGGTTGGTTGGGTAGCTTATAATTTCCATGGAAATAATTCTTTTGGACCAATATATAATTCTCTCACATCATGCAAAGATATTATCATGAAAATATAAAATATTTGTAATCAGTATCCATAGAGAAATGTTGAGGATGGTCTAATATCCATTGGAAGGATCATTTATCCAAACATCATCATTGACTCACAGTTAGGGCAAGCGGAAATATTCCTAACATCTGAAAGGAATCTAGCATGGATTAGAATTACATCGCTGACATGATGTGACATGTAAAATAAAGGATTTTAGTAAGGAAATATGTTTGGTAAGGTGAAATTGGAGGGACATTGAAAATGATAGAGAAATCCATATTTCCATTGATTGTTCAAATCATAAGTTGGAGTTGAATATATCTAGAAAATTATAGATTAGTTTCTTCTTAATGTTTTTTATTTTGTCTTCTTAGATTCTTGTAAATGTTAGGTTTCTAAACAGTTTATGTATAGTCAAATTAAATGAAGTTTCAGAATGTCCAAATACTATTTTACTATTCCCTTATAAGAATAAATTCCAACATTCTTTCCCAACAATGAAAAAACGAAAGAGGGAAGTACAATATGGAGTTAGAAAGGATAGCATAGGGTTTATGATGAATTAAAGGCTGCATGGAAGCCTTCTTTGGGATATTAAAGTAAAGACAATTTACTATGAGAAATTCTTGCCTTACATTTAGAATACAAATGATTGAAGTTGAAATGATATCTATAAACAAGCCTAGTTTGACATATACATTTTCTCAGGAAAAGTTATTTTTCATCTTATGTACTTGTTTTCTTTCCCATTATTTTCATTATATGAGAAAAAACCATCGACCAGATATGTCAAAATTAAAATACAAGTTTTACTATGGCTTAGAAGTCTTAGAATGAGACTTGTTTTATTCCCTCTTTTGCTTTTATTTCCATTCCTAATACATTGATAATCAATTTTATTTGCATAATATATGGTAGGGGAGGGAATTCATGTTTCTTATCCCTCAAAATTCTCTAAGCAAATTTTGCATTCCCTTCTTTGTTTCTTGAAACATGACATAAATAAGTAGTTTTTATAATTATGCAAAAAAACTACAAGATAAAGGAATGAAATCTTATCATTCTTCCTTGAATTATTTTTTCCTTTTTTGCTTGGGTTGTCATCCTTGTCTGAAGTGATGGTTGTTGTAGTTCTGAGGAGAGGCATGTCTTTGAAGAATCCATCATAGCATTTTATGCATTTGTAGTTGTCTAGGTCAATTGTTTCCACAACAGGTCGAGGAGAGTTGTGGATGAGCTTGAGCACTTAAAATGTTCCTTACAAGGTTGAGAAGGATTTTGTGCTCCTAGTCTCCTTTTTCCTTTATACATTCTACCACTTTCAATCGGGGTTAGGCTTATGAAGATATGAAATTCTCTACAAACTCCATAAGAACTTTATGATTTCTCCTACTCTCTTCCTATGTCTTTTGGAATTTATCCTTTTATTTTAGGAGTAATTATTCATCTCGATTCTGACCCATAAATTTCCACAGCTCCACTCTCTCTCTCTCTCATTTTCAAGTAATAACAACTTCTTAAAGTGTGCCAGGTCATTGGTAGAGCACCTTCCTAATTATAGGAAGGAGATTGGTGGTTCGATTCCTCTGTACCTTATCATAGATTAGTGACTAACAAAATACTAAATTCACATATATATGACTATTAGTAGTGAATTTCCAGTATCTTATAATGCGACTAATGTTTAGTCGTATTTAGCTTAGCCATTAATATGTTATCATCTAGTATATTATTTAGTCATATATTTGGTCATTAATTATGGTAATCAATGACTAAATAAGTGGCCGAATTGGTGTTTAAATCAATGACTAAATCAGTTACTATCAATGACTAAATCAATGAATAATAAGTAAACCTATTAATGACTAAGTGAAATATGACTACGTTAGTCAAGCTATAAGATAATGGAAATTAGCTACTATTAGTTGCTGACTTAAAAATAGTCATTTATAACATAAATTTTGCCATTTTTTTAGTCATTAATTCTTCATTTTGTACTAGTTTTGGTGATAGGTGGATAGGTATCCATAGCTATAAAGCGGACGACTGTTGATGACATCCCTAGGTATTACCACCATGTAAGGAAGACACACCATAAGAAAAGCTATCCAAGAACCATGGGTATCCAATAAAGATGTCTACGACAACAAAAGGGGTGCATGTCACAATGAATATCGTGTCCTTCTTGATGAAAATGACCTACAATGACCATGATCTCTTGGCATATCTATAATGAAAGGTAGAGTCGTATGAGACACCAGAGTAGGGAGAAGGAGGTTTGGTTACTCACAAACCATAGCAGCGGGTCATGGGATTGTAGTGGTCAAGGTTATTAGGCTACACCCACATTCCGCATTTTGTTCATTTCACAGAGCAAAATGCATGTGTGAAGAAATTGCTTGCATGTTTCCATGGAGGGTATCTCCTTCTCGATACCAAGGTGTCGGTCATGATTAATTTGATATTGCATATTACCGGGTTTCCCATGAAGGGTGTTGACTCGTCATAGTACTTTAGAGGCAATAAATGACAAGAGGCTCTCTACAAAGCTGAAGAAGAAGTACGAAATTGTTTTATATAAGTTCTCCTATGTTATTAAAACCATCAACGATAGAGTTATTTGAGTCGTAGCCAATTTGTTGGCTATGAACATGGTAAGGAAGAAAAGACCTAATAAATGTACTTTTGGAGTCATTGAATATGCATAGCAATGCACTAAAGGTGTCCAAATGAATTGGTTGTTGTTGTGGAAATTGAACCTATGTGTTAGAACAATTACACTCACAAAAATTGCCAACTACACATGCAAATTACACACAAAAGAAACTGAATATGGAGCAGAACACTAATTTGTATTGAATAAGTGTACAATAGCCAACCCTATGAAGTCATAGGCTGCCACAATAAATAATTACATGAGAGATTCAAATGCATAAGGATTCCATTCGAATTTGGTCAAAAGCAGGCTTACTAAATCTAAGCAAATCCCCCATAGGTGCATAAAGCAGTTTCCAAATCTATCTAGGAGCTCACGAATTGGTAAAATCAATTAGGAAAGCTAATAGATGATGGAAGGAAAAATCAAAAATGATTTTATTAGGAGAAAAGAGTGGAGGATAATGAGGAAAAAAAACAAGTTAACTTCACCTAGTCAAACTTTCCCAATTGCCTTAAAACTCAGCAAAAGCAGGCAATAAAGCAGAAAAAGTAGACATGCACTAGGAAGGCCAGGAATAAAGAAAATTTGATTCCAAGTGGTTTCCCAAGTGCTCCATGACTCAATTTTAGAAATTTTGACCACTTTGGACTCGTGGAGGACAACTTACATAAGGTGGAATATGGAAACTAGGCAAATAAGACAAAAATTGGATTAATTAATGTCTAAGGTAGCTAACTATGGGTTGATTATTCTAACAGTCCCCCTTAATCCTGACTTATGAGTAAAATATCAAAAAATTATAGGGCCTAGCAACAAAGCTTAGTCACCCTTTACATATTGCATATCCATTTAACCAAGGAAAGAGGAAAAACCCTAGTGGGAAAAATCCTCCCTTAAACATGGACAGTAAAACAAAATTTGAAAATATTGTCATCACTCTTGCTTCACAGCATGATCAGCAATCGCTAGCAGTGATTTGACATTGCTGAATGTCTTCTCACAAAAAATTTTGGTGAAGATATCTGCTACTTGTTCTGAAGATGAACATAAGAGTAGGTGAATGGTGCCATCATGCACAAGCTGTCTGATGTAGTGCATATGGATCTCAATGTGTTTGGTTCTCTGTCTCTGAACTGGATCATTGCAGATTCGAATGTTACTCTAATTAGCACAATAGATAGTAGTTAAGTATTTTGATTCGAAGCCACACTCACCAAGTAACCCCTGCAACCATAAACATTGAGTTGTTGCATTTACAACTCCTATGTACTCTTCTTCTGTAGATGAGAGTGCAATGGCACTGTGCTTCTTTCCTGACCAGCTGATTGGTCCTTTAAAAAGCATGAACACATATCCTGATGTTGAATTTCGATCTATGTTGTCAATTCTCCAATCACTGTCAGTAAACCCAATCAAATCAAGATCATATTTAGCTTTGTAGAAGATCCCATGAGTCCTTGCTCCCTGAACAAAGTTAAGGATCCTTTTGGCTGCTCTCCAATGGATATCATGAGGCCGATCCATGTATCTTGAAGCCACACTTACTACATAATAAATATCAGGTCGAGTATGTGTAAGGTACCACAAACACCCAATCATTTTCCTATACAGTGTGTTGTTTACCATAGGTGAAGAATCGGCTTCTTCAAGCTTAACTCCTGAAAGGAGGGAGTCTTGCTTGGCTTGCAATCCTTCATGTTGAACTTGTTCAGAAAATCCAATACATACTTGGAATCATGTACTTTCATTCCATTTTTGGTTTGAGCAATCTCGAGCCCCAAGAATTTTCTCAATAACCCCAAATCAGTCATAGAGAATGCGTGGTTCATTGCATCCTTCAAGGAGGCAATTTCATCCTTTGAGCTTCCTGTAATGAGAAGGTCATCAACATACAAGACAATTATCATTAAAGAACCATGAATCAGCTTCAAATAGACATTAGGATATGACTTGCATCGAAAAAAATTCAATGATAGCAGAAAGCTATCAATCTTGGCATACCAAGCCCTGGGGGCTTGCTTAAGCCCATACAATGATTTCTTTAGCCTGCACACAAGAGATGGATTAGTAGAAAATCATTGAGGGTCCTACATGTAAAAATATTCATTAATATCCCTATTAAGGAAATCACACTTCACATCCATGTGATGTACCTCCCACTGATTCGAAGCTGCAATGGCTAAAGCTAGCCTGATGGAGTCCATCTTTGCCACTGGTTCAAAGGTATCATTGTAGTCTATGCCATGTACCTGTGAGTAGCCCTTGGATACCAATATTGCATTATATTTAAAAGGTGAACCATCAGCAGCAAATTTGGTTTCGTAAACCCACTTACACTAAACTAGCTTCCTCCCTGGGGGAAGATCAACCAGCTCCCAAGTGTTGTTCTTCTGGAATGAGCTGAACTCTTCTTTCATGGTTTTTCACCATATTGGATCATGTGCTGCATATTCATATGTTTGTGGGTCTGATTCAAACATCAGATAGCATTTCTTTGCAAACAAAGGGTCTTTCACACACAGAGCACTCTCAAACTGAGATATAGTCCTCCTAGGATCATTAGGATTTCCAGCTAGTTCTCTAGCTTCATGAATGGTATTTGCTGCACATTTTGGTCTTATAGGACTGTTAGGATCTGCAATTAAATCATCATTATCAGACATATCAGAATCAGCAAACTGAACTATCTCTTCACTTACATTCAATGGTTCTGGTGGTGAAGAGGATTCTCCAACTTCCACTACTGCTAAAGGCTCTTCTTGGAACTAAACAATCCTTTCAATGAAGGCTTTGTTTGTGCTCAAATTTATCATCTTGTACCCTTTTGAATATTTAGAGTACCCAACAAATAGACACTCTTGGATTTGGGGCTGCAAATCCTTCCTCTTTTCTATTGGAATTCTAGCCCAAGCCCTTGGGCCAAAAATCCTAAAATGGGTCACATCTGGCTTGTGCCCACTCCATGCTTCAAAAGGATTCATACCATCAAGCTGTTTATGAGTCACCCTATTCTGAATATAGGATGCACAGTTTATAGCTTCAGCCCAAAACTTTGGTGGCAAAGTCTTAGCCTCCATCATGTAGGTTGCCATCTCCTTCAGTGATCTATTCTTCCTCTCAGCAACACCATTTTACTGTGGTGTGTAAGGGATAGAATGTTGCATCTGAATACGTGCATCTACACGATATTTAATGAACTCAGAATTGACATACTCACCACCATTGTCAGATCTGAGGACCTTGAGTTTCCTCTCAGACTGGTTTTCAACCAAAGCCTTAAAGACTTGAAGAGGCCAAAAACTTCAGACTTGTGTTTCAAGAAGTAAACCCAGCAATACCTGGAAAAGTCATCTATGAATTTCAATGCATATTTGGATTGACTCATTGACATATGAGGAAATGGGCCAGCAACATCACTGTGGATAAACTCAAGAGGTGCAGAGGTTCTCTCATGACTAGCTTTCTCCAATTTATGCTCTGGGTGTTTTCCTAAGATGCAACCTTGACAGACTCCTTTGGAAAACTTAATATTTGGTAACCCTATGACCATTTATTTTTCACTAATATAAAAAAGATACTTGTAATTAAGGTGGCCAAATATTTCATGCCAAAGCTTGCTTGCCTCATTAGCATGAATTAGAAGAGTAGAGGGGTTTGAGTAGGGTAGGAAGTGTGAGAACATGTATACCTTCGAAGTGTGATTTGCAACTCCTTTTGCAATGACTTTACCAATTGAGATCTCTGTGATATCAACTTCATCAGGGGAGAATATGACCTTCTTTGGAGACCCTGTGTGGGTCATCTGATACACTGATAAGAGGTTAGATGCAAGACCTAGAACATACAATACATTGCTGAACTTACGACGGTCAAGATCATTCCTCCCTTTGCCCAAAATTTAAGTGAGAGAGTCATCTCCCAGTACTATTGGTGGACCTTTCAACATGTCAAGTGAGGTGAATTCCTCCTTGGTCGAAACCATATGTCTTGAAGCTCCAGAACCAATGATGAAACTAGGTGAGCTTGATGTTCCAGCAACCAATGCATGAACTCTCTCTCTATCTTTTGAATTTGATCCTCCTTTCCTCTTCTTTGAGCTGTCCGTAAGGGAGATTCGATTCTTCTCCAGGAGTTGGGTCAGCATGTAAATTTTCTTCTTCATGCAGGAGCTTTCAGGATGATTTCCCTTACTGCAGTATGCGCACTTGCTCATTTCTCCTTTGTTCTTCTTCTTCTGGGGGTTCTTCTTGGATATTTGGGGCTCCTCTGGAGACTTGTTCTTGTATCTCTTTTGCTCAGGTGGCTTCTTAGATTTCTTCTTGCATTTTGAATCCACCCTCGAATCTCCAGCAACTAGAGCTTGGTCTTTGGAAGGTTTGATGGTGCCCATCATCACCAATTTATCTTGTTCTTGTGTGAGAGATTCCATGAAATCTGCAAGGCTAGGCATTTTCTAGGCTTGAGCTGTCAACTTTTTGGCATGGAAGGCTGAGACAAACACTGAATAGTCAGGGCCAAGCTTCAAGAGTATGGCTGAAACCAGTTGCTCCTCCTTCTTTTCGATCCCACACTGTTTTAGCTGCAAAACAAGGGCTTTGAACTTGGAAAAGTAGAGTTGCAGGGATTCAAAGCTATTGGGACAGAGGGAGATCAATTCATTTTCAATTTTATGTCCCATCATCTCATATATCTTACCAAAAATCTCAACAAGCTTCTCCCATACTTCATTTGGTGATGTTAATCTATAAATATGGAAAAGGAGGTCTCTGGATATGCTCAGACACAGGAGACCATAGGCCTCATCCCTCCTGTTGTGCCATTTAATTTTCTCTGCAGCTGCATTAGGCTCTGCTTCTATTTCCATAGTCACTTTGTAGAGGCCTTTTTCTCTCAACAGTATATCCATCCCTGCTTTCCATTCAAAGAAGTTAAATTGAGTCAAGATGATCTTCTGAGATTGATCCATAGCTTAGAAATTGTCCCTTCAGTCAACAGAATGCTCCCAGTCAATGATGTCAAACCTACAATAAAAAATTGGAAGGAGAGAAATCAATATACAAAGGCTCTGATACCATGTGGAAATTAAACCCATGTGTTAGAACAATTACACTCACAAAAATTGCCAATTACACATGCAAATTACACACAAAGGAGACTGAATATGGAGCAGAACACTAATCTTTATTGAATAAGTGTACAATACCCAACCTTGTGAATTCATAGGATGACACAATAAATAATTACATGAGAGATTCAAATGCATAAGGATTCCATTCGAATTTGGTCAAAAGCAGGCTTACTAAATCGAAGCAAATCCCCCATCTCTAGGAGCTCACGAATTGGCAAAATCAATTAGGAAAGCTAATAGATGATGGAAGGACAAATCATACATGCTTTTCTTAGGATAAAATAGTGGAGGATGATGAGGACAAAAAACAAGTTAACTTCACCTAGTCAAACTTTCCCAATTGCCTTAAAACTCAGCAAAAGCAGGCAATAAAGTAGAAAAAGCAGACATGCGCTAGGAAGGCCTAGAGTAAAGAAGATTTGATTCCACATGGTTTCCCAAGCGCTCCATGACTCAATTTTATCAATTTTGACCACGTTGGACATGTGGAGGACAACTTGCATAAGGTGGAATATCGAAACTAGGCAAATAAGACAAAAATTGGATTAATTAATGTCTAAGGTAGCTAACTATGGGTTGATTATTCTAACAGTTGTTTTTCTTAAATCAACTGATGGAGGATGTGATTCTAGTTCAAGAAGGTAAGAGACCATTTACCTATTGATTTTTTCTAATTCTAATCGGACTAGTTGGGTGCATGGAACCCACATGTTATGATAGAATGGATGTAGAAGTTTCCCAAGCATGTAGGGGAGAACGTTATCAAAATTTGTGGTGGTTGGATGTGGAGGATCGCTAGATTGACTATGCAATGAAATTTTATTTGTATTGGGATGCATTACACAATGTAGTAGGGAATGTTCCACTCCTCACTGAGGAGGCGATGCCAAAGTATAGGCAAATCACAAGGTTTGTTATGGGACCACATGGCATCAATATTCAAGACCATAGTGATGGTGAGAAGCAATTTCTTACCACTTGGTATAAACTAACGAATGAAGAGGTATATGTCATCATTGATGAGTGGCCCATCGAGTGGGAAGTATCAGTTTGTATTAAGGACATGTTAGACACCAATGTGGGTCCCCTACAAGAAATTCCTATAGAATAGACACAAAAGAAGGAAAGCAACAAGGAATCGCAGGAGGAGTCATCCAATACAAATCCAACGGATTCCAAGGTAGAAAGACAGTTTGAAGAAGGAAGGACCAAGCATAGGTTTGAGAAGGGAGAGGGAAGCAGCACCCCAAAAACGACTAATGACCAGCTCAGATACATACTAGATGCGATCAACACTATGACTACAGATAGAGAGGCATAGTTGAACCAACACTGAACTAGGTTTTCCACCAAGTTAAGAATTTGTTACAATCATTGACAAATACAGTATTGGAGAAGTTTCTACAAGTTGACGTGTTACAAAGAGAAACAAATATTAGTACATTGAAAGGAGTAAGGATTGTACATATTCCACCGCATGCGTTGGTGTCTGGTAGTGAGGATGTTAACATAAATATGCAGCACTTCAACCTGATCACTCTCGAAGTCAGTGAGCTTCCCATTCATGTCCTTGTACAATTACAAAAGACTGTGAGCCAGGAGATCATAGACCAGAAAGAAATTATAGGCGATCACCTTGTCAAGTCATAAGGAGCAAGTTTCTCATGCACAATAGGTGAATTTAATTAAAAAATAAAAGGCCTTATATTACCACAAGTGAGTTGAAAAATCCATTGTAGTTGCATGTCAAGAAATTCCTGACATCACAAAAGAAATTTTTGTTGAAGAGAATATTTTGCGAATTAGACATATTATCATAGATTTGAATAAAGAAAATGAGGATATACAAGTGCGGGTAGTCCCAGGTACACTTCTGGAGCATACCATAGAGCGCAAAGGGAAGATCAAGAATGCAGTTGCCAAGATTGACGACTGTGAGAAAATGACCAAGACATTAGTGGACAAAACCTCATAATTTTTGAATGACTGTGGTCCAAGATGAACAAATCCAAGGTCTAGGCACATAACTTCATGAGGCGGAGGCACAATTAACGATAATGTAGGAATCTCTTAAAATTATTACCCCATTGGTCCATGTTAGAAAGGGAGAGAAGTTAAAAGGCACTTTAGCAGAGATCCAACAAAGCATGTCAAAGGCATCAACACCACATAATCTAGTTGGACAAACTCTAATACATTAGTGAAAAATTGGCAATGAAGGTTGTGAATGCACTTGCAACTACCCAGGAGGGCCTCAGAAAAGTGGTTGATAAGGTTGCAAAGCACCCAATGGAGGTGGATGCAGAAGAGTGCACACCAAATAGCACAAGAAAAAAGGAAGAGATTGACCAAGTCAATAAGGAATATGACTACTTCAAGGTCAAGATAAGCAGACACACAATCTCCAATTGACGTGGCTCAAGGGAGAGATACATTGTTGTGTTGGGGGCATGTTGGGAAGTGCATTAGATATGCATGGTGTGAAAGAGGCAAGGGTAAAAGAAGAGTGGATAAGATGAATACATCGACAAGTGGTTGTCTTGGTCACATTTTTGTACTTTTGGTCTGATTTAGTTAGGAATTGGTTCATCTGTGGACCATTTTGCAAAGGCAAAAGCCTATAAATAGAGTTAGAAATGGAGTATGAATGAATTCAATTAATATATATCGGGTGTGTATTCTTTAGAGTGAATCTTCTCTATATTACGAACTATTTTCTACGTTTTTCAATGAAGCTATCGACCAGAAGATGTAGTTTCGAGATGTATGTTGACCTAAGAAATTTAATAAGATGAGAGAATTGGTGGAAAATATATGTCTATTTACGTGTGATGAGAGTTATGATTTTCTGATTATTGTTTCTATGGTGAACTATGAATGATGCAATCTAAATGGATAATGTGTTATGATCTACTATCTTAATGTTTTTATTATTTGAATGATGAGAGTCTTCACATGATGGATGTATTCTTGTATGTTGATATATTTTATGCTTAATGAATTTGTATGATGGTAGATCAAATGATAAATAGTAAAGAGATTATATAAAACATTGTTCTAGACCTCTGGGTGATAGTGCGACTGAGGGAAATTAAGTGTGCAAGTCCTCTTCTCTTCTGGAGAAAATTGGTTACTGTAGACCTCCCTTAAACATCTTGGGTGAAATGTTATCTGCTTCATAGGTGTTTCTAGATAGGTTAAAACATGTTCATGAATTTGTTTAGGGAGATCACATTAAAAAGGGTGTCTACAATGTGTGAACCCCTATCGAAAACTATTTCCACTAAACCCACTTGTTGGACTCCTAAAAGAGGTAGACAACAGAGAATCAAGGGCTATCGAAGTGTGGATCGACAAAATTTTGGAATGATATATCATTGAGTTTATCATCGAGACATCCAAATCCTATAGTGACATAGAAAGATAATTCTTCCAAGGACCAAGATATAGGTTTCTCTTTTATTTGCAATTGTGGATTAAAATGCTCATATGCGAAAAGGGTATACTGAAGATGAACTCCAACGAGTAAAGATCTAGTGGGTGGAGGTAGCGGGTACTATCAGTTGGATGGAATGGTACAGGATAGATGGATGGGTGTTACGATGAAACTATGAGGGAATTCGAGGAAGAGTGTGGTATTCTACAAAGTGGGATAAGGTTCCGGCAAGAGAAGAGACAAAGGACTAAGGAGAGTCTTGGTGCGACCAGAACATGAAACTATGAGAACGGATCGGAAGGGACTAAGAGACCCTAAAAAAACAAAGGAGATGAATAAGACACACCTAAGCTCTAGGAAGGACCAACCTACAGAAACAACGTACCTAGACCTATGTGCACTACACCACATTTAGGATGAAACAACATATCATCACAATATTTATCGGTGTGTCACCACCAAAGCAATAGTAGTCAATCAACAAACATGGGAACAAGGCCTAGAATAGTGGATGATAATGTGAAATTATCTTTATTATAGGGAAATGGGATCGATATCCTGAGAAATATTAGTTTCTCTGCAAAGTGGTATGGACTATGAAACAAGTCCAAGATGAAGGCATTAAGAAGGGAAAACTCGTGACAAATATCTGAGGTCGTGGATTAGATTAGTATATGAAATTCATACAAGTTATAAAAGGGAATCAATAGAATAATCTAGCACAAATTAGGACTGGTTTGATTGAGGAATTCCAGAAACTTAAATCTAAGTCGCAGTACATTACTGAATTGAAGGAAATCAAAAAATATCTGAATGAGTTGATATTGGACTTCAATGAACGATTCAAGATGTTGATGGTGAAAGTTAGTTTTGGAATGAGGGATGTGAAAAAAAAATAATGGCTCATCACAAGGTTAGTGCCACACATCTGAAAGGAACTTAGTTTATCTCTGGTTACTACCTTTGTCAACATGTCTGCAGGATTCTGGCTAGTATGTATCTTTTCCAACTTGAACAGTTCATATTCTAGCACATATCTTGTGAAATGATTCTTGAGTTGTATATGTTTAGTATTCAAATGAAAGGATAAGTTCTTTTCAAGATGAATGGCACTCTGGATTTTACTAGACAACCTAGAATTCTCTTCCTTCTTACTCAATTCCTCCATGAACCTCTGTAACCAAATTATCTCTTTACTAGCCTCTATAGCAGCAGCATCATCCCTTTTTCTTGTAGGAAAATAAACCAAATACCAAGTTTGGTTTCTTACCAATGAGTCCATATCCTCATCCATTCCTGTCTACCACTTCTTTCTAGTTTATACTTGCATTGCCTTTCATTACATTCTAGTTCACTAGAATCAGTCATCAATAAATAATACATTGAAGGAAAGAATCATTCAGGGGGTCTACTCAACCTGGTATATCTTCTACATTTGGAAGAGTTTGAGGTACTTGCTGCTGCTCTTGCTTTTCATATCCCTTTGAAACTTCATTTTCTTTGATTCCATCAAGCACTATGTACTATGTTTTTTCATTTTCCTCTTTGTTTTCCTACAACTAATCTTTACACATAACCTTTTCAATGAATACTACATCTCTAGTCCTAATGATTTAGTGATTTTGATAATACCAGAATTGATAACCAAAATCATCAACAACGTATCCAGTAAAGGTACATTTCTTGGATTGACCCTCAATCTTTGTTTTATTTTCTTTATCGATATGGACAAATGCTTCACCAAAACTTCTTAGAAATGAGTAGTTTACCTTTTTTTCTGTCCATGCCTCCTCTAGAATCCCACCATCCAAAGAACTTGAAGGCCCTATGTTTATTAAATAAATAGAAATATCTACAACATCATCCCAAAAAAAGAAGGGCAACCATCTTGAATGCAAACAAACCTATAAACAAACCCCATAATCAGAATCAACATCCAACAGTAGGGAAAATTTTGGTGAAAACAAAAACTCAACCCATGGATCTTGGTGTCATTAGTTGAGGAGGTGCAACAATGACATATGATGGTTCGATCCCACATATTCGATTTGAGGATTGAAAGAAGGTGCAGTTCGATGTCGACAATGAGAAAGATACATTCTTTGATGCAAGAGACATCATGAAAAGGGATACATGTAAGTTTCTTATCTATTAAATGTCGTATGCATTAGAGGAATTTTCAACTCAAAATGGGCCTCCTAAGGAAAATTAATAATATAATAGTTAAAATAATAAAATAATATTTATTAATTTTGGAGGAAGAAAAGAAAAAACTACTTTTTTGTTCCTATTTCCAACATATCTCCCTGTGTTTTTACTCATAATTCGATTCAGAGAGCTCGTTGGATATGGAATTAAATTTTGCATCTAACGAGTACTCACTCGACATACTTTTGATGGCCCCCCTACCCGAAAAAAAAGAAATACCTGAAAAAATGTGATGATGATGTCATCATCATGTTTTTTCAGGTATTTCTTGGTTTTGGGGTAGCGAGGGCCGTCAAAAGTATACCAAGTGGGTACTCGTTGGATGCATAATTTAATTCTGCATCCAACGAGCTCTCCTAATTGAAATTTGAGTAAAACCATAGGGAGATATGTCGAAAATACAAACAAAAAAATAGTTTCTTTATGATACCTATCCCCAAATTTATATTAAAAATGTGTTTAAGAGGTGCTCCCTTTTTGAATTTTAAAGCATTTTTATTGGCTAATACATGATGACATGGAATTTGTATTATTTTTGGATAAATTGAAATTTCCTCTATTGATTCGACACTTATATCAAGACCATCACGGAAGGTTTGCACATTGCAAAGTTTCTTTGGAAGTTTTCTGTCGTTAGCATAGGATCCTGATGCACTAGCTAAGATAGCAAGTATGCTATACCAAAAAGAGAAATGGAAACAATATTCCATTGTGAACTTGCTGTATAAGAAGAAAACTAGGAGAGAGATAAGAATGAATGTCCATATCGGTGATTATGATGTGGAATTCGTCATATTGGATATAGGATCATATGCTAATATTATGAAGAAGAAAACATGGGAAAGGATGGGGAAACCATAGTTGGTTTGGTCTCTTGTACAACTGCAGATAGAAAATTAGGCTAGAGTATCGCCAATTGGATGAGTACCGCACTTACTAGTTCAAGTAGAAGGGATGAAGAATTATGCATATTTCAATGTTATTTAAATCGTCGACAAAGTTAGATCATATCCCGTGCTGCTGGGGATTTGTTGGGATAACAAAAATCTAGTGGTGATCAACTTCAAGAAGAGAGTGATGAATTTTGAGAATCATGACATGCGAATCATTGCTCCATTGTATCTTATTAAAGGGAGAAGATATGTCAAACTAGTAAAGGAGGAAGTCATAGGAGGATGGTACCATGCATACAACATTTCAGAATATTATGTCCATCCCACTGCAGAGGGGGAGATAGGTTGGAGAAGTTAGAACTATGCATCATCAGATTCTAATGATGTGCTAGAAAATTACCAGAATTGGCTACATGAGGTATCAATATAGAAGTGTGGGTGATTCACTTAGTCATTACATTGGTTTGCAACAGATATGATTGAGCTACAAACATATGAAGGGATACCAAATTTAATGGAGTTCATCGATGATTTTGAAGTCGATTCTTGGCACTGGAGGAAGTGTTGAAGGCCACTCCTGCCAGATGGTGGGTGAGGCATAAGAAATCAGTTGACATGTGGCCAATATGTCATAGATTGTTTAATTTGGGGAAACAAATCACTATCAAGGAAAGAATTATTATGGAAGGAATGATCCTAATGATTATATGCTTTCATGTTAGACCATGTAGGTGTCAAGTATGAAGGACAAATGGGTACATGATTTCATCCATACATTGGATGAGATGTTGAGTCAGTGATATGTATTAGAAAAAATCTGAACGGATATCACAACATGGGAATATCTAACTATTTGCTTTAGTCACACATTCAGATTTGCGAGTGGTGATCCAAAAATACGTAGCACACTTCATCACATCTGCGGCGTCATCTTAGAAATTATTCGAGTGGAATTTCCAATAGTGTCATATGAGACACCAGTAATTCATTTGATGACAAAGTGTTCTCATGTCACAGGAGAACATGATGATGTGAATGATCTAAGGAATAGCAATATCGTAGAATCTGAAGGAAGTCGGGATATCACAGAACTAAAGATGTACTCGAATGATAAAGCACACCAACCTCTCAATATATGGAAGTTCAATATTGGGACGATGAAGGACCCGAAGTTCTCCAATATAGGACACTAGTACATATGGCTCGAAATTCCCACGAACTATTTCCACGAATATGTTAAAATGGTAATTTTCATGGATAAATTGATAAATATTTTGAAAAGAAATTGTTCTAGCCCCCGATCATCATCGCTACTGTGATGTAAATGTCTATTTCTCTTTATAGTGATGAAATTTCGTCTCTATTACGATGAAGACAGACTTTCGTCGCGCTAAGGATGAAACTCTAAATACTTGCAAATCAATGGTCATCACAGTAACGGTCATTGAATTTTCTTTTTGTTGAAATTTGGTCGTTGTTCATTTTTGTCGTAACTGCCACGATCATTGATCTATAAATAAATTTTCTAATTAAGACATATTTCATCAAATTTCTTGTTATAGTTGCAAGAACTTTTCTTATAATTGTTCAATCTATGATTTCAAGAGTCTAGTACTGGTTTAACACATTGAATTTTTTTATCTCCTTAGGTTTCTAGGTTAGTATTTTTAAATTATTTGTCTCCTTTAATGTCTACAGTCATACATAAAATGAGTCGACTATTCATTTTGTCCTCAATACTAGCACATACAAAACCAACATGGCAAGATATGGATGATTAGGAGGTATTGATTTGAAAGTATCATGATAGAGTTTATAATTTTGGTAGGGAAGGTACATAAGATATAATGGGTTCATCTTAGATTAATGGGTGTTTTAGGTAATACTATATATTATTATTTAAAATAGAGAAAATGGTTAGATCATAATGAAATTTATAAAATTTTAAAATCTTTGTAAAATTTTAGTTTTCCATTTAGGTTGTGGTTAGTGAACTAATATTTTTCCAATGAGTAAATATAATGTCATCGGGATTGGTCTCTTAATCATTGTTTGATTAAATATAAGATGAAGATGAGCTAATTAGGGAAACAACATCATTGCTTTTGAAATTTTTTATTTGTTTAGTTTCTTATTTATAGAGGGGTAAGCTAGCATGTGGTAATATCCTATGTGAAAAATCGTTTAAGCATTGTGATCCCATGTGGTTGTGAGAAATCATGTTTTCTAACTTGGGAGAACATAACCGTTGGGGGAATTTAAAATTTTATCACTAAATATCGAAAATATAGTGGTTGGTGGTAAGAATAGACCTCCATAGTAACTTATTCTTTAATAATTTGGAAAGGTGGTGTGGTTTTGATATGTAACATGTCGAAGTAAATTCAACTTGGATTGACTAATTAGATTTATCACTTTCCATGTGACGTCCTTTAATTTTTTGTCTCCTTTAATATATATATATATATATATACTATATACTATATTTAATTTACGTATACATTGATTTAGTTTTTTTGTTTCTTATAGGCTATTAGAATGTCAAAGAAATATAGTTGGGAATAAGATAATAAGAGGTATGTTCAGTTTAAGGCGCAATTGGAGGTAATCATGTATTCACAAAATGTTTATCATTTTAAATTTATGTGTTGTATATTATATACTAATGTTATTACATTGTTTGTAACTTTAAATACAATGTCCTCTAAATGTTGACCGCTAGAGAGCTATTTCCCCATATTTATATTAGAAATATTAATTTACAAGGTGAGGAACTTGGAGATCATAATATTGAAGATCAAGTTCTTAATGACCCTATGGATGAACATGGCGTTATTGATACAAATGATGTACATGAGATAAATATATTGATCCAATACACATTTTCTCCATTATATGAGGAAAACCTCGATGATATTCATGATATTCATCCACTCGAGAAATCCCAAGAACCTCTTTATGAATGCTCAACAAAAAATATTCTATCTGGTATATTGTTGTTGGTGAAATTGAATGTTTTGAATGGTTTATAAAACACTTGTTTCACACAAATCCTAAGGTATGTAATGTATTAATTGCATCTTCACATGGTATGAAAAGTCCACTATTTTCCTCTAATTTTAGTGTTAATTAATTCATAAATTAGGGATAAGCAATATTTATGATTTATATTGTTTACATTTCATTTTTTTGTCAATGTTGTAAACTGTTGGGTGAATTTATATTACCACCACCAAATAATTTACCACACACATGTTGAGAGGTATTCTTGATTATGAAAGCAATTGGAATGGACTATCAAGCTATTGATGCATGTCCTAATGATCATATTATATATTATGGACAATATGCATCAGAAAACAAATTCCCACAATGATAAATTAGTAGATATCAAACTGATCAAGTAACAAAAAAGTTGCCTCGTAAATTTATTCATTATATTCCCATAATTCCACTTTTTCAATGACTATTCAGGTGCTAGATTATAGCATAGTTTATGGATTACCACGTAAAGAGAAGAAGTGAATATGGTGTTTTTCGAATTCCTGCAGATGGTTCTACATTGAAGAACATCAAATAAAAGTGGCCAATTTTTAAATATGAACCTCGTAATGTTAGACTTTCATTGGCATCCGATGGTCTCAATCCATTTCGAGAGATTCATTTTACTTACTCGGTCTGGCATGTTTTCGTCATAAACAATAACCTTCATCCTTCGATGTCGATAAAGAGAGAGCACATAATGTCGAAAATGATTATTACAGGTAGTTTTTTTAAAGCAATTATTTTATTTCATTTCTTTGTTTCATTGCTACATGAGAACACCTTTTATATATTGGGACAGATAACTAAATAGCATCGCATGTTGAATAAATTATGTAAGCACCAAGTTAGATATATGAATGTATATATTGAGCCTCTTATTGATGAGATATTGAATTTTTTGGTTGGCATCATTATGTATTCCATCTCTAGACCAGTGGGAAAGAAACAATTCCAGTTCCATGGAATACTTGCAAGGACAATTCATGACACTCCCAGGTTAACACATGTTTATGGTATGTAAATTTATGTTGCACTTTAAATTAAGATGTTTTTAAGGTAAATATCATGCATTTTTTTATTTAAATTAATGATATTTTTATGCTTATATAACATTAATACATGTATCGTGCAGGTCTTCAAACAAAGGGAAAATTTTCATGTCTAGTCTGTGGTCCTAGGATAAAATATCATCATTCAATAAGTTTAGAAAAGGAGGTGTTTGATGAGTATAGGCACTTCCTCCCTAAGAACCATAGGTATTGAACTACCGAGAAAACAAAATTCAACGGTAAAGAAGAGAATGGGAAGAAACCACGAAGAATGACACCTCACATATGGAAGTTGGAATATAATAGACATCGTCATGGTATGAAAATTGTACATGTAGCATATAAATATATAATATTATGAATTTTATATTTTTATTGAATTTTCTCTACCATGGGTTTCATTAATTATTGTTAATGTGTTTTCGTTTATATTTAATATTGAATGTCATGAAGGCATGAATGGGATTCCACTATGAATGAAGAGTTATCCCATACAATTCAGTAGGTTTCCTTACTACGAGCACATAAAAATAACTTATTTGTTTGATACAATGCATATCGGGAAGAATGCAACAAAAATGATATGGATAATCTTAGATGGAAGGACTGACAAAGATAGAATTGGAAAAGTTGTAGTGAAATTGCAGAAGCCAGTCACGCGTTGTAAACTGTAATTAATTCCAATGCCAGAGAGGGGGACATAATAATTAGTATTCCATGGTTATTGACATAGAAACAAAGAAATGATGTAAAAGAGGTCATTCAGAAAATAAGGTTTTTGACTGGGGTTTTGTCAAACATACAAAATATCTTAACGAAAAAAAAGTGATCTTGGTTGTTTTAAAACTCATGGCTGGAATACATTCATTAAGGTAATTATTTACGTATATAATTTCCATTTATTACATGTTTTTAGTAATTTTTGTCTCTTATTTGGAAATAAATAATGATCTTCTTTTTGTTACAGTACGTTCTAGCTCTATCTCTCGTAGATAGATTTGACAACAACATAAAACAAGTTATATATGATCTTGGTAAATACATAAGGTAAGTAACAATTTATATGCATGAAAATGTTTGTTCACTTTGTTGCATAGCTTATTGACATGTTTTGTTTTACATATTGGAACTTTATTATAAATGCCTCAATCTTGTTGATCACTATTATTTTCTTGCATCATTTATAGTTGTATTTTATCTAAAGAAATACATAAACAATATATTAGGTATTGGAAGAGAGAAATTCCTCGTCTAATGTGCGAAATGCAAAAGTGCTTGCCTCTAGGATTTTTCAATGCACAAGAACACTATATCATACACCAAGTTGAGGAGATTGAATTGTGGGGACCTGTACACACAAGAAAAATGTGGATGTTGGAAATTCATTTGAAGTCACTGAATGTTTTTGTTAGATAAAGAGCATTTTTTTAGAGTTCTATGGTGCAGGGCTATATGGTATATCAATCCATGGTGTACATTAGTAAGTGTATTCCAAATTTAGAAAAAAATAGCAACCTACCGGGCATTTGTCATGTCAAATCGAGAAACAAATTTGGAAGGGAGGCCCTTTTGGGGAAAGGTAGAACAAGGAAAGTGAAAGGTAATTAGATGGTGTAGATTTAGTTTATTATACAATTATTTTTTCAATTTCATATATATCTTACTCATGTAATTTTTATTATTCCATTAGTATTTTACGGTAAACTTTATTGCCTTTAATGATAGCTAATTTACAATTCTTAATTGTTATTTTTCCATATAGTTGGTCACATGTGGGATGCAGTACATTTATAGATTGAAAAAAATATTTTTTGGATGGAGGAATGGATAGAAAAATGTATATAATTCTATGGTACCTTATCATGGAAAGGGGTGAGTAATTTGATTAAAATAGTGCATCATCAACGAGAAGAATATCCCGATGAACTTACACAAAGGAAAATTTATTTAGCATGTGGTTTAAAATTTAAAAAGGAAACTATATTTTATAC
This sequence comes from Pseudotsuga menziesii, assembly GCA_001517045.1. Taxonomy (NCBI): domain Eukaryota; kingdom Viridiplantae; phylum Streptophyta; class Pinopsida; order Pinales; family Pinaceae; genus Pseudotsuga; species Pseudotsuga menziesii. The sequence goes on from LPNX010762647.1 coordinate 440,452, forward strand.
CCTAATTATTTTTTTGTTGTTTCCCATTATATATATGTATTTATTTTGTTTATTTATTCTTATATATTTATTTACTGAGTCGGGCATGATGGAGTTGATACACCACAAGAATATGTGGTCCAATGGTTGTAAATTGCACATCAAAAAGTTGGATGACAAGAAGAAACCATTATATTGTGGGATCACTGCATTTTTTCAAGTCACTAATGTTCATTAAGAAGTGACAAGCATCCAGAAGTATTTGAAAATAGGTACTATGCTTATTTGGAACATATAATTGAGTGTGACTTTAATTCCTTTAAAATAGTTCTGTTTGAGCTCAAATGGTATAGGCTACTAATGAATGAATGTGATCCTAGAAGAATCATTATTGAGCATGCCAATGTCTTTACCATGGTTAATACAAGGGAAACTGAACTGGGTATAGAGCCTTATGTTCTTGCAACTAAATGTGAGTAGGTATTTTACTCAGAGGTTCCAGGTAAAGCAGGTTGGTCATACATTATTAGATATGATCTAAGAGGAATATCGTTCAAGTATAATCTAGATAAAGAAGACAATATCGAAGAAGAAGGTGAAGTAGCTCAAGAGCAGTTGGCCACTGTAGATGTGTCAAATGAAGAATCTGATCAAGAATTTGATCATTCAAATGATGTAATAGATGATTTTGTACTTGGTGATGATATTAATGATGAATATATAACCGAAAATGATGTTGATGATGATGCTAATATGAGCGATCCTTTCAACGATAGTGATTTTGGACTAGATGATGATATAGATGAATAATATGATGATGATGCTATTGATGATGATTAATGATCATCAATTTTTTAATCCTCCACATCATCAATGTTATAATCATCATCATCATCATCATCATCAATGTTATCATCATAATAATCATCATATTCATCCTCAACATCCTCCTCATTAGCATCATCTTCATCATAATCATCATCTCCATCATCAACACCATCATCATTGTTGTCATCACCATCTTCATCATCGTCATCATCATCATCATAATCAACCTCATCCTCATCCTCAGCCTCATCATCATCAATGTTATAATAATCATCATCATCAATGTTATCATCATCATCATCATGTTCATATTCATCATTATCATCATGTTCATACTCATTAGAATAATAGAAATCATCATCATCATCATGTTCATCCTCATTAGAATAATCACACCCATCATCATCTTCATCTTTATGATAATCAATGGTATCATCATCATCATCATCATCATCATCATCATCTTCATCATCATTGCCAATGTTATAATCATCATCATCATCATCATGTTCATCCTCATTAGAATAATCGCAACCATCATTATCTTCATCTTTATGATCATAAATGGTATCATCATCATCATCATCATCATCATAATCATCATCATGTTCATCTTCGTCATCATCATCATCATGTCCGTACTCATTAGAGTAATCACAATCATCATCATCATGTTCATCCTAGTGACAATTTGTCATGGGAAAAATGTTCACATGTACTAGTGATAGATGAGAATAATGACATAATTGATATGGGGAAATATTCTAGGAACTATGTTCATCATGTACTATATTCATTTATGTGTGCATTAATGTGGTGGTGCACCTAATGGGTTATAAAAGGTAATACATTAGTAGTTATAGTAATTACTTGTTACTAATTACTAGGTTTATAACCCCAAATCATTAATAAGACAAAACCTTGCAACCACTATACTTTTAACCTTGATAATCCATTATGACCCCTTTACTTCCATCGTTTTTCAGATCAACAATTGGTAACTTGTTACTCCTAATAATTATTAAGTTGGAAGTTATAGATCCTATCACCTAATACCCTTAATACTTGAAAAATGTTTATAAATCCTAATTCTTACGCTTGGAAATACTATAATATCTAAACCCTATACCTTATAAACATTGTTTCCTAACAATTAGCACATGTAATCCATAATTTGTAACTACCCACTCTAGGATATATTGAATAATCCTAATTATTTAGAAAAAATGGTTTCTATGTTAGAAGAAATTTTAAAAATAATAATAAGATAAGAACAATTTGTTGTTCAATTTCCTATTTATCAATGTTGTAATTAAATGAATTTTACACATTTTCAGGATTTAAATATTTGTAAGAAATCAATTGTAATATAGAATGAATTCCAACTAACCTTATTACTTACTTATTCTTTCCTCAAGTATTCTTGATAGTGTACTTTATTAAGCATCCTCTGTGTCAAACTTCAAAATGGTCACCATATTAAACTCATATGACAAATATTTTCAAGAAAGGGTCTACTGACAATGATGTTCTCTATGATGAAGATGATTGGAATAAAGAAAATGACCATGATAATCCTAGTGACTATGAAGACATCGATAATTTGTCTATCAACATCATCATCATCACTAATGATGATGATGATATCGATGGTGTTGTTTATGATGATGATGGCAATGATGATGACAACAATGACAATGGTGTTGTTTATGACGATGGTGATGATCATTGATGATGGCAATGACAATGCTTATAATGATTATGATGTTCTTGATGATGATGAGGAGGATGATGATAATTATGGCAATGATTATCATGATGATGATGATGATCAAGATGGTGGTGGTGGTGATGACAATGATGATCATAATTATTGATGCTGTCAGTTTCATCATCATTGACATTGTCATTAAATTTTTAATATAGTACCTTGTATCCCAAACAAATATCTATCATCTTAAGTTTAACCTAGTCGTTATGTTACCTTGCCTCCGTGTTGGTGGAATAATTCCCTCAATTTATCCTCTCTCGAAGGGATGTAGGGGAATTATTGGATTCAAGGAAAGGTAATAAATCACATAAAAAAGGATTAAAATAATAATAAACATAAAAATAATAATAATAATTAATATATTAATAAACATTAAAAATAATAAACATAAATAATAAACATTAAAAAGGAACAAACATTTAAAAATATACATCTTACCTTTCATTAGTCACGACAAAGAATAACCTATACATATTTCACTTACCTAACCCACGAACTATGCTCGAGGTCGCAGAAGAGGTTCCAAGGTTGTAGAGGAGTTTTTTTACTTACCTCACCCACGAACTCAGTCTGAGGTAACATAGGAGGTTCCAAGGTTGTAGAGGAGGTTTTTCACTTAACTCACCTACGAAATAGGCCTGCAGTTGCAGAGGGGGTTCCAAGGTTGCATAGGAGGAATCTATTGTTCATTCAACAAACTCCTTCCTTGATGCAACCAGAAAGATAACTTATGAGCATGGAGAACCCCTTAAGCTGCACTAGACACAAATAAATTTTTTATTGAAACAATTTTTGTAGTAGGACTTCTTCCTATAGGCCTATTTTTACTGACTGGGCATCGAGATTCAGCTCAATTTTAATGGTATCCCATCTTTCGGTGTTTTCTACCCTCAAGGTTATCCACCCCCTTCATCTCCAAATGATACACATAGAGATATTAAAAGATTGATATCGATACCCATAAGCAAAGGTGAAGGTCACTAAGGAATTAGGAAAAACATAGGCTAAGGTAGATTTAGTACCAGGATCAAGTATAAGTATATTTTTTTCCTACAGAGATGTATTTGGTAAGTCAACTGCTTTCATTTAATCCATTAACTCATTTTCTAGTCACAGTTTTATTGATAGATATAATCAATAAATTGCAGTCATGGTTTTATTGATAGATACAGTCAGGGTTTCCTCTTGTCATCCCTCCACTGATTGATGAGGATGGGTGTTTTTATACAAAAAATACTTCACCTACTTCCTACACACCCTACTACTACATACCCTAGAAATCAACCCTGCCTATGGATAGTGGATAGATACACAATCTGGATAGATACAGTCATGGTTTTATTGATAGATATAGTCATGTGTTTTTCTCCTATATTCCCTTCACCGATTGATTAGGATGGATTTTTTTACACAAAAAATACTTCACCTACTTCCTATAAACCCTGAAAAATCAACCCCACTTATAGATAGTGGAGAGATATAAAATTTGGATAGATATACAATCTTGTCTTGTATTGTATGGGATTTCACACCTTCTAGATTTCACACCTTCTACTATTTGTCCTGATACTGGTTCTATTAGATATGGGATGGTACGGTTTGGTTAGGTGAGGAGGATTAATCTTTACAAAGAGCTTATCCAGTGAGGTATGGCCTTCTACCGGGTTTTACAATGAGGGTTTTAATGACCATTCAGTTTATTCTTAGCTTGTTATCATTTTTGGATATGAACGATTTAATAGAAATCATTTGAACTATAATTCTTCACTAGACCTTCCATCCTATGCTCTCATCCTTGGGAGTAAAACACTTTGAAAACTCAACATCATACCTATGCCTTAGGGACCTCATATTATAACCTATGTCTTTGAAACATACTTTTCATCCTTCCTTTTTACCCACCCTATGAATCACACCTACTACTCGAGAACCCCTTGAAATTCTTCCTTTGGACCCTATGGACTCATACCTACTTCTTGGGACTAGCCTTGGGAAATAACACTTTTGTGGGACTATCCTAACCTATCCATCGGACCTAGAACTCATACTAAAGTTAAACATTCCTATTACGAACCCTACCGTATGTGCAGAAGATCTTAAGAGAAGATGGAGAACTGTAGGTTATTTGAACTATTCCATAAGTAGAGATAAGAAGCTAATAGAATATAAAGTATATCTAAGATAATAACAATATTGTACTTAAGGGATGGGTTTCTTCCATGTAAAGAGTTGATACAAGGCGATGGGGTTCCTATAATGCCATCCATCCTTACTAATTTCATTTCTTTGTCTCTTCTAGGTATAATGAATATTCTCCATCATGATGATGTTCTTGATGATGATGATAATTATGACAATGATTATCATGATGATGATGATGATCAAGATGGTGGTGATGGTGATGATGATGATGATCAAGATGGTGGTGATGGTGATGACAATGATGATCATAGTTAGTGATTCCATCAGTTTCATCATCATTGACATTTTCATTAAATTTTTAATATAGTACCTTGTATCCCAAACAAACATATATCATCTTAAGTTTAACCTAGTCGTTCTACTACCTTGCCTCCGTGTTGTTTGAATAATTCCCTCGATTTATCCTTTCTCGAAGGGGCGTAGGGGAATTATTGGATTCAAGGAATGGTAATAAATCACATAAAAAAGGATTAAAGTAATAATAAACATAAAAGTAATAATATAAATTAATATATTAATAAACATTAAAAATAATAAACATAAATAATAAAAATTAAAAAAGAACAAACATTTAAAACTATCCATCTTACCTTTTGTCAGTCGCGACAAAGAATAACCTATACATATTTCACTTACCTAACCCATGAACTATTCTCAAGGTCGCAGAGGAGGTTCCAAGGTTATAGAGGAGGTTTTTCACTTACCTCACCCACGAACTCGGTTCGAGGTTGCATAGGAGGTTCCAAGGTTGTAGAGGAGTTTTTTTCACTTAACTCACCTACGAAGTAGGCCTGAGGTTGTAGAGGAGGTTCGAAGGTTGCATAGGAGGAATATATTGTTCATTCAATGAAACCCTTCCTTGATGCAACTAGAAAGATAACTTGTGAGCATGGAGAACCACTTAAGCTGCACCAGACACAAATAACTTTCTTATCGAAACAATTTTTGTAGTAGGACTTCTTCCTATAGGCCTATTTTTACTGACTGGGCATCGAGATTCAGCCCAATTTTAATGGTATCCCATATTTCGGTGTTTCCTACCCTCAAGGTTATCCACCCCCTTCGTATCCAAAAGATACACAGAGAGACATTAAAATATTGATATCGATAACCATAAGCAAAGGTGAAGGTCACTAAGGAATCAGGAAAAACATAGGCTAAGGTAGCTTCAGTACCAAGATCAAGTATAAAAATATTTGTTTACTACAGAGATGTATTTGGTAAGTCAACTACTTTCATTTAATCCATTAACTCATTTTCTAGTCACAGTTTTATTGATACATATAATCAATAAATTGCAGCCATGGTTTTCTTGATAGATACAGTCAGGGTTTCCACCTATCATCCCTCCACCGATTGATTAGGATGATGTTTTTATCCACCTATGACTATATCTATCCATAGACACCCTACTACTACATACCCTGGAAATAAACCATGCCTATGGATAGTGGATAGATACAGTCATGGTTTTATTGATAGATATAGTCATGGGTTTTGCTCCTAAATTCCCTCCACCGATTGATTGGGATGGATTTTTTTATACAAAAATTATTTCACCTACTTCCTATAAACCCTAAAAAATCAACCCCACTGATAGATAGTGGATATATATACAATATTGTCTTGTCTTGTAAGGGATTTCATGCCTTATACTATCTGTCCTGATACCAGTTCAGTTAGATATGGGCTGGTAGGTTCTGGTTAGGTGAGGAGGATTAATCTTGATGAAGAGCTTATCTAGTGAGGTATGGCGTTCTACTGGGTTTTACAATGAGGGTTTTAATGACCATTCAGTTTATTCTTAGCTTGTTATCATTTTTGGATATGAACGATTTAATAGAAATCATTTGAACTATAATTCTTTTCTAGATCTTCCAACCTATGCACTCGTCCTTGGGAGTGAAACACTTTGAAAGCTCAGCATCATACTTATGCCTTAGGGACCTCATATTATAACGTATGTATTTGAAACATAATTTTCATCCTTCCTTTTTACCCACCCTATGAATCACACCTACGACTCTAGAACCTCCTGAAATTCTTCGTTTGGACCCTATGGACTCATACCTACTCCTTGGGACTAGCCTTAGGAAATCACACTTTTGTGGGACTATCCTAACCTATCCATCGGACCTAGAACTCATACTTACTAAATTTAAACATTCCTATTACGAACCCTACCGTATGTGCAACAGATCTTAAGATAATCCGGAGAACTGTAGGTTATTTGAACCAAACCATAAGTGGCTATAAGAAGCTAATAGAATATAAAGTATATCTAAGCTAATAACAATGTTGTACTTAAGGGATGGGTTTCTTCCATGTAAAGAGTTGATACAATGCGATGGGGTTCCTATAATGCCATTGTTACGGAGAGAAATTCCTATGGCTTGGGGTACCACAATAGACAGCTAGAATCTAGAAATCAATCTTTCCCAATATGAAATAGAAATAAAAACATCTAACACTAAAGGATCGAACCTCGTACCTTATTTCGGATGGTTGAAGTAGATCCCCGTTGAGCTTTCCAATCTTTAGCTTGAATTGTTATAGCACGTCCTCAACAACAAGTAAACAATACAAGCATACTATATTTCATGGTGTCAGATCTATTCTAGCATATATAATCAATAATGTATAAGCATTTGACATATTCCAATGGATACAATATTCATTCAAATACACATTACTGGACAGGAAAAGATATTTCTATTAATATGAATCAGAGATTACAAGTGACAACCTCTGACGGCACGTCTGCGAACCGGAGAAACTGAATCCCCCACTTGGGCCTCCACCACCTCAATCCTCCATCACTTCGATAGCAAGCTTACTAGCAAAAGGCAAGCTTGGGAAGAACACAACAGTGCTCCAAGGGACAAAGGGATGCAGACTCAAGCATAAGTTCTGGCAACAATGGACTATCGTTTCGATACTCTCAATTCTCTCTTATGCTTTCAATGTCTCAATGGGTTCCTTATATAGCTTTTCAAATGGATACTGAAAGGTCGAATCTGTGCGATCTCAAGGCATATGGAAGGCCAGCAGTCATATGAGTCGGATCCAAGTCAAGGAATGCTCCAAAGGATTTTGGATTATGCACACATCCCGATGTACGTGACTATAGAGGGAATATCCGCGTATGTACGCGGTTATCGGGGAAAAGGTCGCGTATATCATTTTTCTAATGTTTTTAGGGATGGTCAATGATACATCAAAAGACAACATGTGGTCCATAGGGGCTAATGAGTCTGCAGCAGGACAGGGGAAGGCCATATAATGTGTGATTCGCCTAGTGTGGTGAAATCTGCTATAACAGATGCCCCCTAATGTATGAGATCAGAGGGGTTATACGATGGCCAAAATACATTATAATTCCATCCTAGAAGTGAAGTGATGAAGGTACCCAAATGGAAGACCAGCCACCCAATCAGCATAATACCATAATACAACTCTGCAAATAACTGCAAGTACATATAGCAGTCCCAGATACATAAGAGTACAATGGCCATGAATAGGCATGAAACATGATAACACATATGTGGTCATTGCCACGTACAATATACATATATCAGAATCTCCATGATGAAGATATACAAAGTACCATGATCTCCACAAAGGCTGAAGATATATAACAAATCAAGATCTCCATAGTGGCTGGAAATGCCTGACATATACTGGAACAAGTCACGAGAGTTGAAATCTCATCAACACTGGCACGATAAAGGAGATAGCATATAGTGGATGCCACCAATCTGGAAGGTCTTCTACACAAACCGCTACGAGTACATGTCCTACTATGCAAATAGAGGTGTCGAGGTCAAACATAGTAGTCCATCATCTGATTACCAGTCATTGATGTATACCGTTAACAGACGTGAGATCACCCACCAATAATGAAAATGGGAATCAAGGTACTAGA